>CM060883.1:75700000-76275000 GCA_030762935.1 Hymenopus coronatus
GCACCCCTTTGGAAATTTCATGTTTTTTGTATAAATATTAAACAACCAAGATGTGGGATATGGCAATGTGCAAAACTTGCACTCAGAAGTTCTAAGGTTCGATCCCCGACCACCGTTTACTCTGACTCGTGGGTTCTTCAAGGCTTCCCCGAAGTCGCCAAGCGAATACTAAGGTCGTTCCTCATCTACAGGTTTCCTTTCAATCAGTTCCTTTCCCTCTCATTCTTTAGGTATGCCTCCAGGTTCCTAGTGTATGGCAGTTGACAGATGGCGTAGATGCTTGCTCAATTGAAAGGTTACTCTCCGTAGACACTAGCTATCAGGTCGAAGGGTTACTTGACTGCGATCTGAGGCCTAAGGTTCCTTAATCGCATCGCATCCCCCAAGGGGGTGATAGATCGACACATCGCAGTGCGTGAGGTGCCCTTTACCTTTTTACTTTATCTACACGTACTATGTACATAGTATATAGAGAAGGCATTGTATTGCACTCAAAAATTCAATACCGAGATATCACCGGCAATATATGTTTTTGGACCCTGCCTATCTGTGGTGTGTATGTGTGTGTGTGTGTGTGTGTGTGTGCGCGCGTGTATGTGCGTCTTTGGGCAGCATAGCTAAAAACGAAAAGTCCCCTAAAAACCAACTTGGTATCTTCCAAAGATCGACTCGAAGATTTTCAAGGAACAATTTTCGAAAATGTTTATTTATTTAAAAAATTGCTCTAATGATTTTGAAGATAATATATTAAAGACATTTACATGGAAAATAAATATTTCTTGAATATTCTGGAAATAGCCTGTAAGACATCTTTATTCTGGATGAATTTGGGGACTTTTGCTTAACAGGTAAACCTTAAGAGATAGACGAACACTTACTTTAAAAATGTAGAGCTCGTTAAAACACACAATTTAAGTTATATACTTTTTTTTTTCTTTCATAGAGCTGACCGTTTTGAGATATTCCTTGTTATTGGTTTCGTTTCAAAATACGCTACTATACAGTGGCTTCTTGATCAGGGAATTTCTAGTTCGCCGGTTCGCCACTATGTGCACATGGTGAAAAGAGATCAATTTATTGTCCATAGATGGCGCTATAGGATAAAATCAGGATTTGCAGGCTGATACATAGCGTATTTAGTCAAGGTACTTTTTGTTATAAGGTATGGTGTTCTTTTATGCACAAACAAATATTACACGCGACCAATAGCTTTACTTCCATTTCGAAGGAAGCTATTTTAAAGTCCGCAAAAGTCCATTATCCTTTACCAGTCACCTTTACCGATACATTTGGAACATCCTCGGCATGTTAGATATCGTACTGAAATGTATACCAGCTATTATATGCAAATAATAATACTGATACTTTTGCCATGCATCAACGACCTAACTTCCATGGTTGTTTCAATAACTTTTAATTTGTCTAAATTAATATTTCTAATGAAAATGAGCCACGTGAGGCATTTTTAAAAACAATTAATTCACTTAAAATCCGGTTTTATAGTAAATGCGTTTACAAATAGACCTGTAGTATTACATTTTTATATTATTCCTAGTTAAAATAAAACTCTTGATTTTTCAAAATCTAAAAAATTTTAGTTTTAAAACTTATAGCATTATTTAGAAAAAGTGATATGGCAATTTTCTGTTGAGATGCTTTTTAAAAATGTTGAAACAAATTAGTGAAACATTGCATCTGTGAAATATTTTGAGTAAGTGTTGGAAAAGTGTTGGAAAAATGTTTGCGAGAAAAAACGGTTTAAAATTGAAAGTGCGTATTGATAAGTTTGCGTATATCATCTATAGCTTAAGTTAATAATAGTTACAGTTGGGAAAAACGATATATTTTCTTAAAATTTAGGATTTAAAATTTTAGATTTTTTCGTTTTGGTAGTCGGCTTACCCTCCCTAGGGGTCAGAAGCTTGTCGGGGAGCCAACGGCACAAAACCAGAAAAGAGAATCTGGAACGAGTTGTCGGCCCGTAGCCAGGCATGAGGGTGAGGAAGCGGATGATGCGAAATGCAAGCGAAATGGCCCATAAAAAGTTGATGGTGGAGCTATTGGTGGAATGAGTGGCGGGGGAAACCGGAGGACCCGGAGAAAACCCGCCCGCATGCGGCTTGGGATCGAATCCGTGTCGTCTAGATAGGAAGCGAGTGGTCTAACCACTCAACGGCACCGCCGTCACTTTCTTATGAAATAAAACAAATCATTAATTTTTCACAATTGTTGGTAAAATTTCACTGATGAACCTAATAAACCCAGTTACAAATACGATTATTTCTCTACACTTACGATGTACATAGTGTATAGAGAAGGTATTGCATTCCACCCAAAATTAAATACAGAGATTTTACCGGAAATAGAAGTTTTAGGGTCCCCTGTATCCAAAAATGATTTTCGGAAAAAAATCCGTATCCGTAATTCAAAAACGCAAAGTCGGTAAAATACCAAACTTCGTATTTAAGTTTAGTATCTTCCAGGGATGCGACACAAAGATTTTGAGAAAAATCTCCCCACCCCAAACTACTCTTTGCATGGAAAAATTGTCAAACATTTTGAGTTTCTTAAAAATGGCTCTAACGACTTTAATTAAAACACCTATATTAAACATATTTATGAAGCAAATAAAATGCATAGAACATTAAATTTTTGGGGAATAGCCTATAAAGGCTGAAATTTGCGTAACTGGTAAACCGTAAGAAATAGACAAATGTTTACTGCACAAAAAATATTGATCACGTCAAAACACATACTTTAAATCATATATGCTTTTTGTCGTTGAATTAGCCATTTCTAAGATATTCCTTATTTATTTCAGATGTAAAATACTTACTTTTTTTTTTCACACGGAAAGCTGTAAACTCCTGGCCCAGTATAGAAACGTATTTCATCCACATGGCAACCGGCTTTTAAAAGATTTGACTATCGTTTTAGCCTAGTGTATTCCCTTATTTCCCTTCTACTTACAAGGAAGCAAGCAGTTAAGACAATTTATGCTAATAAATAAATAAATAAATAAATAAATGGCGTGATATTTATGGACGCTCTTTAACTCCTGTGGTTCTCAGCTTCCCATTCTATACTGGGCGTGAAAGACCGCTTAATTTTGCACAGAGGCCTCTCTATCAGGCTTGAGGTTCTTTAACATGCCGTAAATCTACGACACGGGACCCACGGCTTTACTTCCCTTCCGAAGGAAGCCATGCTAAGGATTTTTACGCCCGAAAAAATCCATCGTCCTCCGCCGGGTTTGAACCCGCGACCTTGGGTATATGAAGTTAGCATGGTAACCACTACACAATGTTTATCTCGATTTTCATAAACTATTTTTAACAATAATTTGTTACAGCGATGTAGAGAAAGTCATGTGAATGGAACACATGAGATTTTATTTAACTAGTTTAATTTTATTGATTCTGTGAAACTATTAGTTTCTGTAACTTTTAAGAAATTCTAGGGGTTAGGATTTTAACACGGAAAAAAAACATTGACTGCTTTTAATAACGTTTCCAAGGCCATTTTGGTTTTACATTTGTACATTGAGAAACATACTAATTGCCTAAGACTACTGAACAAATGAGAGTTTATGACAATTAACTTTAATTAATAATCTTTCTTGATCTTTCACCAACCTCTGACTTCTCGTTAGAGTGATCAAAGAAAGGGTTACAAGGTCAAGGATATCTAAAGTCATTTGTCACCATTATCAGTGCAGGCAAAGCACTTGTTTCGTTTAAAGCTTTACGTTGTTTGGTTCCGCGTCATGATTGCGCCTATTACTTTTCACATGCAATGGCTGTGAGAAGTATAGAGTGTATTTTACTTTCTCTACACGTACTATGTACATAGTGTATAGATAAAGTATTGTACTGCACCCAAAAATTCGATACCGAGATTTCACTGGAAATAGACGTTTTAGGCTCCCCTGTATAAAAAAAAAGCATTATTAGAAAAAATTCCGTGTGTGTCCGTGAGTCAGTGTATCCTTGTGTGTTCGTATATCTGTGAACACAATAATTCAAAAAGTCGGTACACTACTAAACTTGGCATTTAATTTCAATATCTTTCAAGGATACGACACAAATATTTTCAATAAAATCCCCCTACCCTCAACTACCCTTTACATGGAACATTGTGGTGGAGGGATTTTCTTGAAAATTTTCGTGTCGCATCCTTGGAAGATACCAAACCTAAATGCCAAGTTTGGTATTTGGCGCTCTTTACGTTTTATAGCTACGCTGTTCACACACACACACGGACATTTTTCTAAAACTGTTTTTTTTTTTTTTTTGGACTCGGACCCCAAAACATATTTTTGGGTTGAATGCAATACCTTATCGGTGCACAGTGTACATGCCGGCTAAAGTAAAAATAGAATTAAAACTCCTTAGTTGACTAATTAATAAAATTCAAAGTGTAGAGTATAACTGTAGAAGCGTCAAACTATTACCAATTTTATTATTTATTCATTTATTAGTCTGACTCATAAATGACCTCGGCTGAAGAACAAACATATGATTTTTGAGAGTTTCAGCTTTATATGATTATATATTCGTGCTATTTTTTGCCTTTCTTTTGTTTTATATTTCTTATGTTCGATGTGTGTTGGTTACTTTAATAATCTAAGTTTTTAGCTAACGATACAGACAGGCTCCGGCGCAAATTGATATCACGTGATTATTCTGGTCATGGCCCGAAGAAGTAAAATTATACTCGTCTAATACATCTATAGTTTATGTTGTCTGCATGGGAGCTAACGGTACGAAACGACAGAATGGATAACCTGGAACGAGTGGTCGGCCTGCTTGAGCGTGAGGAAGTGGATGATATGAAATGCAAGCGAAATGGATGCTAGGAAGTGTGATAAAGGGGCAATTGGTGAAATGAGTGGCGAACCCTAGATAGTTAAACCACTCGGCCACGGCGTCGCCTCTATATTCTACAAATTACTTGTTAAATTCGTATAAAAGATCGTTAAATCATGAAGCTATTCAATGTTAGTCATGTTTAAGACTTCCATTACTTGTACGCTGATTGGAGCCGCAGTCTGTCTCGTTAGCTACGATCTAAGTCAGTGATGGCCAATTAGTAATGCACTGTGGGCCAGAATAAAGTAAGGAGCTTACCTGAGGGCCAGGACTGTATTAAAAATAGAATAACGGCAATGGCAACTTAAGAGCATATTATTACTTTCTCTATACGTACTATGTACATAATGTATAGAGAAGGTATTGCACTCCACCCAAAAATTCGATACCGAGAGTTCACCGGAAATATGTGTTTTAGGGTCCCCTTTATCCAAAAAAAGCATTTTCAGAAAAAGGTCCGTGTGTGTATGTCCGTGTGTCGGTGTGTCCGTGTGACCATGTGTCTGTGAACACGATAACTCAAAAACGAACAGTCAGTAAAATACCAAAGTTGGTATTTAAGTTTAGTATCTTCCAGGGATGCAACACGAAGATTTTGAGAAAAATCCCCCCACCCCAACCTACCCTTTTTATGGAACTTTTTTCGAGAATTTTGATTTTCTCAAAAATGTCTCTAACGATTTTGATTAAAATATCGTATATTCAAGATATTTACCTGACAAATAAAACGTACATCTTGAATTTTCTGAAAATAGCCTTCTGAGACTACTTTATTCTGAGTGAATTTTACGGAATTTTGCATAACGGTTAAACCGTAAAAGATAGACAAAAACGTACCACAAAAAAAATGTAGAGCACGTTAAAACATACAATTTATGTTGTATACATGTTTTTCATGGAGTTGATCGTTTTTGTTTTCAGCTTTGAAAAACTTAACTTTCCTCATATGGGAATTTCTCAACTCCTGTCCATACAAATAAAGAATTTCAGTCACATAGCAACCAGATTTTGACTATCACTTTAACCTATGGTACTCTCTTATTTCTCTTCTACTTACAAGGAAGCAAGTAATAAGACTATTTCTGCGAATTTGGTATCGATTAGCATGAGATAAAGAGTAAGTCATGTGAACGAACACATCAGATTTTTAATATTATTATATGCACAATGAAGGAACAATCGTTGCTTTTTACTGGGAATAATGAGGTTTGTCAAAACTTTTATAAGAGATATAAAATCCATTTCGAGTTCTCATGATGCAATCTTAAGAATATGAGATAACATTGAATCAGTTAATCTGTTTCAGCCAGTTTCACATATGTAAGTGCCACCAAATATGAAAGTAAGTTTTAAAATCCAGTTTCTAAAATGTGGAAAACGTTCCTTTGAAATGAGTTACCAAAAATCAACATGTTGTTTGAAGAGATGAATCTCATTGAAGCTCACATAGTTCTAAATGTAGATCCCCGGGCTGGTATTCTACCTAACATTTCATGGCATTGTTGAAAAGTTCCATCTGTGATCGAAATACTCCAAAATCTTGAAATCTACCACCAAATTCTAAAATAAGATCTATGCAGGAAGTTGAAAAAACAATAAATCATATATTTATTTGCGGACCGGATTAGGACCACGGGCCGCCATTTGCTCATCACTGATCTAGGTTATCGTATTTCCATGGCACGACAGTCCACTAGGGAACTTGGCCTATCGCCCGACCGCAGCATCCCCCATCTCGGCCCAAAGGTGTCATGAATGGGGTGCAGTGCTGGAGGGTGAGACGTGATCAGCATCGAGTCCCTCCCGGCCGGTTGATGCGGTCTTCTCGTTCTGGAGGCGCTACTTCTCAATCAAGTAGCTCCTCAATTGGCCCCCCAGGGACCTCACGAGGCTGAGTGCACCCCGGACCAGGTCTCCCACGCCAGTACCTGGAATCGAACCCAGATCTCCCGCAGTCGCGCTACCATCGTGCTAACCTGATCTAGGTTATAGTTATGAAATATTTTCTCTAAAACAGCGACGAGAGAGCCAGAATGTGACAACTTGGATATTAGCTACATTCACAGATACCTTTATAAACTGCAGTATTTATGAATACATCTTTTGCTTAGTGGTTTATTAGTATATTTATTTTATAGTGTTCTGAGACCGTTAATTCTTAAGTGTCTTCTGTAATAATCCTTAAAAGCCTCCAAAGAAACGCAAGACTATTGGGTTAAAGATAAACAAATCAAATTGCAACATTCAGATTAAGAACAACAACTACTTATGAAGTTTTACTTTCACACCATGCATAGTAAGACGGGGAAATATTGTGTTCCACTCAAAAACTCTCTATCGAGATTTCACTGGAACATGTTTTGAGGTCCCTTGAATAAAACAGGTCTTTAGCTCTGGTCATTGTCATTCTCAAGTTTCTAACAAAACTATTTGTTTTTTCCACTATTCATTGGCAGAAAATCTACTGACCTATAATTCCTACTTTCGCTTAACTCTAAATTTCAGTGTACTACATTAAACAATCTCATGTGTTCCACTCGCATTGCTTTCTCTACATCTCAGTAATAATTATTGTTAAAATGCATATTCTTCTATTTACTATAGACAATCGGGATAAACATTAACAGAAATTGTCTTAATTATTTGCTTTCTTATAAGTAGAAGGGAAATAGTGGAAAACACTAGGCTAAAACAATACTCAAATCTTTTAAAAGCTTGTTGCCAAGTGGTTGAAATCCGTTTCTTTACATGGCATGGAGTTTACAAATTTAAATGTGAAATAAAATGGCGTTTTATTTATAGACGCTCTTAAACTGCTGTAGTTCTCAGCCTGTTGGGCGTGAAAGACCAATTAATTTAGCTCAGAGGCCTCTCTATCAGGCTTGAGGTTCTTTTACGTGCCTTTATATACGACACGGGACCAACGGCTTTACTTCTCTTCCGAAGGAAGCCATACTAAGAAGTTTTACGCCCGAAAAAATCCATCGTCCTCCGCCGGGTTTGAGCACGCGAGGGGCCGCGCCGTGGCCTAGTGGTTAGACCACTAGCCTCTCACCTAGACGGCTGGGGTTCGATCCCAAGCGACCGCATGTGAGATTTGTGGTGGACAAAGCGGCGCTGGGGCGGGTTTTCTCCGGGTACTCCGGTTTCCCCCGCCACGTATTCCACCGGTGCTCCATCATTATTCATGTATCATCAGTGTCACCGCCTGCGGTGTCATTAGTAGTTAAAGCGGGCGTTAAACACTACAAAAAAAATGAACCCGCGACCTTGAGTATGTGAAGTTAGCGTGGTAATCATTACACCACGGAGGGCGACTTTCTGCGTAAGAAAAGTTAAAGTATTTTAACCTGGAATATCTCAGAAACGGTAAACTCCACGAAAAAAAACGTAAAGTGTGTGTTTTAACGAGATTTACCTTTTCTGGGTAGTAAGTTTTTGTCTATCTCTTACGGTTTACCAGTTACGCAAATTTCAGCAAAATTCATCCAAAATAAGGAGGTATTTAGAGGCTAAAGATAAAAGTTTTATTTTCTATGCAAATATCTTTGATATAGGGTATTTTAATAAAAATCGTTAAAGCTATTTTTGAGAAAATCAAAATTGATGTCAAAATCTTCGTGTCGCATCCCTGGAAGATACTAAATTTAAATACCAAGTTTGGTATTTTACCGACTTTTCGTTTTTGATTTATCGTGTTCACGGATATATACACACGTACATAGACCTTCTCCTAAAAATGCTTCTTTTTTGGATATAGGAGACCCAAAAACGCATATTTCCGGTGAAATCTCGGTATACATTGTTTTAGTAGACGCTATGTATACACCATGTATATAGTAAGTGTAAGAGAAAGTAAAAACGGATATTTCATTTATTGAGTTCCAAGATAGTAAAAACGTGTATGCTTGCATATTTATTACCAGATTAAGAAACATAGAATATACGTAAATCAGAAAAGTAAGATAGATATTACAAATATAAGGACAAGCCTATAG
The DNA here is from genome assembly GCA_030762935.1 of Hymenopus coronatus. Lineage (NCBI taxonomy): Eukaryota > Metazoa > Arthropoda > Insecta > Mantodea > Hymenopodidae > Hymenopus > Hymenopus coronatus. Next base: position 75,708,870 of record CM060883.1, read on the forward strand.
AAGACTTAAGGGTACTCTAATGTCTTCTCCTGCAGTTTTAAAATACAGAGACGGAGTTATCACACTTATAAAAACTCTTATGTGTTCCAATAACATGAATTTCTCTAGCAGCCCAACAAAAAGATTCTTCATTTTATCTACATCATGCTAATTGAGATTAACATTATCAGAAATGGTCTTAGTACTTGCTTCTTATAAGTAGAGGGGAAATAAAAGAATGCAAAAACGAAATCATTTACAAATTCTCGCTATCTGAAACATTTAAACTCGGTTCTGTTTGGCAGAGAAAAACAAAAGAGATGAAACGAAAGTTAACTTCCTTCTTGGAGAAAGTTTAAGCAGTTTAAAAGTAAAACCAATAACAAAGAATACCTTGGAAACGGTTAACTCTACAAAAAATTATATGGCATACATTTTTGTTTTTATGAGATCTTCATTTTTGTGCAGTAAGTTTTTGTTCATCTCTTACGGTTTACGAGTTATACAAAATTCCTCCAGAATAGTCTTCAGAGACTATACCCATAAAATTCAAGATATATATGGCATTGTAATCAAAATCGTTAGTCATTTTGATAAGATCAAAATTTTCGAAAAATGTTCCATGTAAAGGGTAGTTGAGGATGAGGGTACTTTTCTGTAAACCTTCTTTTCGCATTCTTGGAGGATACTTAACTTAAATACCAAGTTTGATATTTAACCGAATTTTCACTTTTGAGCTATGCTGCCCTCAGACACACGTACATGGACGTGCTTCCAAAAATGCTCTTTTTTTTTTTGATTCAGTGGATCTTAAAGCATATATTTACGATGAAATCTCTGTTTGGTGAACTACAATACATTCTCTATCTATGAACGTTGGACATGCGTGCTGGAGGATTTAAGAGGTAATAAATACAAACATACGGAATTGAAATGAAAACTCACAAGAGAAGAAAATAGCTATAGATGGGAGAGTTACTACAAACTCATTACAAACTGTTCAGTGATTAAATTGTAATTAAAGACAATGGAATACATTTTAGCCAATACAAAGGTCATTATGGTGTCGTGCCATTAATATTAATAATTATATTGTTTCAGTATAAGAAAATACTCTATGGTATTAATGCAGAAATTATTAAATGTATATAATTGAAATAACACGAAAACAACCCTAAATCTGAGCCATTAAAATCATAACGAAATATTTTTTTCTCAAGTTTTAACATAAATAGATCCCTTTGTATAAAAGCATAATATGTATAGTCTTGACTATCATGTATAAGCATATATGGATTAGAATCTTAAAATGTTAACTTATAATAATCATGAAAATTTTCGAAAGTTCTGTATGTTTATATATTAGAAGCAATTGTTTTCATTAATTTATTTACTAAAAAATATACAGCAATTTTAAGGAAGGAGGTGCTGAAATTTGTAAATATATTTTCTCTTTTATTTTGATGTTTAAAGGTAACTTTCTGTGTGAATTGTAACTTATTAGTTCAAATTATTATCAGACAAAGACAAAACCAAATATTGAGACGAATAATATGACATTTTAAAATAATTTAATACGTAAAAAAGAAAGCAACAAACTTCAATTATTTTCCGTAAAATAATATATCTGTATTTTTTCGTAAATCATTAATTGCCATTGTTATAAAATAAATCTGCATTTCAAAATTAAAGCTTAGAAGTACATCTTAATTATTTTATACATTAGTAAACATAATGAATAAACAATTAAAGAAACATAAAACAAACTGCGGTATAACTTCTGGCCTGAAGATTTATTTCAGTAGTATATGATTATGTAAATATCTGAAATAAGCTAACCTAACTGTTTCGAAATGCAAAGATGTGTAGTGTGGATCAAAATGCAACATTCTGATTAGCCAAAGTGAGATTTATGCATATGCATAATACATTACTCAACAAATAATAAATTGCAACTGACTTTCTTAATGTGTAAGTACCTGTTTAAGTTCCTGGGACTGTTCCTCCATTATTGCTGGCACGTGATGTTCTTTTTTTATGCTTCCAAACAAGGTTAGTGCTGAAAGCAACAATTGCTGTAACTGACTGAGGAAATCTGTGGCAGCGGTCCTTGATGTGACCGAGTAACGCTTAAATTAATTGGTGGGGAAGGCAATTCAACCTCCTACGTCATGGAAACATTAGTCCTCCACAGAACCTCGGCAATGGCAGCTACATTGGCATAACACGAGGTAAACTGGACGCAGAGTGGCATTCTTCTGCAGCAATTCAGACCCAGGAGATGCAAAATCTCTGGGTTATAGGAAATACTTATATAAGAGTTCATAGAACCAGAAGAGGCCAGAACAATTCCATACTACTTAATCCACGTGTATCGTCATAAAACAGAACGAAATTTTATAGTTATTACCTGTCTGATGAATGAATGCAGACGGCCATGAGTGGAAGCTTGCGTAAATACAAACAGATAAGCGGTATTACGTCATCACTCCCGGTGCATTCCCTGTACCGTGCTGCAATACTGGAACGCAGCAGCTGAGTCTGTTACAGTGTACAGGTTCGAATCAAGTCAAAATGCAAACACCACCGCGTGTAGTCATACGCTCACAAAGTAGACAATTAATATTCATTAGTGTTAAAGAAAACAACAAGTTTAAAATGTTGTGGATCATTTATTTAAACGTGTTTACCTACGCTGTACTTACGTATAACTGAAGAAATATAAAACTTGATTCTGTAATTATGGTTGCTAGAGTAAGGTTGGTTTCTACCTTTAATTTTATTAAATAGTTATTATAAAAAGTGTTATTTAAAGTTTACGTGCAATTATATTGGCGCCAATAGGATTGCTAAGGTACCAGGCCGAATAATATTACTACTTGTTTCAAAACATATTATGAAAGCTATTAAAGTATTTTCTGATGGTCAGACTGTACTGCGCTATATTCCAACCCTCTCTGACCGCCCTGAACCGTGCCATGCTACATTCTTTCTTCAGACAGGTAGTAACTAGTGGTGGGAAGTTTTTTTTTTTTTTTTTTTTTTTTTTGCGAAACATTTAAACTGTTTCGTCGCATTGTTCAGCTGCAGACATGTTGTGTATCACCAAATACTATTGAGATAAATGCAGTACATCGCTAAAATCACAATGCGCCAAATGTAACCAATCACTAGGTGCACTGAAGAGGAAATAACCAAATTAGGGAAGCAAAGCATTGACTTTGATTAGTACATTCGAATTTCGCGCCTTGCGATACAAGGTACAAAAGCGCATCTTGCGGTAAACTTTGGAAGCAATGACAAAATATTTACACTAGTGGAACACAACACTGCAGCGTAGTAACTGTTGCAATAAGTGACACTACTACTCAAGCATTGTTATTGTTGTTGCATAGGTCTTTGCGGGGAAGCGATACATGAAAAATAACACAATTTCCAGAAGTGTTTTATGAAACAGTTCCAAATAGTTGTTGTGTTTGTGAAACTGTTTCAAAATAGTTGTTATTTTTGTTTCATCACTAGTAATGATAAAGATTGAATCGTTTTCGAACAGTATTTAACTAGAGAGTACTGCTACATACAGTGCCTTCGTTTTATGACAAAGCCGCGGATTGCGCGCATGCGTGCTCCGTATACAGTCTAGTACACTGCGGGGTTTTCCGTTTCATAGCTTCCGCGTTACTTACAAATGTCAGTAACATATAGGTAATGATATAATCTGATTATAAGTGTTGAAAATGGTGTCCATCTGCGCAAAGACATTCCTGACATCGGATGAAAGTTACGCATAGGTTCTTGCGTAATGCTAATAATTTATCCATTATAGTCACACAGCAGGGTTTTAGTTTTAAAGGTTTAGCAGCTGTATAGACAGAGCTTTGTGAAACACCTACTTGCTGTGCAACACGGCTGAGAGATTTCTTAGGTAAGCATTCGAATGCAACCACAACTTCGTCTAGATTTTCCACCGTTAAAACATTCATTTTCGCTTCTTTGGTTTCTGGTTTAGCGATCCCTTGTTCTAGATTTATTGAACAAACATCTCGCAATCCCGGAACTGAATAATTAGGAAATTGGAGCTGAAATTGTCTAAATACCTGTCTATGTGATCCAGTTTTCACCTGTGTATCGTACATAAAAATGCGTTGTTCAAGCATGACTTTGTTGGCAGAGGTACACGTACTGTCGAGACACTTAACAACACAAAGATAAAGCAACGAATGAGACACCTCACAGCTCATACATGCACCCTTGATAGATCCTGCGCCATTCTGAGCACGTAGCATAACACCGAGGTCACTACCCTCTCGGCCAATACACATGACAGTTATGGCCTTCACATTACTCTAAATTCAAAAAGTTCCCGGAATAGTTTATTTTCTCTTTAATGTATATGAAAGTAAAGGTGTCTTTAGGTGTTGGTAACGTCATGTATTAGTTATTAAATAATAGTCCCCTATTTCTATTGTTGCTATCGATATTCATACATTGGGTGTAGGCACGGTCGGCCACACCTACACCCGTAGCTTCGCTCCGGTCATGGATAATCGACAAGATGAAAACGACCGTGTATTTCTTGATAAAACCATAGTCCGACTGCGTCCGGTAATACCATCATCAGAATACAACAGAATAAGGTCCCGGGTTCGATTCCCGGCTGGGGCGGGAAATTTTTCTCTAGCCAGAATTATTCCCTATCCCCCACAGAGTCTGGAAGTATGTATGTGAGAGTGAATGTGTGTGCGTGTATTTGAGGAAAATAAAATGATTTAAACCTACAGACAACAAGTTTCAAGTGCAAAGTCCCTGATATGACCTTAAATGTTAAAAGGGGCTATATAAATGAAACAATAATACAAAAAGAAAAAAAAAAGAAAATAAAGAAAGACTGCCTCCGTGGTCGAGTGGTCAGCGAGCTGACTTCTCACCCGGAGATCTCGGGCTCGTGAGAGTGAATGTGTGTGTGTGTGTGTGTGTGTGTGTGTGTGTGTGTGTGTGTGTTTGAGGGAAATGAAATGATTTAAACCAAACGTAAAAGACCTACAGACAACAAGCCCCCCGTATATAACCTTAGATGTCAAAGGGGACTATATAAAAGAAACAATAAAATAAAATAAGGTTTGCCCCGTTTGTGTTCCAATTCAGTTACTGCTCTGGGAGCAGGCGAACTGGTTTATGCTTCTCAAGCATTTCGATTATTCGTAAGTGCTTTGAGATTACAACCCTTGTAAGTTAGTTTTAAAATTGGTTACAGAAATGCCATCTTAATTGTTTTAAGGGGAGTCGAAATGAAATTTTCATAGCTTTTTTCCATTTTTATGTTGTAATTGCATATGAAAATTTGGGATATCCTGCGTAGTAGTTTTTTAGAACATTCTGGTACACTCACTTGGCGACATCGACAGATCTATAAATATTAGTGTCCGAGAAGATATCTTTTTTATTGTGATTGGAAAGTTTTGCTTTAGCTATTGGCATCCCGCTCATATAACCTTCATGTGCAAAATACAGCGAAATTGTGTTTGGAAAGTTAAGTTACATTGTTATTTTCTCTAGACAAACTATGTACATAGTGTAAAGGTATTGCACTCCACTCAAAATTCGATACCGAGATTTCATCGGAAATATACATTTTAGAGTCCTCTGAACCCAAAAAAGTATTTTCAGAAAAAGGTCCGTGTGTCTGTGAACACGGTAACCCAAAAACGAAAAGTCGGTAAAATACCAAACTTGGTATTTAAGTTTAGTATCTTCCAGGGATGCGGCACGACGATTTTGAGAACCCCCCCACCCCAAACTACCGTTTACATGGAAAAAAGTTCGAAAATTTTGATTTTCTCAAAAATGGCTGTAACCATTTTGATTAAAACTTCGTATGCTAAATATATTTACCTGACACATAAAATCTATATTTTGAATTTTCTGGAAACAGCCTTTGAAGACTACTTTATTCTGGATGAATTTTACGGAATTTGGCATTACTGCTAAACCGTAAGAGATGGACAAAAAATTACCACATAACAAATGTAGAGCACTTTAAAACACACAATTTGTGTTATATATATTTTTTTCGTGGAGTTGATTGTTTTTTAGACAATCCTTGCTTTTGGTTTCAGCTGTAAAAACATACTTTACTCATACTGGACTTTGTGAACTCCTGTCCATACAAACAAAGGAACTTCAGTCACATAGCAATCAGCTTTTGACTGTCACTTTAACCTATGATACTCCCTTATTTCCTTTCCACTTATAAGGAAGCAAGTAATAAGACTATTTCTGCTGATTTTTTCTTGATTAGCATGAAGTAAATAGAAGCATAAGCTTTTTAACAATAATTTGTTGCAGAGATATATAGAAGCTCATGTGAATGGAACACATAAGATTTTTTTAGAAGGGAAATGCCATCGCCTCAAAAACTATTTCTTTCTCTTTTTAGCTTAACGTCCTTTAACCTGGTTGGTCCTATCGGACGATGATTAAAATTGGTGAAATGATGCTCAAATGATTTGGGGTACGTGGAGCTTAAAGTCACTGGACATTCGTCTTCACAGGATAAGGGAAAACCCGGAAAAAACCTTATCGGGTAACTCACCCTAAACGAGATTCGAACTCACGATCTTTTGAATGTGAGGTAGACACGCTACCACCACACTACCCAGGCGGGCTCAAAAACTATTGAATCAAATATTAATAAACAATATTTGTAAGCTGCATCATGAACCGTACATGAGGAATTAAATCACAGATATATATTATTTGAGTAACAATTCTCTGTTGCTGACGTGCAATTTGTGATAGTAGATTCATAAAATTGCAATGAAAGCGTAAATGGCAGTCACGTCCAGCGTTCAGACCCGGAAGCCTAATTGCGTGTTTACTTTCGAAAACTACGTTATTGAGATTGATGAAGGTTACTAGCATCCATTCACTTTGATGCTGAATGAATACCGTTTTTCCTATTTGTACGTATTGGCCCTTCCTTCTCTTAACGTGGAGTGGAAACGCCCATTCTTGCCAATTGTCTTCCAGGGATGCGACACGAAGATTTTGAGAAAAATCCCCCCACCCGAAACTACCCCTTACATGGAACTTTTTTCAAAAATTTTGATTTTCTAAAAAATGGCTCTAACGATTTTGATTAAAATATCATATATTAAAGATATTTACCTGACAAATAAAATGTATATTTTGAATTTTCTGGGAATAGCCTCTAAAGACTACTTTATTCTGGATGAATTTTGCATAACTACTAAACCGTAAGATATGGACAAAAACTTAACACACAAAAAATGTATATCACGTTAAAACACACAATTTATGTTATATACATTTTTTTCGTGGGTTGATCGTTTTTGAGATATTCTTCTTCCTTGGTTTCAGTTTTGAAAAACATAATTTTCTCTTACAGGAATTTGTCAACTCCTGTCCATACAAACAAAGGACCATCAGTCACATAGCAACCAGCTTTTGGCTTTCCCTTTAACCTATGGTACTCCCTTATTTCGCTTCTACTTACAATGAAGCAAGAAATCAGACTATATCTGCTATTTTTTCTCGATTAGCATGAAATAAATAAAATATAGGCTTATTAACAATAATTTGTTACAGATATATAGAGGTCGTGTGAATGGAACACATCAGATTTTTGCTTTCTCTATACGCACTATGTACATAGTGTATAGAGAAGGTATTGCACTCCACCCAAAAATTCGATACCGAGATTTCACGGGAAATATATGTTTTAGGGTCCCCAATATCCAAAAAAAGCATTTTCACAAAAAGGTCCGTGTGTGTGTGTGTGTGTGTGTGTGTGTGTGTGTGTGTGTGTGTGTGTGTGTGTGTCGGTGTCCGCGGGTCCGTGTGTCTGTGAACACGATAACTCAAAAACCAAAACTCGGTAAAATACCAAACTTGGTATTTAAGTTTAGTATCTTCCAGGGATGCGACACGAAGATTTTGAGAAAAATTCCCCCACCCCTAATTATCCTTTACATGGAACTTTTTTCGAAAATTTGGATTTTCTCAAAAATGGCTCTAAAGAGTTTGATTAAAATCTCGTATATTAAAGATATTTACCTGACAAATAAGATGTATATCTTGAATTTTCTGGGAATAGCCTCTGAAGACTAGTTCATTCTGGATGAATTTTGAATAACTGCTAAACCGTAAGAGATGGACAAAAAATGTAAAGCACACTAAAACACAATTTATTTCATATACATTTTTTTCGTGGAGTTCGTCGTTTATGAGACATTCTTTATTTTTGGTTTCTGCTATGAAAAACGTATACTTTTCTCATATAGGAACTTGTCAACTCCTATCCATATAAACAAAGGAACTTCATTGACATAGCAGCCAGCTTTTGACTATCACTTTAACGTATGGTAGTCCCTTATTTCGCTTCTACTTACAAGGAAGCAAGTAATAAGATTGTTTCTACTAATTTTTTCTGATTAGAATAAAGTAAATAGAAGTATAAGCTTTTTAAGAATAATTTGTTGTAGGGATATAGAGAAAGTCATGTGAATAGTACACATCAGATTTTTTAAAGTTTGGAAAAAAAAAAAGTCACTGAGGCCAAATCTAGCGAATACGGTGGATGATGTAGTAATTCGAACCTTAATTTCACAATTTGCGTCATGAAACTGCGCAGGTCTGATTGTCTTGGTGGAAGAAGGTCTTTCTCTTTGCCAGATGGCGCTTTTTCTTGATCTATCCGTTCAACCGGTGCACAATACTCTCCATTTATCGCTCTTCCTTGTACCAGTAATCAATGTAGATGATACCGCTTACATTCCAAAAAACCTAGGCCATCAGCTTGTCTGCAAAAAGGTCCGTGTGTGTCTGTCTGCCCCTGTGTGTATGTGCCAGTGGACAGCATAGCTCGGTTAAATACTTTTGAGTTGAGTATCTTCCAAGGATGCGATACAAGAAAATCGCCACACCCCCAACTATCCTTTACGTGGAACATTTTTACAAAATTTTGTTTTTCTTAAAAATGGCTCTAACCATTTTGATTAAAATACTGTATATTAAAGACATTCACATCACAAAAAACATATATGTTGAATAGTTCTTGATGCTGTATGGGTCTTGCAGAATTTTTCATAATGGTTAAATCTGAAGAGATACTACACAAAACATGTAGATATCGTTATAACACATAATTTATGCCATATACATGTCTTTTTGAAGACCTGACCATTTTCGAGACATTTATTGTTATTGGTTTCATTTTAAACAAATTATTTTTTTCAAACGGGCCCATGCAAATCGAACCGAACCTCAATTGTTTCGCATAGCGACCAGCTTTTAAAATATTTTTCTATCAGTTTAGCCTAGTTTATTAGCTCATTTCCCTTCTACTTACAAGGGCACAAGTAATAAGATCATTTTTGCTAATTTTCTCTATTAACAAGACGTAGATAGAAAAATATTCTTTTGTAAGAAAAATGTATTTGCGGAACAGCTAGAGAAGCTTATGTGCGTGGAACACATCAGCTTTTTTTTTTAGCTTGACGTCCTTTAATCTGGTTGGTCATACCGGACGATCAACGAAATTATCGAAATGGTGAAAGGATGCTCAAATGATCTCGGGGTCCATGGAGCATAAAGTTACTCGACATTCGTCTTCTCAGAATAAGGGAACACCCCGAAAAACACCTTATCCGGATAATTCATTCTAAGCGAGATTCTAACACTTCTGAGGAGGGATACTAAAGCTTTTTAAATATGTAAAACAAGCCACTGGATATTAGCGTGTATAGCGTACTTCATATTTCAATGTTTTTGCTCTGCTCTGGTTCCGAAATTGAGCGAAACTTACCTTCTGAAGATTACGAGCGCCAAGAAAAGGTGCGTCCCTAGTATAGAAGGTGGAGTCCTAAAAGGATCGCTGTTTCATCTTCTTGGAATTGCTCTCTAATGGTGCGCTGATGTTCGACGAAAAGTGTTAGGGACTTCTGTGCGTCTGTTTACCTACGGGCCTAGGACCACCTACGGCTCCTTTACCTCATCCCCTCCTACCGGTGAAGTTAGCCACTTTGAACCACTGCAGGGAGCGAGGTGCGTGAGTGCGAGCGAGATCTGGTAGCCTCGTGGTTAGCCTAGGTGTTGCTGCTGTGTATCTACCCTGGTAAGGGTTTAACCACAGGAATGAGGTGAAGGTTTAGGTTTGTTATTTGAGGTTTCGGGTGATGATGTTAAGATGGTAAGGAGCAGCATCCTTTTCTGCTCCGCTGGTGTTTAATTTGTGAAAAATTGTTTTCGTTGGACAACTTTGATTGGCCACTCCCAATGGGAGGGGGGAGTACTTAGTTCAGCTATTTTTCTGTTGGCTGGTTTGAAGCCGTTGTTACCGGGGGTACCCGCAAGCCATGGAGGGAAACTGAACCTGCCTGTATCGGCGTTCAATGGGTAAGTTTTCTCCCAGCGATCTGACAAGTGCGTTCTCATGTTCGCGTAAAAGTTTTGAGCCCGGCGCCTAATGACACTTTCCACATATGGGAGGCCGGAAATGGCGTTTTTTTTTATTTATGGACGCTCTTTAACTGCTATTGTTCTCAGCGTCCCATTCTATACTGGGCGTGAAAGACCGCTTAATTTTGTTCAGAGGCCTCTCTCTATCAGGCTTGAGGTTCTTTTATGTGCCGTAAATCTACGACACGGGACCAACGGCTTTACTTCCCTTCCGAAGGAAGCCATGCTAAGGATTCTTACACCCGAAAAAATCCATCGTCCTCCGCCGGGTTTGAACCCGCGACCTTGGTTATATGAAATTAGCATGGTAACCATTACACCACGGCGGACGACAAGGGGAGGTCGGAAGCTTCATGTATTAGCCTCAAAGGGAAACGTCGACATACAGAATATATGGACCGGAGTCCTCTATTCTGTACCCGCTGTAACCAGAGAAGCCAGGAGTCTGCTGCCATACCCCACACTTCGCAGGCTTAAAGCATTTGGGGGGCGAGGTGTCCTCCTCCGTTATAATTTACTACATCCTATAAAGTTAGGTAATGGAATAAAGGGAAGTTATGTTATAAGCTGCTGAGGTTATCTCCAAGTTAGGTAATAAAAAACAGTTTTCATTAATAACTCTTTTTAATTACATTAGGAGTTAGTGCAACACTTACTTAACCACAGTACTACGAGTTATACAACATGAGGTTACAGGTTACAGATCTGCTGATGATTCTTGCCAATGATGTTATGAAACGTAAAACTTTTATTGTTAAATTATTCTCTGTGAGTGCCTATAAGCTATTAATATTATATTTACTTAACCTAAAGGGCCATTGTGATAATTATACAAAATGGGGTTACAGATTTGCTGATGTTTCTTGTCAGTGATGTTATCAAACGTAAAATTTATATTGTTAAATTATTCTGTGCCAGTACCCATTAGGTATTAATACTTATTTACTTAACCTAATGCGCCACTGTGCTAATCTTATGAGAAGGGCTTATACAGCTGCTGAGGCTATTTACCACAAAATTGTTTTACATAAACTTACCGTTTACAAGTACCATTAATTGTTAGTCAATATCTCTTTAACCTACAAACTCACTGGGATAGCTACACAAGATGGAGCAATAGAATGGAGGGAAGTTAGTTTACAGAGCTCTTGAAGTCAATATTATTATGAAACAAAAGCTGTTTACAAACACCATAGTATTTCTAATTTACGTAGTTAACAGCAGAAATCTACTTTAAATCTATGTATTCATTAATTATTTATACACTTGGTAAAGGTTCCACAAGACGTCCAGATTAAAAATGTTGAAAATACTAACCTGAGCAATAAAAATTCACGTGGAACGTGTCTTGTAATAAATGTGATCACTTTGAGTTGCTATGTCCCACTCACTCGCCCTAATTAAGATATTTTCTTATATACAAAACTCGTTGCAGAATGTAAACAACATACTCCATTTTATAATTTTTAGGAAAGCACAACTATACTGCCAACCTATTTTTTCACGAAATCCGCGAGCCTTCGGTTCTATTAAGCATATGTTGCTCGTATGCTTTGACGAAACCACAGAAAATGCCTAAAAATTAACTACAAAAGATAATAATAAATTAATCTACACACTTACCTAAACCTAACGCAATAGAGAGAATGCTGCTTTCGTTCGTATACTTTAGTGTAAGCAGTGGAAGTTACTAGCAGCAAATTCACGAAAATCAGTTTATTTACACACACACACACACACACACATACTAACGTATAGATACGCGAGCGCATGCGAACATGATTGATAAATGCAATGGAAATTACTAAACCCAAATTACATGAAAATACACACACACACACACACACACACACACACACACACACACACACACACACACACACACACTAATCTAGAGCTAACCCAGAAATTAATAAAAACAAATTACCCGAAAATACAATTTATTTGCACACACACAGACACTAACTTAGAGCTAACCAAGCACTTTCTCGCTTCTTTCGCATACTTAGAAGAAAACAGTGGAAATTAGTAAAATAAAATTACACAAAAATAAGTTTATTTACACACACACACTAACTTAGAGCTAATAAAGAGCAAACTTGCTACGCTCGCATGCTTTTTTTTAAAATGCTAGAAATAAAAGAAATTAAAAACATCCATTTACACACACACACACACACACACACACACACACACACACACAAACCTATACCCAACGAAACAGTGGAAATGTATAAAACTTACAAGAAAATGTCTCTATTTACACATCACACTACTATAATCAGCTCATTTAAAAAATCTCGAAATTAAAACAAACACCAGAGAACTTCTACAAGCCGTTCTTGAAGTAAAGCATTATTGCTTAAAGCACAACCTGTAACCCACAGAATTGCTATAGAATCGCATTTCTTCCTCTGTGATCAAAAATTTACAAGTCTCAAAGCCCTTAGACGTCAGTATATACGAAGCTTGCGATGTCGCGGTATCATTTTTATTAATGTTGGCAGTCCCGCCATAATGAATAATGTAGACGGAAACAAAGAAAACCTTATAAACAATATAGTGAGTACTTCTAAATGTTGAATAATATACTACGAGATCTGGATTCCCAAGGGAATAAAGACATAATTAATTTATTCTAGAACATGTATTAAGATTCTAAAACGTTCTAGACGCTCGATATTGGGTAATAACGTATGTTTTACTTCCCAATAACATCTATATTAGCAAATATTCTTTCACTTGCAACACTGCTTTAAAATAAATACATTCAAGTGCATTCCAATGACGTGCAAAACTGTCATTTCCTAGCACCTTTAAAATTATTTCATTACAAATGATATTGTGACCTTCACACAGGGAATTTGATAATAATAACGCCTGTCACTTAATAAATATAATCAATATAATCCGGTGAACTATGCAGTATCTGTTAGTGTATCATTTACCCTAAAGAGCCAATATTAGTTATACAAAATGGGGTAATGGAGTTAAAGTACTATAGGTTTCAGTGCTGCTAAGGAAAATTCCCAATGATATTATGAAACAAAGCAGTTTTACATGAAAATGCCTAAACATTAACTACAAAAAATAATAATGAATTAATTTACACACTAACCTAAATCCATCGCAATAGAGAGAATACTGCTGTCGTTGGCATATTTTAGTGAAAACAGTGGAAGTTACTAAAAGCAAATTCACAAAAATCAGTTTATATATATATATATATACACACACACACACACACACACACTAACAAATAGCTTCGCGAGTGCACGCGAGCATGCCTGATAAATGCAGTGGAAATTACTAAACTCAAATTACATAAAAATTAGTTTATATACACACACTACTCTAGAGCTAACCTAGAAATTAATAAAAACAAATTATTCGAAAATCAAATTTACTTGCACACACTCACACACACAAACACTTACTTAGAGTTAACCGAGCGCATGCGAGCGAAGCGAGCATGCTTTAATGAAAGCAGTGGAAATTACTAAAATAATATTACACGAAAATCAGTTTATTTACACACACACTAATCTAGAGCTAACCGAGTGCACTCTGTAACTATCCATGAGTTGCTAGGGCAGTATTCACTTAATCTAAATAGCTATGTAGAATTTATGTAATTACGTTACGGAGCTTTCCAAAAGGCGTACAAATCAGTTTTATATTAAACACCTTTCGATAACTACATTTGCGCATTAAACAAGAGACACTATAGAAAGTTACACAACAATTTAGAAGATTATAGATGTATGAAGGTTATATCTTGCGTTCGCTTGCGTATTTGTCAAAGTAACAAACACAAACAGTTCACAGAAACCCAAATGATTAGCACATAGGTATCAATTTTAATATTCTGGCTAATCAGAGAATTCCTGTTGGACTGAAGTTCGCTCTTCTAATGGCCCTGCATCAATTCGTTATCTCAACTTCGTCTTTGGAAATATGAACACACATTTCTAACGATTGTAATTTCACACAATTAACAGCATACCACTTTTATACCATACCTAGGTCATATTTACACCTGTCTATCACAAATGTATAAACTTTCCTTCTTGAAAGATTAATCAAATAAAAACTAATTCATATTCTCCCGTACATATTCAATGGAAATCTAACATCTGTATTTTCTTCTACCATATTGTTTACATGGATAGTAATAGCGTAATTTCTTAGGCCATGACTTCCAGCCGAAGTTGATATTTACACATTTCATAAATATAGATAACGAAAGGTTGCGATTTGTAACTAGCGAGAAAGAAGACATGAGTAAATTACTCAGAGATATGCTTCAGCAGTAGGCATAGAGCATCACTGTCTTTCTCAGACCCTCAATTTTACACGTAAAATACAGTGAACAGTACAAACGCAAAAAACATTCTTTTCAAACTGTTCGAAACTCAATGTTTTCCATAACTATACTAAGAAAACAGAGATACAGTAACATGTAAATTTGCAAGAACTGAAAATTGCAAACTCTCACGGTACAAATTGTTTTCTTCAGTTCGCTAACTAGTGGAGAGTCCTAAGCTACACGCAGGGTCACACAAGAAGGCGTAACCAATGAGGGGCACCAGCGAGCATTAGCACCGAATCACATATCCTATCCTCTCTGACACCCTCTTCCCGTCCACCTCGCACGTCACGCATTGCTCGACGAGTGTCAACGTCAAACCTCGCCGTACCCTAATGGTAACTAGGACTTCTGTTTTATGCAAAATATCAATGTACTAAATACATTAATGATATATGTCGATATTTCACCGGAAATTAGTGTTTTGATATGACCTGCGAAAAGCATTTCTGAAAAAAAAAAAAAACGTGTGTCAAAAACGAACATTTTTACTTTCTCTATACATATTATGTACATAGTGTATATAAATTCGATACCGAAATTTCACCGGAAATATATATTTTGAAACCCCCTGAATCCCCCCAAAAAAAACATTTTTATAAAAATGGCCGTGCGTGTGTCTGTCTGTGTGTGTCCGTGGGCAGTACAGCTCAAAAATGAAAGGACCGTTAAAAACCAAACTTGGTATTTTTGCTTGGTATCTTCCAAGGATGTAATATTTTCAAGAAAGTTCCGTCACCCCAAACTAACCTTTACATGGAAAAATTTGCGAAAATTTTAATTTTGTTAAAAATGGCTCCAACGATTTTGATTAAAATCTCGTATATTTAAGATATTTACTTACCAAATAAAATGTATATCTTGACTTTTTTTGGGAATAGTCTCTGAAGACTACTTTACTCTGGATGAATTTTACGGAATTTTGCATTACTGCTAAACCTTAGGAGATGGAAAAAACCTTTCCACACAGAAAATGTAGAGCACATTAAAGTACACAATTTATGTTATATACATTTTTTCGTCGAATTGATTTTTTTTTTAAGATATTCCTTGTTTTTAGCTTCAGCTTTGAAAAACTTGTACTTTTCTTATATAGAAATTTGTTAACTCCTGTCCATACAATCAAAGGAAATTCAATCACATAGCAACTAGTTTTTGACTATCACTTTAACCTATTGTACTCCCTTATTTCGCAACGACTTATAAGGAAGCAAGTAACGAGATTATTTCTGACGTTTTCTAAATTAGCATGAAGTAAATAGAAGCCTGAGCTTTTTAACAATAATTTGTTGCAGAAATATAGAGAAAGTCATGTGAATGGCACACATCAGATTTTTTGTTTCAGTTTTAAAATACTTAAACTTTTCACATACGGGAATTCGCCAACTCCTGATCATGCTAAGAAACAGATTTCATTCACATGGCAACCAGCTTTTAAAAGATTTTACTATCTTTTAGCCCAATGTATTCCATTATGTCCTACTTATAAGAAAGCATTTCTGCTAATGTTTATCTCGATTAGCATGATGTAGATAGAAGAATAAGCTTTTTAACAATAATTTGTTACAAATATGTAGAGAAAGTCGAGTGAATGGAACACGAATATCTACAAATTAGATTAGGAATACGAACGAAATAAACTGTAATCAAACTGCACTTGGGTATTCTGTATGTGGATGTTTCACCACCACTACCGCCACCAATACCCCGCCACCGACACCTCCAGTCAACTCGCCAGTATTGAATTAGTTTGGTAGGCTGGCTTGATCAGGTGATGTGCTATATATGCGTTACTAACAAGGATAATATTGTCTTCTAAGACCCTGTCTACGAGGTTAAATTCACTTCAATAGCGTAAGCCAGTAAGTCGCATGCGGCGAGCCTAAATAGTACCCACTACTGAACATTGTTAGAACAGCTAAATGAAGTCACATTTCTTGGCCTTCAGGTAGATAAGCATTTAGACGGAAGTCACATATTAGCTACATCACACCTAAACTTAGCTCAGCACTGGTTAAATTTCACTCAATCGATACACTTAAATTGGTGTATTTTGCCTACTTGAACTCCATCATCGAGTTTGTAATAATATTCTGGGGTAATTCAGTGGATAGTAAATGCATATTCCGGATACAGAAGAAAGCTATACGAATAATCTGTAATGCTTATAGCAGACAGTCATGCAAAGAACTATTTCAAAAATAGGGCATACTCACCTTATCTTGTGTTTATATATTATCCATTTTAAAATTCTATGCATTTAATCAACATAGTTTTATAACAAACATGGAAATTCATAGCATTAATACTAGACAAAAGGGATATATTCATCGTCCGAATGCCAATCTTCGTTGCTTTCAGAAAGAAGTATATTATGAAACAATCAAGATATTTAATGCTCTCCCCAGTAATCTCAAAGAAAATGTTGGGAATTTCAGGACTCTTAAGGCTTCTCTAAATGAGTACCTTTGCAATAAACAATTTGACTCTGTAGATGAATATTTAGGTGACAAATTTGTCTGACAATACGGTTAATAATCATTGTATTTATAAGTACTGTAATGTATTGCATTTTTTGTATATTAAACTGATGTATACTTTGACTTGCACGAATGTGGCATATAAATTGTTTAGTATTTAGCAATGACACAAGGTCTGCAAAGCCTGATGCTTTGATATTTTACACTCTAGCACATAATTGTAAATTTGTGCATTGGAAATTCTATAACATATTTGTAAATATGTATTGTAACTTGTTTATATTTATGAAGAGTACACAATACAATAATCATACTTTAGTTCTATATAATTACTATATGCAAAAAAAAAAAAAAAAAAGGAATTACATATGCTTTTATAGAGCATATTAAGTATAGTGCAGTGGCGTACAATCCTCAAAAGCAAATGGTGTGATTATATGTCTATTCTGTTGTTTTTGTTACCCATGCTTTTAGCACTAGATTGTTTTTTTTCCATTGTATATAAACATATGTATACATGTGTATGCCTTGACAAGTTCTATGTTCAGTGGTTTCCTGGCCTACACGAACCTACAGAATACTTTCTAATCTAATCTCGTGGACTTTCTAATGATTGTAGTTTAGGTCAATCCCATAACCTTCAGTTCCACTTGTACTTGTATTTTTGAGTGAATTTCTGTCAAGATTTTGATAGTCTATTGGTTAAAAATCATGTGATCGTAAATCGCCTTGTTTCGCTAAAATTTATCTTTTACGCAAGGCATGGCTTGTACAACTTATAGTATTCCTAATTCAGAATACTCACGTCCATTCGCTCCTTCCAGAAATATTCATTTCAAGTGTTTTAGTTATTTACGATGTAAGAGCGTAAAATTATATTTTTGATTCGAGTTGGAATATTGTGAAACGAGACGCAGTCGAGAATCAAAAAGACACTTTACGCTCGCGCATCATACATTGTCTTTTCTAAGAGAATTTTCTGACATTAAAAGAAAGGCAACGAAATAAATTTGAGGTTAGGTTTGAACCATGCACCAAGGAGTATAGTTCGTTATTTATTTATCGATTGCTGGTTTCAATGATGATATGCTTATAGCAGGCCGTGACAAACTAATAGTATTATGGTTTTGTGATGTATTTTGAGAATTATAATATCCTTAGACCTGCGAAACAAGCAGAATCAAATTTACTAACTGCTAAATCCCTAAGAGATTATGAGGCACAATATGAGAAATTTATGAAGTGATATCTGTAGACAGTGACACACGAATATCGTGAATTATTTTGGCGAGCGTAAAGTTGGAACAAATTTACTTAACGCTTGTATTTTACCCTCGCTGCACTTCTTTGGGCATGGATTCCGTAAAAATGAATTTTGTGATCTGAAATAAGCTCGTAAAACTACTCAATTACGCTCGGTCATAGAAAACATATTTTACAAATCTTACAATCCCTCTCCTGATCTACATATTCTCTTGAGTGCGATCGATTTACGAATACAGACGTGTTTATTACTTTCTCTACACGTACTATGTACATAGTGTATAGAGAAGGTATTTTATCGCAACCAAAAATTCCATACCGAGAATTCACCGGAAATACAATTTTTGGGTCCCCCTGAATAAAAAAAAAAAAAAAAAAAAAAAAAGCATATCGTGCGTGTGTGCATGCGTGTGTCTGTGGACAGTGTAGCTCTAAAACGAAAAGAAAACTTGGATTTTTAAGTTTGGTATCAGATGCGACACGAAGATTTTCAACCCCCCCCCCAACTACCCTTTACATGAAAAAAAAATCGAAAATTTTGATTTTCTCAAAAATGACTCTAAAGATTTTTATTAAAATACGTATATTAAAGATATTTACATAATAAATAAAGTTTATATCTTGAATTTTCTGGGAATAGCCTCTGAAGACTTCTTTATTCTGGATGAGTCTTACAAATTTTACATAACTGGTAAACCATAAGAGATAGACAAAATCCTACTCATCAAAAAAGGCAGATCTCGTTAAAACACACAATTTATGTTATATACATTATTTTCGTAGTGTTGAGCGTTTTTTAAATACTCATTATTATTGCCTTCAGTTTTAAAAATCATATTTTTCTTCTACGGTAACTACTCAACTCCTGGTCATGCAAAGAAGCCTGCTTCAATGCCATAGCAACCATATTTTAAAACACTTGACTGTCCGTTTATCCTAGAGTGCTCCCTTATTTCCCTCCTACTTATAAAAATCTGATGTGCTCTATTCACACGACTTTCTCTACTTCTGTATAACAAATTATTGTTAATAAGCTTATCCTTCTATTTACTTCAAGTAATCGAGAAAAAATTAGAAGAAATAGTCTTATTACTTACTTCCTTGTAAGTAGAAGCGAAATATGGGAGTACCATAGGTTAAAGTGAAGTCAAAAGCTGGTTACTAGGTGACTGAAGTTCCTTTGTTTGTATGGACACGAGTTGACAAATTCCTATATGAGAAAAGTACAAGTTTTTCAAAGTTGAAACCAAAAACAAGGAATATCTAAAAAGCGATCAACTCCTCGAAAAAAATTATATAACATAAATTGTGTTTTTAAGGTGCGCTACATTTTTGTGTGGTAAGTTTTTGTCCATCTCTTACGGTTTAGCAGTTATGCAAAATTCATCCAGAATAAAGTAGTCTTCAGAGACTATTCCCAGAAAATTCAAGATATCATATTATTTGTCATGTAAATATATAATATACGATATTTTAATCAAAATCGTTAGAGTCAATTTTGAGAAAATTAAAATTTTCGAAAAAAGTTCCATGTAAAGGGTAGTTGGGGGTGGGGGGCTTTTCTTGAAAATCTTCGTGTCGCATCCTTGGAAGATAGGAAACTTGAATACCAAGTTTGGCATTTAACGGTCATTTCGTCTTTGAGCTGTGTTCTCCATAGACAACAGACATACACACACACACACACACACACATACGCACACATGGATCTTCTTCCAATTTTTTTTATTCAGGGGAACTCAAAACATGTATTTCCGGTAAAATCTCGGTATCGAATTTTTTGGTGCAATACAATATCTTCTCTATGCACTATGTACATAGTACGTGTAGAGAAAGTAAAAAACTAAGTAATAATATCGCTTCTGCTAATATATATATATATGTGTATGTATAAGAATAGGCTTGCTAATAATAATGTGTTACAGAGAGGTCGAGAAATTCTTGTGAATGGAACACATCAGATTTTTTCGTTCCTATATTTAACCTAAAACTCCGTTTACCGTAAATAACAACTCCCATAGATATGTTGGAGCACGTGTTCATTTATTAGAAAAAACTTCCACCATGATCTTTCGAACATTTTAAGTTATATATAGTAAGCGTTGACAGGAAAACAGTTGACGTAAGTCAGGCAGTCCGCCAGATAACTTGATAAGGTAGCCAACACTGCCCTTCACTGACCTTTATTGATCTATTGTGGTTCCTCGGTCTTATCACCATCGATTAGAAAGTTGGTGGTGCTCAGACTTCCTCGTGTTATAGACGAGTGCAGTATGATGACAAAGTATCACAAAGTGATGAATAGAAAACTTCTTTTGGTATTAATATCAAGTATATCCAATATGCGGCCCGAACCATAGTTTTCGGTCCCCAGCCTCTCTTAATATCTTTAACATAATAAATAATTGATTTTAGACTTCCAATTTTAACAGGGACGTTGCATATTAGAACCGTTTTCGCCTCTTTTTAAATTTCGCGCTTAAGGCATATCTACCGACTATAGTGGGTTTTCGTACAAGAAGATAATATTTTAAATATGCTGTTTTCTATTTGAGCGTATTAGTGTGGGTGTGGCGAGAATCATAAACATCAAAATCAATTTTTTACACCTTTTTCGACTAAAAATCCCTATTCATCCCGATAGACATTAGATTATAAAGTGCATTTAAATATTCAAAATATGAAGGGGGCCCTAGAGAAGAGCTTCAAATGAATATATTAATGTCACTCACTTTCAGTAGTTTCCTTTGAGCATGCGCATGACATATTTTAATTACTTCTAGTCTAAGGGGTAAAAAAGGGGATTGGATTATTGGCAAGAATCTTATAGCGTGTTTATACCAGAGAATTCTCCGTGTTTTCTTTGTACATTTTCAGGAAATGTTTTGATATTATTTTGATGCTAATTTGCACACTTAGGTTTAGAGTATGTTAAAACCTATGTCTACAAATTTCAGAAACTTACCTACACCACTCTAAGTTTCAGCTGCTAAAATATAAATTAAAACTCTTCAATCTATCTACATTGAGCTTACATCAGAGGACCCGATTAAGTTTACAGGCTAAAACTATCGTATATTTAGTCTGTGAGATGATACTGGATGTCTGTAAATGATTAAACTAAATAAAGCAATTTATAACATCTAACCCAAGATACTGTTTGAACTTTTTCTGTTACAGGCTAACTTGGACACCAAAACATTTTTGTGCAGGTGTGTTCTAGTCACCATCTTTACCGCCGAGAGCACTGTCGCTGTTATCTTCAAAATGGCTTCTCTGCAGGAAAAAGCTCAATGTGTTCTAGGGCTTGCGGAAATGAAATTTCTGACTCGTGAGCAGCGAATGTTTAGGACACTCTATGGGAAGAACCCACTTGAACGTGAAGTTAATAAAGCCATGGATGACAACATTTTGAGCAACAGGGTCAGTGCACAAGGGTAAAAGCAGTGGTAGACCATCAGTTTCTCAAGAAAGTGTTGAGACAATTCAAACGTCGACCAGTAGGTCACCATAAAAATCAATTAGGCAGGCTTCACTCGAACTTCGAGTTTCAAAGTGCACTCCACAAAGCCGTATACAACCCTTTAAAGTTGTATGTTTCAAAGTCCCACTTGTTCAGGCAATAAGAAAGAATATCGCCCAAGACGTGCAGAATTTGCTACGGACATGTTACAGCAAATAGATGAGGATAATCACATGATAATCCGATGAGGCTACATGTCATGTTATAAGCGGAGTAGTTAACAGACATAACTTGAAAAGCTGAGGGTCAGAAAATCCACACTTGATAAGAGAACGCATTAGACACAGTCCAAAAATCAATGTGTGCTATGGACTAAAGCATGATACGTTGATTGGCCCTTTCTAATTCATAAAAACTCAGCTGATGCAAATGCCTACCTGAAGGTTAACAAACTATGTCATTCCTCAGCTACAGGAAATGCAACCGAATATCATCTTATACAAGACGGTACTCCACCTCACTGGACACTTGAAGTTCGGAAGCTTCTAGGTGAAACATTCCCAAATCGGAGATTGACAGAGATTTGGGGGCATGTTAAAGATATTGTTTACAAAACATTGGTTCTAAATCTTTCAATGTTACAAAAATGTATCAAACGTGTAATTGAAGATGTCATACCACAAATGTTGCAGAATGTGCAATTGCATATGTTGCCGGTTCAGTGCGCTCTAAGCATCAGGCGACCATCAGGCTTTTGACTTGAATGATCTACGTTGCTGTTTTAACGCCATTACTCCACAGCATAACAAGCAGTCTACAATGATAGGAACCTAATTTTTGAAAACGTTGTGTTTTCTATAAAACTTACTTGTTAAAATTTGAAGGGGCATCAAGGAAGAATGAACTGTATACTTTTAGCTCAGGGCATTTATGCAATTGTCAGACGATTCATTTGCTAATTGAATTAACAATAACAATTGCTGCTAGTATGCTTTTTATTTTCTCACATAGTGCATAATACGTAGGTAGAGAAGGTATTGCACTCTACCCAAAAATTCGATTACCCTACGTGGCTTGGACAAAAGAGAGGACGAAAGCCTCATCGCAGACGGTTGTATACAAGGAAAGCTGTGATGGGTACAGGTAGACACAGGTATAGGTCACACAAGGTGGTGATGAAGAAGGTTCCAACGTATCTCTCACCTCACCAGTCCTTACTTCTTTACCGCCTGCGCGTCGGCTTGGTGTGGACAATCCTTTACTAGATGACCTTTTTTTTTGGTAGTGTTTAACGCCCGCTTTAAATACTAATGGCACCGCAGGCGGTAACACTGATGATACATGAATGATGATGGAGCACCGGTGGAATGCGATGGCGGAAACTGGAGTACCCGGAGAAAACCCGCCCCAGCGCCGTTTTGTCCACCACAAATCTCACATACGGTCGCTTGGGATCGAACTAGGGTCGTCTAGGTGAGAGTCGAGTGGTCTAACCACTCGGCCACAGCACGGCCTTACTAGATGACCTAATTTACCACTTCCCTTGCACACACTTTAAAAGTCTCCTCTGGGTTATTTCTCTCTCTCTCTCTCTCTCTCTCTCTCTCTCTCTCTCTCTGTCGTAGCGAATACTCCTGGTCTTTGAGGTTGGCGTAGCTGTTATTTTGACCGCCTCCATCCTCAGTGCGACCGTTTAACGCCTCATGGATTGCCTTATGGTCGCCAGCAATTGTCATATCTTTGGTATCTTGGTCTTCCGGGAAGGCCGCGTCTTGGCTTGAAATGTTGCCGACGTTTCGCCTCACTAAGTGTGGCTTCCTCAGGGCGTGTGCTCTCATCACGACAGTGCCAGGTGAACTGTGTTCCGACATTTTTTTTTTTTTTTTTTTTAATTTTCGAGTGGAGGGGAAAAATCCACCTTATGGAATAACCCGGGCAAGCCCGGAGTGTCGGGATCTCCCATGTGGGCATACCGACTAAAAAAACCCCTCCACCGGTATTAGAAGGAAGAAAGGAGAGGCGGTACCGCATGATTGCACCCGCGGATTCAAGGCGATAATATAACTGACTGCAGGGTGTAGTCAGAGGGGTGAAATGAGGACCGGGAGACAGACTTGACCGAGGCCCAGACTGCCACCGCGGAGTATTCGTGGAGAGGAAAATGAAGGAATTCGAGGGTGAAGGATGGAGTTAGTGCTGGTTGACTCTGTTGAGCCAGTCGTTGTATCCTGGGACGTTTCCGAGCCTAAGCCCTTGGCGTCTACTTTGGATGTTGAACTTGGAAGTTTGAGGTGCCGACTTCTCCAGTAGAGCTCTCACCTCCTCCCTGAAGATGAGTCGGATGTCGGTGACTGCTGTTGCTATTGCTTGGTGAAGTTCTGGATGTGAAGTGGTGCTATCCTGTTCCTGTCAGCTTAGCCGTAAGAATCAGTTTTTTTTTTTTTTTTTTTTTTTTAATTTTCGAGTGGAGGGGAAAAATCCACCTTATGGACTAACCCGGGCAAGCCCGGAGTGTCGGGATCTCCCATGTGGGCATACCGACTAAAAAAACCCCTCCACCGGTATTAGAAGGAAGAAAGGAGAGGCGGTACCGCATGATTGCACCCGCGGATTCAAGGCGATAATATAACTGACTGCAGGGTGTAGTCAGAGGGGTGAAATGAGGACCGGGAGACAGACTTGACCGAGGCCCAGACTGCCACCGCGGAGTATTCGTGGAGAGGAAAATGAAGGAATTCGAGGGTGAAGGATGGAGTTAGTGCTGGTTGACTCTGTTGAGCCAGTCGTTGTATCCTGGGACGTTTCCGAGCCTAAGCCCTTGGCGTCTACTTTGGATGTTGAACTTGGAAGTTTGAGGTGCCGACTTCTCCAGTAGAGCTCTCACCTCCTCCCTGAAGATGAGTCGGATGTCGGTGACTGCTGTTGCTATTGCTTGGTGAAGTTCTGGATGTGAAGTGGTGCTATCCTGTTCCTGTCAGCTTAGCCGTAAGAATCAGTTTTTTTTTTTTTTTTTTTTAATTTTCGAGTGGAGGGGAAAAATCCACCTTATGGACTAACCCGGGCAAGCCCGGAGTGTCGGGATCTCCCATGTGGGCATACCGACTAAAAAACCCCTCCACCGGTATTAGAAGGAAGAAAGGAGAGGCGGTACCGCATGATTGCACCCGCGGATTCAAGGCGATAATATAACTGACTGCAAGGTGTAGTCAGAGGGGTGAAATGAGGACCGGGAGACAGACTTGACCGAGGCCCAGACTGCCACCGCGGAGTATTCGTGGAGAGGAAAATGAAGGAATTCTAGGGTGAAGGATGGAGTTAGTGCTGGTTGACTCTTTTGAGCCAGTCGTCGTATCCTGGGACGTTTTCGAGCCTAAGCCCTTGGCGTCTACTTTGGATGTTGAACTTGGAAGTTTGAGGCGCCGACTTCTCCAGTAGAGCTCTCACCTCCTCCCTGAAGATGAGTCGGATGTCGGTGACTGCTGTTGCTATTGCTTGGTGAAGTTCTGGATGTGAATTGGTGCTGTCCTGTTCCTGAAGCCTGTCCTCCAAGGCCGTCAGCTTAGCCGTAAGAATCAGGACCTCCGCGTGGAGGTCCTGAATGGCTTCACTTAGGCCCTGGATGTCCTGCTGCAGGATGGTTGGTGTTGGTTGTTCAGTCTGCGGAGATGGTTGTGTAGATGATGGTGTCCGGACTGGTTTAGGCGATGAGTGCCTGCTCTTTGGGTAGCTGGGGCACTGGGCTTGCCCGGAGAAATGTCCCGTACCACCACAGGTGGCACAGAACCGGC
Organism: Hymenopus coronatus; assembly: GCA_030762935.1. Lineage (NCBI taxonomy): Eukaryota > Metazoa > Arthropoda > Insecta > Mantodea > Hymenopodidae > Hymenopus > Hymenopus coronatus. The sequence continues at coordinate 75,734,691 of CM060883.1, forward strand.
GACGGCGGCGGAGGTCGTGCCCAGTGCACTCTGAAGTGTATGCATTGGTGCCACAGTAGTGGCACTTCGGCGGCGAAGAGCAGTCTTCTTGGCTGTGCCCGTAAGCACAGCAGCGACGGCAGGGCCGGTGTCTTTCCTGTCTGCTTGCCTCAACGTGCAGAAGTCGCCCTAATAAGGGCAACCCTGACGCCAAGGCAGCCTCCAGGTCTGATCGGTCCTGTAGCTCCACCCTAATTAGTGGTGTCGGGCCCCGGTCACAGATAATTCTAGTGGCCTTTGAACATGAAGGCCATCTAGATTGTGCAGCGGCGAGGAGGTGCCGGGTGGAGAGATCCCGAGGGACCCCCCTAACCACGGCACTGTACCGGGGCGGCAGCGGCGTGGAGCACAGCGGTGGCGGCGATGTAGTGTTGGCTGCCGGTGAAGCAGCGGCGGTCGGCGGCAGTAATGATGGTGAGCGCGGCAAAGGTGCAGCGCTCACTGCCGGCGTAACGGCAGGTGGCGGAGATGCCGGTGAGCGCTTCCTAGCGGCGGTTGCCGGAGAAGCGGTGGCTGCTGTAGGAGCTGCTGGTCTGCGTTGTTGCTTCCTCTTCGGCATCTCGAAGCGAAATCAAAAGATGTATCAATTTGCAGCCAGCACTTGTTGTAAATGATCTAATTCTTCTTTTAGGTACTCAGGGTCACATATGCGGGTAGCTCTATGTATGAGTGTGTTGGCTACTGCTCGTTTAATAGCTAATACACTAATCAGACACCTACAAACAAAGAAAAATAACAATATGAGAAAAGAAACAGACAAAAACAAATCCATTGCTTGGCTGCCCTACATAGCAGACACCAGCGACAAGATAGCCAGAATTTTACGCAAACACAATATTGATACCAGATACAAGTCCTCCAAGAAACTGAAATCTCTTCTACGTCCAATTAAAGACACTCGTGACCCCCTGTCCAACCCGGGAGTTTACAAGATAGACTGTCCAACATATGATGCTCCACATTCACAAACAGGCAGATCGGTGACAACCAGGCGACAAGAGCACATTAGAAGCTTAAAACTGCACCAACCAGAGAAATCAGAACTTGCAGAGCACGCCATAGCCACAGGACACCACATAGACTTCGACCAGATACAGCTACTGGCACATTCTGACTATTTCCCACACAGGATGGTACGGGAAAGCATAGACATTTACAAACAACAACACACCTTAAACCGAGACAGCGGCAAACATCTCAGCTCAATCTGGCAGACCCTAATTAGGAATGCGGGGATTGGCAGACCACCAGCCAATAGGCGCGAGAGGGGCCGGCCTTTGCCCCCTCCCACCACAGTATAAAGAGCGCCCGGCCGCGCTGTCGGAACACAGTTCACCTGGCACTGTCGTGATGAGAGCACACGCCCTGAGGAAGCCCCATATAGTGAGGCGAAACGTCGGCAACATTTCAAGCCAAGACGCGGCCTTCCCGGAAGACCAAGATACCATGGACACTAGCCGCCGAAGCTTACGCAAGAAATTGTCATATCTTGGCGTCGCACACCCTATCAATGAAGGAGTAGGCTACTTTTTATGGGGCGTAACTAGGCGGGAGACAACTTCCTGTGGCGGAGGCATAGGGTAGAGTTCTGTAAGCCTGTGGGTGATCATCGCCTAGGCTTAGATTCCCTAAGGAGTCGGGAGGCGACGGTTGAATTGGCGAAAACGAAATATTGCTCTGGAGCCCCCATGAAAATCCGGGTATCTGACGGACGATTTAGCAGTGCCTGCAAGAAGCGACGTGGTGGTGTACAAGCTCCTGGAAGGCCGACGAATATGGAGTCTTGTTTCAGACCGGAAGACAGCATTGAGTGGATTATACGTTCCCAGGGCCTTGTCGGAAGTGCCTGTGAGTCTGCTGAACCGAACAGACACCGGTCAGGACATCCAGATCGGGGTAAAGCAAGTGCGAGGCAGTGTGTGCGTGAAGCGGTAAAACTGATCTGGTGGAAAAAAAAAAAAAAAGAGAAGTGAAGTGAGAGGAGGGATTCGAAAGGTAGCGAGATTCGGATGGCAACGTGGATGGTGCCCCTAATGGTTCACGATGTAACGCCACTTGGTTCCGGTTCACGAGCCCGGAGTTTCCGCAGGAGCACTATAATCCGAAGGCGAGTCCCGATTGAGGGGTACCAATGACGATCCCAGGGTACACTTTTACAATGCATAATAAGCATTCAGCCGCAAGACATCGAATACCATCGTCTGGTTCTTCAACCCTGAAAGAGAGAATTAGGAAATGTGGAAATAAGAACAGTTAGACCCCACCCAGCATTCATCTGGCGACCCGGGGAAAATCCTGAAAACCTCATGTGTCAGGGGGATCAAAGCCACCATCTCACGAATGCGGGCTGTAGACGCAAACGCCTGAGCCACCCCGATCGGTATTCCAGTGTTTCTAATTGAGCCTTTGTCTCCTGCTCTCGACGTTATCAACACAGGAAGACTTTTCACAACCACTGTGCTGTGGCGCTACTTTACTACTTTATATGTTCTCCCTTGGTGCTTTCATTTAAGAATTACAAATCAAGAAGTGTTTACTTTCTCTACACGTACCCAAAATTACGATACCAAGGTTTCGCCGGAAATATATGTTTTAGGGTCCTCTGTATTCAAAAAAAGGATTTTCACAAAAAGGTCCGTGTGTGTGTGTGTGTGTCCGTGCCTCTGTGAACGATAACTCAAAAACGAAAAGTCGGTAAAATACCAAACTTGGTACTTAAGTTTAATATCTTCTAGGGATGCGTCACGAAGATTTTGATAAAAATCTCCCCACCCAAAACTACCCTTTACATGGAACTTTTTTCGAAACTTTTGATTTTATAAAAAATGGCTCTAACGATTTTGATTAAAATATCGTATATTAAAGATATTTACCTGACAAATAAAATGTATACTTTGAATTTTCTGGGAATAGCCTCTGAAGACTACTTTATTCTGAGTGAATTTTACGGAATTTTGCATAACTGCAAAACCGTAAGAGATAGACAAATACTTACCAAAAAAAAAAAAATGAAGTGCGCACTAAAACACAATTTATGTTGTATACATTTTTTTCATGGAGTTGATCGTTTTTGAGACATTCCTTGTTTTTGTTTTCAGGATCAAAAAACAACCTTTCTCATACAGAAATTTGTCAACTCCTGTCCATACAAACAAAGTAACTTCAGTCACTTGGCAACCAGCTTTTGACTATCTCTTTAACTATACTACTCCCTCATTTGCCTTCTACTTACAAGGAAGCAAGTAATAAGACTTCTGTGAATTTTTTATCGATTAGCATGAGGTAAATAGAAGCATTAGCTTTTTAAAACCAATTTGTTGGAGAGATGTAGAGAAAGTCATGTGATTGGAACACATCAGATTTTTTTTTTTTTTTTTTTTTGAGATATTCCTTGTTTTGGTTTCAGCTATAAAAAACTTATACTTTTCTCATACATGAGTTTGTGAACTCGTGTCCATACAAAGGAACTTCAGTCATATAGCAACCAGCTTTTGACTATCACTTTAACCTATTGTACTCCCTTATTTTGCTTCTAATAACAAGTAAGCAAGTAATAAGACTATTTCTGCTAATTTTTTCTCGATTAGATGAAGTAAATAGAGTAATTTGTTGCAGAGAAGTAGAGAAAGTTATGTGAATGGAACACATCAGATGTTTAGATATTCCTTGCTATTAGTTTCAGCTTTAAAATACTTATACTTTTCTGAAAAGGGAATTTGTCAACTCCTGTCCATATAAACAAAGGAAGTAAATAGAAAAATAAGCTTTTTAGCAATCATTTGTTGACTGACCTCTTAGTCGAGTGGTCAGCTGGCTGACCCGAGCTTCGATTCCCAGCTGTCTTTCGTTTGGTATTTAACGAACTTCTCGTTTTTGAGCTATTCTGCCCCCCCCCCCAACACACACACACACACACACGGTCATTTTTCTAAAAGTGTGTGTGTGTGTTTTTTTTTTTTTTTTATTCAGGGAGTCTCAAAACATATATTTCCGTTGAAATCTCGGTATCAAATTTTTGGGTGCATTACATACGTATATAGTACCTATGCATAGAGAAAGTAAAAAGAAAAGAATGGTGGATAAAACCGCGCTGGTTAGTCAAGTCGCTCTAACAAGTAAAATATCCAAGAATATTAACTGATAGTTTATCATAAGTACTACCACGAGTGGTTTCATCTTGTCGATAATTATGACCTGAATGAAGCGACGGGAGGGAAATATACTAAGAGATGAGAGCACCAGCTGTATTTGATAAAATTGGTTAGGACATTTATTTTCAGCTGGCTGTTAATTTATAGTCTCGGAGTTAGCTGGGCTGCTGTGCGTCCCTTGCCCTGGACCCTCGGTGTCGTATCGTGTTGGAACGTGTTTTGTATGTTTGAATTTGCCGCTGGATCTGTTACTTTGGCCACACTTACAGTTGGCGAAACTGGAAATATTTTTAGCGCTGAACTATTTATTAAAACAGTTTTAACCTTTATGTTGTGCTACAGAATCCGTTAATTTATGATCGCCCTGGCTTACTTCAAGTAAAGTCGGTGAGTATAAGAATCTCAATCCCCTTGGTTGGTAGGATCTTAGAGTGAAGTTAAAAGTAGTTCGATAGGTTTAGCAACGTTAGAACCTTTATTCGTGGAAATTGTTATACAACGCGGCGCACCAAGACGTGCAACTTGAACTGAGTTCCTTTACAAAATAATTGAGTGTTATGGTAGGTACTTACATAAATTATTGATAAGAAATATCATAGTAATAATAACTCCAAGGAACCTTGGCCTATCGCCCAGCCACTGCGTCCCCCATCTCTGTCCATGACAGATGTGATGGATGGCCGGTTAATGCGGTCCTCATGACCTCGAGCCGCTACTTCTCCATCAAGTAGCTCCTCAAATGACTCCCCAGGGACATCACGAGGCTGAGTGCACCCCGGTCCAGGTCTCCCAGCGTGGGAAAAATCCCCACGCTGGTACCGGGAAACTAACCCATGTCTCCCGCTTGGCAAGCAGCTGCGCTAACACCGCGCTAAGGAGACGACCAAATTATTATAGTACATAATACAATAATTATAATATTAAACTCGATTCCTGAGATCAGCTCATAGCGTCTTGGGTACTTCTTCACTACTCCGACACTGTACACCGGAACTTTATAAAACTTTCACTCCTATTATATAGTTGAAGATCATTGTTTTCAAGCACTGTAATGTGCACGTCATCATGGGGACGACAGATTACCTTGTACCTACTTTTCGTGAAATACATATACATATACATTTTTATACGTTCATAGTAATTAAATTAATGAATTTAAATAACTTACATAATAATGTTCGTACAATTATAAACTTTTCTAAATAAGTATTTGTTAAATTTTGTGCTCCTCATTTGTTGCATTCTTAAACAAATTGCAGCATCCAGTATATCGTAATCTCTTTTGTTCTCCTCCTCCCATACTACAAGGTTGTTTAGGTTTTATTTGCTTAATATATTTTAAAAAAATCTGATGTGTACCATTCACATGACTTTCTCTGCATCTCTGCAACAAATTACTCTTAAAACGCTTATACATCTATTTACTTCATGTTAATCAGACTAAAATAGCAGAAATAGTCTTATTACTTGGTTCCTTGTTGCTATGTTTGCTTTGTTCCTTGCTGGTTGCTATGTCACTGAAGTTCCTTTGTATGGAAGCAGTTGACAAATTCCTATATGAGAAAAGTATGTCTTCATAGCAGAAACCAAAAACAAGGAATGACTCAAAAACGATGACTCCACGAAAAAAATGTGTATAACATAAATTGTGTGTTTTAATGTGCGCTACATTTTTCGTGTAGTAAGTTTTTATCCATCTCTTACGGTTTGCAGGTATTCAAAATTCCGTAAAATTCATCCAGAATAAAGTAGTCTTCAGAGGCTATTCCCAGAAAATTCAAGATATACATTTTATATGTCAGGTAAATATCCTTAATATATGAATTTTTAATCAAAATCTTTAGAGCCATTTTTAAGAAAATAAACATTTTTGAAAAAAGTTCCATGTAAAGGGTAGTTTGGGGTGGGGGAATTTTTTTCAAAGTCTTCGTGTCGCATCCCTGGAAGATATTAAACTTAAATACCAAGTTTGGTATTTTACCGACTTTTTGTTTTTGAGGTATCGTGTTCACAGACACACGGACACACGATCACACGGACCTTTTTGTGAAAATGCTTTTTTTGGATACAGGGGACCCTAAAACATATATTTCCGTTGAAATCTCGGTATCGAATTTTTGGATGGAGTGCAATATCTTCTCTATTCACTATGTACATAGTACGTATAGAGCAAGTAAAAGCACCAATTCTTATTTATTTTATACATAATGATGAGTTATATTTATTACATATCCTTGGTTATGTTACTTTTGTTAAACACGCCGTTTTAAGAAGTTTTCGTGCGTATCGTGGAGTGATGACGTCACGTTTTAATATCTTCACCTACACTTCCTTGGCTTTCACGTGCCAAACAATATTATTTTATGATTTTAGTACTGTTTTAGGGCAGCATTGTTTAATTTTTAGTTGCCTATAATGCTTCAAACTTAAATGGACTATTAATACTATATAATTTATAGTAAGGGAGATTTTATTGGGTTATGATTGTAATATGATGGTAGGCTGATGAGAGGTTTGAAGAACCGGACGAGTGAAACTGCTAGGTTGTGAATGTCACTCTCAATTGCAGCAGCTCTATTGAATGTGGGAGGTTGAGTGATAGCCCATCTGTAATCATGTCATTGTCCACTTACCTCGAGGCAGTCACTGCGGGGCGAGACTCAGGAGGCCATTTTAAACATTTATGGCAATAACAAGCGACAGCGATTATCCGCACGTTTTACATTAATGGCGCCAATCTGCCTGCTTTCTTTCTGGGCGTTTAATCGCATTTATTTTAACACTTTTAGTTTCACGCTAGATATCCTTATCACAATGTATACTCCTGCTTTGTTTTCACTTAGATGTTTCAATAAATATAATAATGCTCCATTCACATGACTTTCTCTACACCTCTGTAGCAAATTATTGTTAATAAGCTTGTTCGTATATCTATATCATGCTGATCCAGATAAATACACTGCTGATGCGTTCCATTCACGTGACTTTCTCTACATCTCTGTAAAAGGCTTATGCTTCTATTTACTTCATGCTAATCGAGAAAAAATCAGCAGAAATAGTCTTATTACTTGCTTCCTTGTAAGTAGAATTGAAAAAAGGGAGTACTATAGGTTAAAGTGATAGTCAAAAGCTGGTTGCTATGTGACTGAAGTTCCTTTGTTTGTATGGAAAGGAATTGACAAATTACTATAAGAGAAAAATACAAGTTTTCAAAGCTGAAACCGAAAACAAAGAATATGTAAAAAACGATCAACTGCACGAAAAAAATGTATATTTTTTGTGTGATAAGTTTTTGTCCATCTCTTACGGTTTAGCAGTTATGCAAAATTCCGTAAAATTGAACCAGAACAAAGTAGGCTTCAAAGGCTATTCTCAGGAAATTCAAGATATACATTTTATTTGTCGGGTAAATATCTTTAGTACACGAAATTTTAATCAAAATCGTTAGAGCTATTTTTAAGAAAATCAATACTTTCGAAAAAAGTTCCATGTAAAGGGTGGGGGGGGGGTTCTTGAAAATCTTCGTGTCGCATCCTTGGAAGATACCAAACTTAAATACCAAGTTTGGTGTTCAACGGTCTTTTCTTTTTTGAGTTAGCTGTCCACAGACACATAGACACACACGCACACATGGACCTTTTTCTAAAAAAATTTTTTTTTATTCAGGGAGACCCAAAACATGTGTTTCCGGTGAAAACTCGGTATCGAATTTTTGGGTGCAATACAATACCTTCTCTATACACCATGTACATAGTATGTATAGAGAAAATAATTAGAGGAACACATGTTTAAACCACTGTCCCAAAACAAATATTGATGCAATTCAATTTTTGGTAGTTTGTAAGCATTGATTGAAGAACTGTGTAAACATTTTATATGCACTTTTATTTCACAGGATTGAAAATACGATGACATTAATGATTGGTGCACAAAACAAAGTGGAAGTACCTGTGTGTCCTCCATGAGCTGCAATAACAACATAACATCTACGTGGCTTGCTTTCACCAGCCTTCTGATAGTAATTTGTGGGATTTTCGCTCATTCTTCAGTGAGTGTACTTGCGAGTTCTCTCAGGTTGTGAGACACAGCAGGCCGCTAGCGAGCAAGTTTTTCCCAGCTTATCCCTCAGATGTTCAGGACTGTGTGCAGGCCAGTCCATTACCCGAATTTGGCACTCTTGTAAGACATCTTCGGTACTTCGTGCTGTATGGGTTTAGCATTATCGTGCTGCAGAAGAAAATTAGGGTACATTCCATTAGCAAAGAGTACAACATGTTGAAGTAAAATACTATTTATGTAAACATCAGCAATCATGTGCTGTGGGACAACAATAAGCTCTGTCCAAGACTCAACCATAACCGAACCCCTCCAAATGTATCATGTTCAACAATAGTGGCTGCTGTTAGACGTTCACCACGACTCCGTACAGTGTACGACCACCACAACCCGTCAATTTAAACCTTGATTCATCTGTGAAGCACAGACTTCCATTGGCGGAGCTGCCAGTTGACATGATTCTGAGCAAATCTCAGTCAGGCTTCCTTGTGCTGACGTGTCAAACGAGGGATTTTAACGGAGATTCTAGATCTCAGCCCTGCCTTTCAGAAATCACCGCTTCATTGTTCGTACGCCATTTTGCAGATCTCTGGCTGTTGATTTAGTCTGCGCAAAGCTGATAAGACAATATATATGTCCTGTAGTGCTGTTGTCTTCTTCATACGCCCTTGTCCGGGCCCCTCTTGAACCCTTCTATCTCTATATATCGTCTCCAAGCCCAATCAATGAAAGAAGAACTGACATGAAGAATCCTGGAAACAAAGCGAATTGAATGACCATCTTCAATCCATGCAACTACTTATGCTGCAGCTATTTCATTCAGACGTCTCATTCCTTTGTATTATTCTTTCGAGAACAAAAAATAACAATCTTCTAATACAGATTTCTGTTAAAACCTATTTTTTAAAAAAAAAATCAAATAAATTAAACAGTAATCACTTCGGTTTCCACAGATTTTTCAACCTCACTGATTTATTCAGAGAAAAATAACACATTTTTAGAAGAGCTTCATTATAGGAGTTGAAGCTTTCCTGGCGACGAATATGCTCTAGACGTTCTCGGGCTTCAAGCCTGGTGAGGTGATGTGGAGACATCGACGTTTCGGGAGCGTACATCTCTCCCTTCTTCAGGATGCAGTATTGGGGCTGTTTATATATATATATATATATATCTGTCCCGAAACGTCGGTGTCTCCACCTGGCTTGAAGCTCGAGAACGTCCAGAGCTTCATTATAGTTTTAAACAATACTTCAAAACTAGCATCTTACTGCAAAATTTACATTGCCTCACTATTTTAAATTTGGCTTTGGTTTAAACATGTGTTCCTCTAATTTTTTTGAGCAGTGTATTAGCAGAACCGGTTTTATTACTTAGTTCCTTATAAATAGAAGGAAAATAAGGGAATATACTAAGCTAAACTGACAGTCACATGTTTTAAAACGTGGTTACTATTGGATAGAAATCCGTTTCTATGCGTGTCCAGGAGTTTCCAAGTTCCCGTATGAGAAAAATATAGGTATTTAAAGAAAGTTTTGGTCTATCTCTTACGTTTTACCAGTAATGCAAAATTATCCCAGATTTTAATTTTCTGCAGTAATAGACAGGCTCAGAATGCTCCAGAACGTTCTGCTAAGCATACAGGTTAGCTAAGTATGACAGCAGCAAATAGGCCGGGCAGTGTAAGAGTAGGCCTGCTAGCAGGTTGATTGTTGAAACAGCATCTATATAGTTTTACAGTTCAGTGATGCGCCTCATAGAAGTCCTGTAAACATGCTCTGCTATGCATAACCTTTTATATTTACTCAACTAACATCTAGTAATAATCCTGTCTACTTTACTTTTACATTTATAACTCTCTCTTCTTCGGTACAGTGGTCTCGTTTTGAGAACAATTAGGAAGAATAAATTCAACTCATAGAAGGCACGCTACTTAAAATAGATTACAGGTTGATAGGATAAACTGGGGAGGGGGATACCTCGCGCACTCCGTCCTACACAAATTTATTGTGGCTAACAACCCCCCCCCCCAGAAAAGAGGATTCAGTGAGGGAACCACAGGAGGCTACATACCGCAGGCAGATAGGCCACAGAGGCGCGCTGAAGTCAATGCGCCTGCCTAAAGAGGGCGATCAACGACTCGAAGATTATTATTTAATAACGATTGATTAAATGGCAGTAGACCAGAAATCCCTCTAGTGTCCGCGGGGAGTATAGTTCTTTTCAGCATGCATCGTCAGCAATGCTCCGGCAACGCAATATGCACGAAGCTAGAAGCACGGCTGTAAGATGAGAAAGAATGAAACGGAATTTATGGAATAGAAGTTGAAGTAGATGAAAACCGACCCCAGCATTCGCTTTCTAAACCCGGGGAAATGGCGAAAATACCACGGAAAAGAGTGGACTGGTCTCCGGGTCGCCGGGGATCGAACATGGGATCTTGCTGTGTTTAAACTGGCAATATCCATTAACATAAATGTGTTTATTTGATGAATATAATTTCTTTATTGTGTTTGCATCAATTAGGTCCTCACATTGGTGCATTATTTTGTTAGTGTAGCCAAATTTAACTTGGTTTAACTTATAAGCAGCTAATTACTGAAAAAAAAAGAATCTCATAAGGTGGTAAAATGCCATCGATTTGGGAGGATCAGAGCCTTAAAAAGAGTGGAAGTATAGTTCATTAGGGTACTACCTGACATAGTTTCTGTGAATGAGCGCAATTCCTTTTGATGGTTGCGAATTACTGTGCAACCTCAATGAATTTGTCCGATTAATTTAAGTTACGCAGTAGAAGCTGCACACGTTACTGGGTGGGTATATTCCGGAGGGGGTTCCAAACAGCTTCCGCCGTGGGTTATTGTGCGTCAGACCCCAGGAGGATAGGCTAATGCGACATGTATTATCAACAGGCAGCCGAAACCGACCGCAGGGATGGAGCTGCCGTGGTGGGTCCCTAGAATAGTCCAAGCAGTTCTTCATCTCGACACCAGGAGCGCTAGGAGCCCGCTCCCTAGGACTGACAGATGACTCCAACGCCACCCAGCTGCCAAGATCTGTATTTCCAAAGAGTATTCACCACCACGGAAGGGCTCCACCGCCGCAGTCTTCGTCGAAAACTTACAGCCCTCAAAGGACATGAAATGGAGTTTAAATGAAGGGGCAGGGAGTTCGGGAGAATGAAGCAAGCCTCTTCACCATTCGCCTAGTAACCAGGGACAACCCCCCAAAAAACTCATGGGCCACAGATATCGGCTGTGGAAATCGAACTCGACCTCCCAAATGTTAGTCCTAGACGAAATGCCTGAACCACCTGACTCGGTACCTCACTAGGTAAAAATACATTTTACTATTTCTACACAGCACAGAGATAGAGCCAATATATTGTTTTCATTCAGAATCTATATGAAGATGTGTTATTTATTTTTATATTTTTCTTTTTAGTAAATGCAAACAGACGTCCGCGCTTATTTTTACATTTAGAATTTAGAACATCTCTTCCGAGTGACTTGATTCACAGAATAGGACTTGCTTTAAAACGATAGGAGAGGAATGCAGCTTTGCTAGTGAAATTCAAGCTAATAGACGCTGCATGACCTTGAAATGATGCTCTCTTTGCATGGCCTGGAATAAAAAGTGAATACCTAAATAAGAAATACGTATGACGACTCCCCATTTGCGAATAATACCTCTATTGTAAAATTAAAACAAGCTCGTTTACAAAAATCATTAATTGTGTGCTTTGACAAGATCTAAATTGTTGTGTAGTATGTTTTTGTCTATCTTTTAGAGTTTATGAATACAAAATTTGTCCATAATGAACAGGACTTCAGAAAATTCAATATATAGATTTATTTCTTGGGAAAATATCTTAAACTAATGGTAGTTTAATCAAAATCGTTAGTCCTTATTTAGAAAATCTAAATTTTCGGAAAAATTGACGCGCGGGGGATTCTTTGAGAATTGCCATGTTACATCCTAAAATATGCAAAACTTATATTATTTAAAGGTTGGTATTTAAAGGAATTTTCGTTTCGGACTTACGTATACTGTTCACAGACAGATAAACGGACAGACAGAACAAACAAACAAACACACACACACATACATACAGACACGCACCTATTTCTAAAAATTATTGTTTTGGATTTAGGTGACTTCAAAACATATATTTCCTAAAAAATCTCTTTTATCTATATCATGCTAATCGAGATAAACATTAGCAGAATCGGTCTTATTAATTGCTTCCTTCTAAGCAATTGCATTAGGCTAAAGCGATAGTCAAATCTTTTAAAGCTGATCGCGATATGAAACAATTAAGGTTCGGTTTTTTGCATGGTCCCGTTTGAGAAAAGTTAGGTGACTCAAAATTAAACAAGGAATATCTCGAAAACGGCCAACTCTACAATAAAAACTTATATGACATAAATTATGTGTTTAACAAGATTCTAATTTGTGTATAGTAAGCTTTTATCTATCTCTTACGGTCTAACCGTTATGCAACATTTGCAAAACTCATACAGAATAAAGAGAAGCTATTCCCAGAGAATTCAAAATACAAGTTTTATTTGCGATATATAAATATCTTTAAGTGTGTTACTTTAATAATTACTTTAGTAAAAATCGTTAGGAGGTTTTCAGAAAAACATAGATTACAAAACTTTTTAATTGTAAAGGCTAGTTAGGATGAGGGGAATTTCTTGAAAAACTTCAAGTCGTATCTTTGAAAGTTTGTTATTTGATTGTATTGTCGTTTTTGAACTATGCTGTCCACAGGCACACACACACACATTGACATTTTTCTAAAACTGTTTTTTTCGAACTCAGGTGACCTCAATGCATCGTCTAGGTATTTTCATGAAATCTCGACATCGAATTTTTGGGTGGAATACAATACTTCTCTATCTACTATGTACATTGTATGCAAGTACTTCCTAGAGAGACTAATATATTTTAATTCTGATATATTGAGTAGTCTGACTAAATTTGATGATCGGAAATGAACATTACTGTCTTTGCAAAGCAGTCATCCAAAAATACTATACGAGGTTACTCTTAGGTTTCTCATGCCCAAGTAAAGTGAAGGTTAAGCTCGGCGCTTCCCAAGTAGCTATGTCCAGAAGTTAACTGCTAGAGAAGCAGTAGTGTGTTTCGAGATCCAACGTGGTCGTCATCAAGGACAAACTCATTTAGGTTATACAGCAATTTGAAACTATCAAACGGAATCGAGCTCAAGCGCACATTCAGAGCAAATATGTGTTAGGTAGTATACCAATGTACGAGCGCCGTTTTTTTCAACCTCCGATAGGCTATAAATAAAAGACAAGTTCATAGAAAACAAGTTTTTTATTAACTAAAGGTTTTGTACACTTATGGTTACTTTTCAACATAATCACCGAAAAGTAGAGACATTTATCGTACCTGTGCACAAGCTTTGCAATACCCGCTTCAAAAAATATTGCCACAAATGGTTTCAAATGAGCAATGGCGTTGTTTTGAAGATCTTTGTTGGTTTGAAAGTGCTGCCCTCCTAGCCACATCTTCAGTTTAGGAGAAAGGTGAAAGTCGCTGAGTGACAGGTCAGGACTGTACGGTGGATGATCAAAAATGTCCCATTGAAATTGTTGAAGAAGCCGATGCGTTGTGCCAGCAGTGTGTGGACGAGCGTTGTCATGGATCAACACAATTCCTGAAGCCAGTATTCCTCTTCGTTTGTTCTGAATGGCTCTCCGTAAAGTACGAAGATCTTCAAAACAACGTCAGTGTTCATTTAAAATCATTAGTGGCAACATATTTTGAAGCTGGTATTGCAAAGCTTGTGCACAGGTACTATAAATGTCTCAATATTTTCGGTAATTATATTGAAAAGTAACCGTAAGTGAACAAAACTTTTAGTAATGAAATAATTGTTTTCTATGAACTTATCTTTTATTTATAGCCTGTCAGATGTTGAAAAAACAGACCTCCTAGTATAGTCTGTTCTTTTTACTTTCTCTACACGTACTATTTACATACTGTATAGAGAAGATATTGTATTGCACTAAAAAATACGACACCGAAATTTCACTGGAAATACATGTACCCCCCTGAATAAAAAATCTGATCTGTTATACCCACATGATTTTCTCTAGCTGATCTAAAAACAAACTTATTATAAAGGCTTATTTTTTCTATACAATGCTAATCGAGATAAACATTAGCAGAATGCTCTTATTACTTAGTTCTTTCTAAATAGAAGGAAACTAAGAAATGCACTAGGCTAAAGCTATAGAAAAACATTTTAAAAGCTGTCATTATACGATAGCCATTGCAAATCTCTTCTTTGCTTGGCCAGGAGTAGAACAAAAGAAAAACGGATACCTGCACAACAAAATCGTAAATAACATAAGCTGTGTGTTTTGACGAGATTTACATTTTTTGTGAAGTACGTTTTTGTCTATCTCTTAAGGTTTAGTAGTTGTGTAAAATTCTCTAAAATTCATCCAGAATAAATGACTTCAGGGAATATTCCCAGAAAATGCAAGATATACCTTTTATTTGTCAGGTAAATATTTTAGTATACGTCCTTTTAATCACCATTGTTAAAGCCATTTTTGAGAAAATCAACATTTTCGAAAACTTTTCCTTGTAAAGGGTAGTTGCGGGTGGGGGAATTTACTTAAAAAGCTTCGTGTCGCATTTTTAGAATATACTGAATTTAAATGCCAAGTTTGGTATTTAACAAACTTTTCGTTTTTGAGCTATGCTGTCCACAGACACACACACACCCACACAGAGACTCACACACATACATGGATCCTTTTCCAGAAATGCTTTTTTTTTTTTTTTTGGATTCAGGGGGACCCAAAGCATGTATTTCCGGTGGAATCCCGATGTCGAATTTTTGGGTGCATTACATTACCTTCTCTATCCACTATGTATATAGGACGTGTAGAGAAAGTAAAAATGGAAATCTATAAGATTATACACAGAAATTAACTTGCACTTCTAAAGTAAACAGAAACATGCTTCTTTTGTTGCGCAAACTTACTTACTTTGCGTGTAATGCAAGGTTGAAGCTAAATAGTAGAGTAGTACACCTTGGAATAAAGACTGGTTTGTTTTCGAATGAAAGGACGTCAGCAGAAAGTTACTGATAAGGCTTTTTAATACACGACACGGACCCTGATACAGTTCGCCTTTCCTATGAATTAGTAAATAAATTGAAAACTGCGTTATAGTAAACTTAAACTAATAGTATATATGAACTGCTATATTAACGCTACTTCGCGTATATAAACAGTAGAATATGCAAACACAGACCTAGCAATAATTCAAAATGTTGACAAATTGAATGCTCATTGAGAGAAATAAAATTATAATTTTTATATTTAACATGCTTTAACCTGGTAGATCATATCGGAGATGAATGAAACGAATAAAATAATGCTTAAATGAGCCCTGGGTCCATAGAGCTTAGAGTTATCTGACATTCTCTTCTCTGTATAAAGGAAAACCCCGAAAAAAAGGATAACTCACCCTAACCGAGATTCAAACTCGCGACCACTTAAGCGTAAAGCAGACTTGCTATCATCATACTAATGAGCCATGCTCCATAAGAACTCTCTAGTTTTTTACTTTCTCTACTCGTACTATGATGTATATAGTGTATAAAGAAGTCATTGCACACCGCCCAAAAATTCGATATCAAGGGCCTCTGTGTAAAAAAAAAAAACATTTTTAGAAAAAGTGTGTGTCCGTGAGTCTGTAAGGAAAATAACTCAAAAACGAAAAGTCTGTAAAATACCAAACTTGGTATACGACACGAAGATTTTGAAGAAAAAATCTCCCCATCTCAAACTATTATTTACATAGAAAACCTTCCGAAAATGTGATTTTCCCAAAAACGGCTCTAACGATTTTAATTAAAGTAAAGTATATTAAAATATTTATATGGCAAATAAAATGCATATCTATAATTTTCTGGGAATTGTCGCGGGATCGTTGTCTCGTTCCTGCAGTGTCCCCAGCTCCGGCGTTGATGTAGATTCCACTCTTAATCTCCTATTTACAATTATATCAGGGGTTTGTGGTTGAGGCTAATATACTAAAAACATTGCATATTCCCCTACGACATGACTTTATTTGGATCTTGAATTTAAACGGGCGGCTAGCTTGTTTCTTACAAATGTGTTATAAATAAATACCATCCCACCATTTAATTACTAATGAGGAGCCTAATCTAACCCTCTGCACATCGCTCCCCCACTTCGTGCAACAACTCAATGTGACGTGAACACAAGCTCAAGTGAGATAGACAGGAGAGTCTATTTGGAAATACCCAATGGTTCCTTCTCACTTTAACATTATGCTTGCTTTATCTGTTTTACAACTCCCTGTGCTATTTGGAATACAAGTCACTATTCCTGTCTCATTTCTTTATATTTCTGTTCTTTTCTATCATGCATCCTTTAGCCTAAACCCTGTGCTCATTAGCAGGTGGTGGTTGGTGAACTATAACCTGTAATTCCATTAACCCGCCTCGCCTCAATTACCTAAGTTAACAACTTGCATTTATGCATATTTCTACCCTTGAATATTTATAATTATTTTACATTGCTTTCTATAAGCTAATATTATGTACATTTTTTCTTTTTATATATGTTATGAGCCTGTGGCATATGCTCCTACAGAATAGCATTTAAAGACCTGTTTATTCAGAATTAATTTTGCTGAATTTTGCGTAACTGGAAAACTGCAAGACATAAAATTACTACGCAAAAAATTTAGATCGAGTTATAACACACAATTTATGCCATATATGTTTTTTTTTTTTTTGTACAATTGACCATTTCCGAGATATTCCTTGTTATTTGTTTCAGATTTAAAATACTTAAACTTTTCTAACACGGAAAGTTATAAACTCCTGGCCCCGCATAGAAACAGATTTGAACCATATGGCAACCAGCTTTAAAAAGATTTGTATATCGTTTTAGCCTAGTGTATTCCCTTATTTAACTTCTACTTACAAGGGAGCAAATAATTAAGACAATATCTGCTAATGCTTATCTCGATTATATAAAGTAGGTAGAAGAATATGCTTTTTAACATAAATTTACTACACCGATGTAGAGAATGTCATGTGAATGGAACACATCAGATTTTTGGAAATTATCAACAGTTCCTGCAGAATGAGCTTGAACTTTCCTTAAGGCGTGACAAACTACAGTTTTTTAAACTTCCATCAAGTATGTAGACGGCTTAAAACCGATATTTCGTGCTGATCATCTTCCTCTTAAGCTAATCTGAAAACCTTTCAAACCTTTACTATTCACCAACTGTACACCTTGGAGAAAGACCGCAAAATTTTGATCTTATTGTTGTGTTTACATTGAGTAAATTACTTGAAAAAACCTGAAGTGCTCCATTCACATGACTTTCTCTACATCTCTACAACAAATTATTGTTAAAAAGCTTATTCTTCTATTTACTTTATGCTAATTGAGTAAAATTTAGCAGAAATAGTCTTATTACTTGCTTCCTTGTAAGTAGAAGGGAAATAAGGTTGTACCATAAGTTAAAGTGATAGTCAAAAGCTGGTTGCTATGTGACTGAAGTTCCTTTGTTTGTATAGGCAGGAGTTGACAAATTCCTGTATGAGAAAAGTATGTTTTTCATAGCTGAAACCAAAAACAAGGAATATGTCAAAAACGACCAACTCCACGAAAAAAATGTATATAATATAAATTGTGTGTTTTAATGTGCTCTACATTTTTCGTGTGTTAAGTTTTTGCCCATCTCGTACGGTTTAGCAGTTATGCAAAATTCCGTGAAATTCGTCCAGAGGCTGTTTCCAGAAAATTCAAGATATACATTTTATTTGTCAGGTAAATATTTTTAATATACGATATTTTAATCAAAATTGTTAGAGCCATTTTTGAGAAAATAAAAATGTTCAGAAAAAGTTCTATGTAAAGGGTAGTTTGGGGTGGGGGATTTTCTTCAAAATCTTCGTGTCGCAACCTTTGAAGATACCAATCCTAAATGCGAAGTTTGGATTTTAACGGATTTTTTTATTTTTTAGCTATGCTGCCCACAGGCACTTACACACATAAACACAGATAAACACATAGCCAGACAGACGCCCACACGGACAGTTTTATAAAAATACTTTTTTTTGGATTCAGGGGTCTCAAAACATATATTTCCGGCGAAATCTCGGTATTGAATTTTTGGGTGCATTAAAATACCTTCTCTGTACGCTATGTCGATAGTACGTGTAGAGAAAGTAACATTTATGTTCCATTTGGATGACTTTCTCTAAATTTTCTACAAACAAACCATTCCTATAAAAGATTATTCCTTTACTTACATCAGGTTAATGGAGATACACATTAACAGAAATATTAATATTAGTTGTTTCCTTGTAAGTAGAAGAGAAAGAGAGGAATACACTAGGCTAAAGCAATCATCAAATCTTTTAAAAGCTGGTCGCTATGTGATACAATTGAAATTCGGTTCACTTTAATGGGCAGGAGTAAAAGAAAAGAAATGTGGAACAAATATCGACCTCTGGTTTGAGAAAAGTTTTAAGTATTTAAAAATTGAAACTAATAACAAGGAATATTTCGAAAATTGCCAGTTCTACAAAAACACTATATGATTTATACTTTTTGATAGCGAGACCTAGATATATTTTATGAAGTTAGTTTTAGTCTATCTCTTACGGTTTACTAGTTATACAAAAGTCATCCAGAATGAAGAGGTCTTCAAAGGCTATTTCCACAAAGTTCAAGATATACATTTTATTTGTTATCTGAAATATGTGATATTTTAATTAACATTTTCAGAACCATTTTTGAGAAAATCAAAATGTTTCTGAAAATCTTCGTTTCGGATTCTTAGAAGATGTGAACTTAAATACCAAGTTTGGTATTTAAAGGATGTTTGGTTTTTGAATTATGCTGCTCACACGTACACATAAAAAACCTTTTTCTATAAAGCTTCTTTTGTAGATTCAAGGAAGTGTCAAATTATACATAATCGGTGAAATACCCGTATCGAATGTTTGGATGGCGTGCAATACCTCCTCTACCTGCTACGTACATTGTACATATGTGCTAGAGAAAATAAAAAGGTCTTCATAAATATAAGTTTACAGTACGCTTTGTATTTTACTATTCCCTCTAGAAAATTCAATGGTTATAAACTGAAATAGGAAAATCTACATACCTCAATTTTAATATAGGGAGAGTTTTCATTTTGACAGAAGAGTCTTTCTCTATGCGTACTATGTACATAGTGAATAGAGAAGGTATTGCACTCCACCCAAAAATTCCATACCGAGATTTCACCGGAAATATATATTTTAGTGTCCCCTGTATCCATAAAAGCATTTTCACAAAAAGATCTGTGTGTGTGTGTGTGTGTGTGTCCGTGTGTCAGAGTGTTAGTGTGTCCGTGTGTCTGTGAACACGATAACTCAAACACGAAAAGTCGGAAAAGTACCAACCTTGGTATTCAATAAGACTATTTATGCTAATTTTTTCTCGATTAGCAGGAAGTAAGCAGAAGCATAAGCTTTTTAAAAATAATTTATTGCAGAGATATAGAGAAAGTCATTTGAATGGAACACATCAGATGTTTTGCATTTACTTTCTGAATACGTATTATATACATAGTGTATAGAGAAGGTACTGCACTTCACCCAAAATTTCGATACCGAGATTTCACCGGAAATATATTTTTTAGGGTCCCCTGTTTCCAAAAAAAAAGCATTTTCAAAAAAAGGACTGTGTGTGTGTGTCCGTGTGTCAGAGAGTCAGTGTGTCCGTGTGTCTGTGAACACGATAACTCAAACACGAAAAGTCGGTAAAGTACCAAACTTGGCATTTAAGTTTAATATCTTCCAGGGATGCGACACGAATATTTTGAATAAAATCTCCCTACCCCAAACTACCCTTTACAAATAACTTTTTTTGAAAATGTTGATTTTCTCAAAAATGGCTCTAACGATTTTGATTAAAATATCGTATATTAAAGATATTTACCTGACAAATGAAGTGTATATCTTGAATTTTCTGGGAATAGCCTCTGAAGGCTACTTTATTCTGGATGAATTTTACGGAATTTTGCATAGCTCTTAAACCGTAAGAGCCGGAGAAAAACTTACAACACAAAATATGTAGAACACTTTAAAACACACAATTTATGTTATAAGAATTTTTTTTCGTTGGATTGATCGTTTTTGAGATATTCCTTGTTTTTTGTTTTAGCTTTAAAAAACTCACACTGGACTTTGTCAACTCCTATCCATACAAACAAAGGAACATAGCAACCAGCTTTTGAATGTCATTTTTTCTCGATTAGCATGAAGTAAATAGATGCATAAGCTTTTTGACAGTAATTTGTTCCATAGATGCAGAGAAAGCCATGTGAATTTTTGTTTTAGCAGTACCATATCATCTTTTTCCCAAACGATACTTTGAGCTGTTGCTCCTTCTACCCACTACCCCTACCTAGAGGCGGCAAATAGAATGTTCCATTCACATGACTTTCTCTCGGTTACACAAACAACTTTCCTTACAAAGATTATTCTTTTATTTACGACATGCTAATCAAGGTAAGCATTTGCAGAAATTGTCTTATTACTTGCTAGAATACACTAGACTAAAGTGATAGTCAAATATTTTAAAGCTGGTCCTTCGTGAAATAATTAAAGTTTGGTTCGCTTTGCATGACTTGCAGTAAACAAGAGTTGAAACGAAATGACACTTCTGGTTTGAGAGACTTTTGAGTAGCTTCAAATTAGAACCAACAACAAGGAATATCTCAGAACCGGTCGGCTCTAAAAGCCCTATATGACATAAAACGCATAGGACATAAATTATGTGTTTTGTATAATACGTTTTTGTGGATTTCTTACGATTTAATTGTTATCCAAAATTCTGTAAAATTCATCTAGAATACAGAGTTCTTCAGAGATTATTCCCACAAAATTTAAAACAATATAGTTTATTTGTTATGTAAATATCTTTAGTATACTGTATTTTAATCAAGATCATTAGAGCCATTTTTGAGAAAAACAACACTTTCAACAGGTTTCTATGTAAAGCATGGTTTGTGGTGGGAGGATTTTCTTTAAAATCTTCATGTCACATCCTTGGAGGTTACTAAAAATAAATACAAAATTTGGTATTTGATGGTCATTTCGTTTAAGAGATTTACTGTCCAGTGGCACGCACACATACACATACACACACGGACCGTTTTCTATACACGCTTTTTTCGCACTCATATAAATACCACGTTTGTTATTTAACCGACTTTTCATGTTTTAATTATTCTTTTCATAGGAGCGCGCGTACACAAACACACCCACACAGATAAACACACATGCTGTCCTTTTTCTAAAAATGTTTGTTATTTTTGATTCAGCACTCCTCAAAAATGTATCTCCAGTGAAGTCTCGGAGTCAAATTTTTGAGTGGTATACAATACCTTTTCTACCTACTATGTACATTGTAAACGTGCTAGAGAAAGTAAACATAGAAATCGTTACCGACAAAAATGGAACAAGAAACTGAACTTTTATAATGTACACACCAAAGAAAAGCGTTCGGAAAATGAATGGAAAGTGAATGTAACTACGCGTAAAAAAGGACATATGTTACCGAAAACATAAATCAACATATTGGTGGAATGAAACCACGCACAACTAAGGAAAGAAGGCACTAAAGTACGAAAATAGACAAAGGCAAATCAAAAATATCTGATGTGTTCCATTCACATACTTTCTCTACATCTCTACAACAGATTATTGTTAAAAAGCTTATGCTTCTATTTACTTCATGCTAATCGAGAACAAATTAGCAGAAATAGACTTATTACTTGCTTCCTTGTAAGTAGAAGCGAAATAAGAAAGTACCATAAGGTAAAGTGATAGTCAAAGGCTGGTTGCTATGTGACTGAAGTTCCTTTGTTTGTATGGACATAAGTTCACAAAGTTCTGTATGAGAAAATAATAAATTTTTATAGTTGAAACTAAAAACCAGGAATATCTCAAAAGCAATCACCCCCACGAAAAAAATGTATATAACATAAATTGTGTGTTTTTAAGTGCTCTACGTTTGTAGTGTGGTAGTTTTGTCCATCTCTTACGGTTTAGCAGCTATGCAAAATTCCGTAAAATTGACCCAGAATAAAGTAGTCTTCAGAGGCTATTCCCAGAAAATTCAAAATATACATTTTATTTTTCAGGTAACTATCTTTAATATACGATATTTTAATCAAAATCATTAGAGCCATTTTTTAGAAAATCAAAATTTTCGAAAAAAGTTCTATGTAAAGGGTAGTTTTGGGTGGGGTGATTTTTCTCAAAATCATCGTGTCGTATCCCTGGGAGATACTAAACCTAAATACCAAGTTTGGTATTTTACCGACTTTTCGTTTGCGAGTTATTGTGTTCAGAGACCCACGGACACACGGACACACACGGACCTTTTTCTGAAAATACTTTTTTTGGATACAGGGGACCCTAAAACATATATTTCCGGTGAAATCTCGGTATTGAATTTTTGGATGGAGTGCAAAACCTTCTCTATACCTATGTACATCGTACGTATAGAGAAAGTAAAAACGATCAACTCTCCAAAAAAATGTATCTATATAACATAAATTATGTGTTTTAACGTACTCTACATTTTTTGTATGGTAAGTTTTTGTCCATTTCTTACGGTTTACCAGAATAAAGTAGTCTTCAGAGGTTATTCTCAGAAAATTCAAGATATACAGTTTATTTATCAGGTAAATATCCTTAATGTACGTTATTTTAATAAAAATCATTAGAGCCATTTTTGAGAAAATAAAAGTTTTAGAAATGTTTTCCATGTAAAGGGTAGTTAGGGTGGGGGGATTTTCTTGAAAATCTTGGTGTCAAACTATTGGGTGGAATGCAATACCTTCTCTACACACTATATACATAGTACGTGTAGAGAAAATAAAATGATACAGGAGATACATATGTGATAGAGGATCAATTCCGAGAGAGTCGTAAAGTTGTAAGGAAAGCCATAAAACAGCTTGTGTGCTGAAAGACAAAGACGCAACGCATAGCGAATATAGGGAAGACAGGGCTCAATCACCATTAATAAGTGATGAACCATAAAAATCTGATGTGTTCCATTCACATGACTTTCTCTACATTTCCGCAACAAATTATTGTTAAAGAGTTTATGCTTCTATTTATTTCGTACTCATCGAGAAAAAAATAGCAGAAATAGTCTTATTATTTGCTTTCTTGAAAGTAGAAACGAAATAAGAGAGTAGCATAGCTTAAAGTGATAGTCAAAAGCTGAATTTGCTTTGTTTGTATGAACAGGAGTTGACGAATTTCTCTATGAGAAAAGTTTTCCAAAATTTTACAAAGCTGAAACCAATAACAAGGAATATCCAAAAATCGATCAACTCTATGTAAAAACGGTATATAACATAAATTGTGTGTTTTATCGTGCTCTGCATTTTTTGTGTGGTAAGTTTTTGTCCATCTCTTGCGGTTTAGCAGTAAAATCCCGTAAAAGGTCATCCGGAATAAAGGCTATTCCCAGAAAATTGAAGATATGCATTTTATTTCTCATGTAAATATCTTTAATCAAAATCGTACAGCTATTTTTGAGAAAATCAACATTTTCCAACATTAATTACTATGTTTGCTATTCAAAAGTCTTTTCGTTTTTGAGCTATGCTGTCCACAGACACTCAGGCATACAGCGACAGAGACACACACACTACCTTTTTCTAAAAATGCTTTTTTTTGGATTCAGGGGGACCCAGAACATATATTTCCGGTGAAACCTCGGAATCGAATCTTTTGGTGCAATGCAATACCTTCTCTATACACTATGTACATAGTACGTGTAGAGAAAGTATAGATGCACTAATGTGTATTTGGATTGGTACTAAAACAGTTTTACTTAACACCAACTACTGCATTTTATAATTGTGGAATAAGGAGCCTAGATATATGAGTAAATATACAACAGAAAGGTTAATGAATAACTAAAAATAGGTAAAGTCAGACTGAAAAATTCAATACCATAGCCGGGATTTGAACCACGGATCTCCCGGTCTCTAGCCGGTTGTTCTTCCACTGATCTATCGTGGTAACATGCTGGTATAGCATTGAATTTCTCAACTGATTTGCACCTATCCAATTTGTCCTACACACGGCTTGTGAGGGGAAAAAAAAAAAATTAAATCAATATCCATTGACCATTAATAGTTGGCTATACTATGAATCCTGGGTCTAAAGTACTTACAACATTGTAAGTCGCCATTGGGGTTGTCATCTCAAAATAATTTGAGATCACCTTGTGGTTTACCGGGACACACACATATATGCATGTATGTATGTAGCAGATCTTCTAATATCCTTTAAACATTCTAATGCATTATTTTATACCCGTGATACATTAATATATATATATTATCTTGACGTTCTTTAACCTGGTTGGTCATTTCGGACGGTGAATGGAATTGGTGAAATGATGCTCAAATGATCTCAGAGTCCATGGAGCTTAAAGTTACTCGACATTCATCTGCTCAGGATAAGAGAAAACCCCGAAAAAAAAAACCCTTAACCGGGTAACTCACCTTAAGCGAGATCAGAACTCACGACCTGTTTAACGTAAGCCTGATACGCTACCACCACATTACCTTTTACTATAACTTTATATAATGTCGCCTGACAGCATAGCTCTTGCACCGCTAAAATTATGTTGTCTTTATTCGCTTTATGATATTTTAATAACATTTATTATTATTCATATTATTATATAACCCTAATTAGTTCTTAAAGTAGACAACGAAGAAGGATACCTAGCACACTATGACGTACATATATGTACCTATTATTTAAATGGTTTAACTGTCATTTATTTTCAAAATATATTTTGAATGCAGAAATATAAAATATTAATATGATGTTAAGGTACACAGCGCTATTTTTATCTTTATTTCAACTTCTTATAGCGGAAAGCAATACACGGTGAAAACTTACACAAGGTTTCGAGAGAAATAACAATTGAAAGGGGAGGGGACGAAACTGTAATCTTCCAAAATATTGGCTACAGAATACGACTATACCGTCTCCACCAAATTACGAAACATTCTCATGGTTTTTCAGCAATTGTGTAATTATATAGTAGGATAAATATCTTAATTTTTAGTTTCAATCACATTTGCTGCGCAGGTAAATATTCTGCCTGTATTTATTAAGAATATTATTTGTAATGGTGGAGAGATTCAACGTTTTAGTAAAAATATCTGTGAGACGTGTAGTTATAACTAACTGGGATGTTTTAGAAAAACTCATCCATGCAATGCCATTCCAATTCAAGTACCTATAGTTCGTTGCAGAAATTAAATACGAAGTTTCGCAAGGATCAGTACTCAGATATATTTTATATATTAGTACAATGTACAAACGGATATAGAGAAGTATTGTATTCCACCCAAAAATTCGATGTTGAGATTTCACCGGAAATACATGTTTTAGGACCACCTGAGTCCAAAAAAGCATTGTCAGAAACAGGTCTGTGTGTGTGTCTGTGGACAGCATAGCTCAAAAAAGAAAATACGGTTAAATACCAAACTTAGTATTTAAGTTTTGTATCGTCCGAGGATGTGACACGAAGATTTGCAAGAAAATCCCCCCACCCCTAACTACCCTTTACATGGAAAAATGTTCGAAAATTTTGTTTTTCTTAAAAATAACTCTAAAGATTTTGATTAAAATGTCACAAATTAAAGCCATTTCTATCACAAATAAAATGTATATATTGCATTTTCTGGGAATAGCTTCTAAAGACCTGTTTGTTCTGGATGAATTTTGCTGAATTTGACATAACTAAAATAAGAACTGAAGCTTTCCTGGCGACGTGTTAATTCAAAATCTTCTCGGGCTTCTAGCCAAGCTTGATCAGTTCACCCTGAAGACGAGGAAGATGCACTTCTTCGAAACGTTGGTGTCAAGCCAAGTTTTTACCTGGCTAGAAGCCCGAGAAGATTTTGAATTGACATAACTAATAAACCGTAAGAGATAGAAAAACAATTACTATACAAAAAATGTAGATCTCGTTAAAATACACAATAATACAATATGGAACTCAGTGGAACTTACCGTTTTAGAGGTATTCCTTGTTATTAGTTCAGTTGCGGAGTACTTTTCACAGACGGGAATGTTCGTTTTTCTTTTGTTCTACTCTTGGCCAAGCAAAGAGGCGATTTGCAATGACAATCGCATAACGACAGCTTTTAAAACATTTGACTATCACTTTAGCCTAGTGCATTCCCTTAGTTCCAGTCTACTTATAAGGAACTAAGTAACAAAATTCTGCTAATGTTTATCTCGATTAGCGTGGTATTGAAAGAAAAATTATCTTTTGTAAGACGTTTGTTTGTAAAGTAGCTAGAGAAAGTCATGTGAGTGTAACACATCAGATTTTTACTGTCTACACGTACTATGTAGGTACATAGTGTATACAGAAGGTATTGTATTGCACCCAAAAATTCGATACCGAGATTTCACCAGAAATATGTGTTTTTTTTAGTCCCCCTGAATAAAAAAAACTGGAGAAAGGTCCGTGAGTGTGCGCCTCTATGTGTGTGTGTGTGTGTGTGTGTGTGCGTGTGTGTGTCTGTGGACAGCATAGCTCAAAAACGAGAAGATCGTTAAATACCAAACTTGGTATTTAATATTAGTATCTTCCAAGGAAACGACACGAAGATTTTCAAGCCCCAACTAACCTTTACATGGCACTTTTTTCGAAAAGTTTGATTTTCTCAAAAATAGCTCTAACGATTTTGATTAAAATATCGTATATTAAAGATGCTTACCTGACAAATAATATGTTATCTTGAATTGTCTGGGAATAGCCTCTGAAGACTGTTTTATTCTGGATGAATTTTGCATAAATGCTAAACCGTAAGAAATGGACAAAAATTTATCACACAAAAAATGTAGAGCACATGTATACTTTTTTTCGAGGAGTTGATCGTTTTTTAGGTATTCCTTGTTTTTGGTTTCAGCATTGAAAAACTTGTACTTTTCACATACAGGAATTTGTCAACTCGTGTCCGTACAAACAAAGGAACTTCAGTCCATAGCAAACAGCTTTTGACTTCACTTTAAGCTATGATACTCCCATATATCGCCTATACTTACAAGGAAGTAAGTAATAAGATTATTTCTGCTAATTTGTTCTCGATTAGCATGAAGAAAATAGAAGAATAAGCTTATTAACAATAATTTGTTACATAGGAGTAGAGAAAGTCGTGTGAATGGAATACATCAGGTTTTAAAAAAAAAGGTCGAGTCTGTCTGTGTGAGTCTGTGGACAGCAAAGCCCCAAAACGAAAAGACCGTTAAAAACCAAACTTGGTATTTAGATTTAGTGTCTTCCAAGGATGCGACACGAAGATTTTAAAAAAAAAAAATCCCCCACCCCTAACCTTTACATGTAAAAAATTTCGAAAATATTTATTTTCTTAAAAATGGATCTAAGGATTTTAAGTAAAATCCCGTATAAATGTATATCTCGAATTTTTTGGGAATAGCATCTGAAGACCTCTTTATTCTGGATGAATTTTGCCGAATTTTGCTTAACTGCTAAACCGTAAACTCACTACACAAAAATGTACATCACGACAAAACACACAATTTATATCCTTTTCGTTTTTGTTTTGGAGGTAACCGTTTCCGAGATATTCCTTGTTATTGGTTTCAATTGTGAAGTTCTTAAACTTTTCTCAGACAGGAAGTGTCCGTTTGTCTTTTGTTTTGCTCCTGGTTAAGCAAAGAAGTGATTTGCAATGACAATCGCATAACGATAGCTTTTAAAACATTTGACAATCACTTTAGCATAGTATATTCCCTTATTCCCTTTTACTTATAAGGAAGTAAGTAATAAGAACATTATAGGTTTGTTTTACAAGAAGTAGGCCCAGAAATTATTGCTTCCATGATTAAAGCAATCTTGAACCTATCAGTAATTGCGTTAATCAAAATTATCTCACAATTGTTATAGAAAAAACAAAAGAATATCTTATTTCATAAATAAGTTATTGTTTCAATAACAAGATAAACCTTATTAGCTTACAAGGTAGAACAGTAGGGCAAGTAGAGCTAATAAAAGATTTGGGAATACACTTAGGTTAAATCTGTTATGGAAGCCTCTTATTTAATCCTATTATACAGAAAATAGATCTGCTATCGGTTCTTAAGTAGATTAAATAAGTAATTGTTCTTGTATTTAAATTTGCAATGGAGCTAAACCACCTAAGAACTAAATATACTTAAAATATTGTAGAATAGAGCCATTCGGATATTATAGAACTCCCCCCCCCCACTTTGCACCAAGAATTTATCTGTGTAGTACTACGATAATTAATCCACTATCTTTGTACTTCACATTCACGTTAATGCTTTGCATACAAAATAAAAATTGGGATTTATATATATATATAAAATTAATGCTCCAGTCCATCATCACGTGACAGAATAAAATCCAAGAGTGAAATCTACAAAATATAGAACCTTTATACATTGTATACAGAGCTATACAAGCCTTAGATTTGCTACTAGATTGCTTAAAAGAATCGAAAAAAAAATGTGAAGACTTTAAAAAGTAGATAAAAAAGTTCTTTGGATAACAGTAGAAGAATATCTATAAAGTATGTAAAATGTGTGTCTGTACATACTTAGTTTATTGTTTATCTGTAGTGATTATAGTTATAGAAAGCCAACTTTAAGCTGAAACTGAAGTATTAATATACAATGATCACATTGTTTGCATACATTTTAATTATTATATTTTATATCTTTATAATGAATCTTAATTAGTGTCTGTTCTTACTTGTTTACTAATGTTTATAATTTATCTCCATGTTTTTCATCTATCGTATTGACGTCTAACAGCTTGTTAATTACAACAAGTAATTAATGTAACTCTTTACATTAATTTGTGCTATGGCAGTAATTATAAGTGTAATATATCTGCATTGCATTGTTCCCAGAACGAACCTAGGGCTCAGGGAATCTTCTTAAATAAATAATAAATGTAACACCCATTCATTGGTAAGCACTGCTCGATGTTAAATATCCTGTAGTACAGCACTTAGTGCAAAGAATCCTCAAGAGATGTCACGCCACTTGGGAGCCACCGTAGTGAACTAAGAAGTTGGTCCTTCCGACATTAGATGGCAGATAATCTCAGTAATAACAGTGGCAACCTGCAGCCTGGCTAGTTCAAATTTATTCTGCATGAAGACTCCAAATTCTAAATGCATTGAGCAGTTGGCTTAGAAAATCAGAATTTAAGGTTCCAGAAAATATCTGATGAAAATTCAATGAGAATATGAAAGTAAACTACGGGAAAAGATAGAGCAAGAGAGCAAATTTTAAACAATGCTTTAGGTATTTTTATTTCTCTACACGTACTATGTACATAGTGTATAGAGAATGTATTGTAATGCACCCAAAAATTCGATACCGAGATTTCACCGGAAATACATGTTTTGGGTTCCCCTGAATAAAAAAAAGAATTTTTACAAAAAGGTGCGCGCGCGCGTGTGTGTGTATGTGTGTGTGTGTGTGTGTGTGTGTGTGTGTGTGTGTGTGTGGACAGCATAGCTCAAAAACGAGAGATCGTTAAATACCAAACTTGGTATTTAAGTTTGGTAACTTCCAAAGTTGCGACACGAAGGTTTTCAAGAAAATCCCCCCAACCCCAGCTACCGTTTACATGGAACTATTTCCGAACATTTTGATTTCCTTAAAAATGGATCCAACGATTTTGATTAAAATGTAAAATATTAAAGATATTTACCTGACAAATAAAATGTATATCTTGGGAATAGCCTCTGAAGACTACTTTATTCTGGATGAATTTTACGGAATTTTGCATAACTGCTAAACCATAAGAGATGGACAAAAACTTAACACACAAAAATGTAGAGCACATTAAGACTCACAATTTATACTATGTATATTTTTTTCGTGGAGTTGATGGTTTTTGACATATTCCATGTTTTTGGTTTCAGCTTTGAAAAAATGATATTTTTCTCATACAAATTCCTGTCCATACAAACAAAGGAACTTCAGTAACATAGCAACCAGCTTATAGTTATCAGTTTAGCCTATAGTACTCTCTTATTTCCCTTCTACTTACAAGCAAGCAAGTAATAAGACTATTTTTGCTGTTTTTTATTCTCGATTAAAATGAAGTGAAAAGAAGCATTGACTTTTTAACAATAATTTGTTGCAGAGATGAAGAGAAAGTCATGTGAATGGAACACATCAGATTTTTCTATAGAATTTTAAGTGAATTTTTTCAGAGTACACTTGAGTCTGAAAACGAACTCATAGCTCAGCAATATGATGGGGCTGCAACATTTTCTGTCCATTTAAACGAGTTGAAAACACGAGTGAACAAAAACATTTTTCAAAGTTCATCAACTTACCCTAGTTTTATCGCAGTCAGAGCAATTCGTAAAGAAATGTAATATATTTTTACTTTCATTATAAGTTCTGTGTTCATTATGTAAAGAGAAGTTATTGCATTCCAACCGAAAATTTCATACCGTGATTTCACCGGAAATACATGTATTGAGATCCTCTGAATAAAAAAAAGGGGCACTTTTAGAAAGAAAAAAAATGTGTGCGTGTATATGTGGACAGCATAGCTCAAAAACGAAAAGTCCACTAAATACACAACTTGGTGTATAAATTTAGTATCTTCCAAGGATGCGACACGAAGCTTTTCAAGAAAATCCCCCCCCTAACTACTCTTTATATGGATAAAATTTTCGAATATTTATATTTTCTCGAAAATGGATTTTGATAAGAATATCGTGAATTAAAGATATTTACATAAAAATAAAGTGTGTATCTTGAATCTTCTGCGGATAGTATCTAAAGACCTCTTTATTCTGGATGCATTTTGCATAAATGGTAAATCGTAGGATATTGGCGAAAAAACTAACTGCACAAAAGTGTAGATCTCATTAAAACACGCAATTTATTTCATATACTTCTTTTTTTGTTGTGAAGTTGGCCATTTTTGGATATTCCTCGTTATTGGTCGCAACATTAAATTTTTTCTCATGCCGGGATATGTGAACTCCTGGTAACGCAAAGAAACGAATTTCATTCACACAGTAAACAGCTATGCTTTAGCCTAGTGTATTCCTTTATTTCTGTTCTACTTACAAGAAAGAAAACAATAACTTCATTTTTGCTAATGTTTAATTTGATTAGCAAGAAACACTATGTACATAGTGTGTGTAAAGAAAGTAAAATATCTTGAAGATTTTCGCTCTGTGTCATTAATAAGTAGGCTACAGAGACTTTATGGGATAAATTTCACCCCGAAATAAAATTAAATAGGAAATGCTTACGGACGGAGGAGACTCTGCACCGAACCTTATGTTGGTTGCTGTACCCAGGCCCCATGAGGGGACTCCCCGAGAGGGAGGGATGAGGTGTGAAAGAGTACATCGGGCTGGAACCAGGAGCAATGGCACATCTATGACCGGGTCCCTACGGTTTCCCCGGCCTTGACCCCGCCCCACACAGGGTGCAACCCCCCCCTCTATTACGGGCGGTTCTCATCCCGGAAAACAGCCGAAGCCGGGGATGGAAATTTATAATAAGCATTTTTTACTTTCTCTACACGCACTACGTGCGTAGTGTATAGAGAAGGTATTGTACTCCACCCAAAAATTCGATACCGATATTTCACCGGAAATATATGTTTTAGGGTCCCTTATATCCAAAAAAAGCATTTTTACAAAAAGGTCCGTGTGTGTGGTGTGTGTGTGTGTCCGTGTGTCTGTGAACACGATAACTCAAAAACGGAAAGTCGGTAAAATACCAAACTTGGTATTTAAGTTTAGTATCTTCCAGGGATGCGACACGAAGGTTTTGAGAAAAATCCCCCCACCCCAAACTACCCCTTTCATGGAACATTTTTCCAAATTTTTTATTTTCTCAAAATGGCTCTAACGATTTTGATTAAAATATCAAACATTAAAGATATTTACCTGACAAAAAGCAATGTATATCTTGAATTTTCTGGGAATAACCTCTGAAGACTACTTTATTCTGGACGAATTTTACGAAATGTTGCATAACTGCTTAACCGTAAGACTTAGATAAAAACTTACTACACAAGAAATGTAGAGCACATTATAACACACAATTTATGTTATATACATTTTTCTCGTGGAGTTAATCGTTTTTGAGACATTCATTGTTTTTATTTCAGCTATGAAAAACTTACTCTTCTCATATAGGAATTTGTCAACTCCTGTCCATATAAACAAAGGAACTTGTTACATAGCAACCAGCTTTTAATTATCACTTTAACCTAAGGTACTCCCTTATTTCGCTTCTACTTATAAGGAAACAAGTAATAAGACTATTTCTGCTAATTTGTTCTCGAGTAGCATGAAGTAAATAGAGGCATAAGCTTTTTAACAATAATTTGTCACAGAGATGTAGAGAAAGTCATGTGAATGGTACCCATCAGGTTTTGCACCATCTCCGACACTTCCAACTCTGGAAGAAGCCTATGGGATGATGGATGACTGGAATGACAATGCATTGGGGACCAGAAATTCGAGGGATGAAAAAAAGATATCCCTGGTGACCCGGGGAAACCCCGAAAGAACCCATGCCGGTCAGGAGCCGAACGTTCAACCTCCAAATGCTGGTCACAGAACGAAACCGCCTCGGCCTTCTCGCGCGGTTGTCACATTAAAAAAAATGTAATTTTCCCTTCACTTTAGCCATGACCAGAATTGATCAGGTATACTCGAAGACATTACAAATCTGATGTGTTACATTAACATGACTTTTTCCACATCACTGTAACATATTATTTTAAAAAGCATATTCTTCTCTATACTGAATGACAATAGAGATTAGCATTAGCAGAAGTTGATAATTATTGCTTCCTTATAAGCAGAAGGGAATCAAGGTAAAGTGATGGTGAAATCTTTTAAAAGCTGGTTTCCATGTGGTTGAAATCCGTTTCTATACATGTCCAGGAGAAAGTTTAAATATTTAAATCTGAAAAAATAACTTGAAATATCTCAGAAATGCCAATTCCACAAAAAAAAGTATATGATATAAATTTTGTGTTTTAACGAGATCTAAATTTTTTTACGTAGTAAGTTTTTCTCTATCTCTTACGTTTACCAGTTACCAAATTTCATTCGGAATAAAGAAGTATTCAGAGGCTATTACCAGAAAATTCAAGATAGAAATGTAATTGTTAGAGCAATATTTAACAAAATCAAAATTTTCGAAATGTTTTCATGTAAAGAGTAGTTTGGGGTGGTGGGATTTTCCTCAAAAGCTCCGTGTCGCATGCCTGCAAGATACTAAACTTAAATACCGAGTTTGGTAATTTACCGACTTTTCGTTTTTGATTTATCGTGTTCACAGACACACGGACACACACACCGACCTTTTTCCAAATGTACAGGGGCCCTAAAATGTATATTTCCGGTGAAATCTCGAGGTCGAATTTTTACGAGGAATGCAATAACGCCTGGATATGCTTATCATAAGACTCCGCCCATGTCTTTCACCTGTTTGTTATGCACTTAAAATCGTATTGAACAGGCCACTTTACAGAAGGGAAGGGGTTGGACATTAAACGTAACTTACGTCACTTGCGACAAATGAAGTTCTTAATTGCGAACTGGATTACCCTAAGCATTCAAGTTGCCCAATAACTCACCCCTTTCGCCGGGCGATACAAAATTAAGTTAATTTTTTCTCTGTGCTACACCTTGCGCTACATATTACACAAGTCAATCTGTTCTGAAGGAGCGTCGAGCGGGATTGAAAGGTAAGGGAGTGGATTGTCCAATCAGTTTTGCATTTTCTTACTCGCGTGGTATGCTGTACCATATTGGCACCAATGAAAATCGTCCTAAGACCCGAGTCCCGTCAAACGTTCTTGAGCAGAATCACGCGATAGACGTATTTTTATTGTCTTTGAGTCTACATAAAATTCAATCTTATTCATTCATGTACTAACAATGAACGTATTATGCAGGGCCGAGTAGATCTGGAGCAAATCTGTAATCAAGTCAGCTTGAACCGACAGTATAGTGTTGTCTAATTCAAGTGGCCAAGATGTACGAGTATTTTAGCATAGCCGTCTGTAGCCATGGCTTGGCCCTCACTACCTGGCAACATCGCACACATATATGTACATCGTGTATAGAGAAAATGTTGTAATGC
Organism: Hymenopus coronatus; assembly: GCA_030762935.1. Classification (NCBI taxonomy): domain Eukaryota; kingdom Metazoa; phylum Arthropoda; class Insecta; order Mantodea; family Hymenopodidae; genus Hymenopus; species Hymenopus coronatus. The sequence goes on from CM060883.1 coordinate 75,769,227, forward strand.
ACCCAAAGAATCGATACCGAGATTTCACCGGAAATATATGTTTTGGGACCCCCTGAATCTAAAATAAAAGCGTTTTTAGAACAATGTCTGTGTATGTGTGTGTCTGTGGGCAGCATAGCTCAAAAACAAAAAGTCCATTAAAAACCAAACTTGGTATTTAGGTTTGGAATCTTCCAAGGATGCGACATGAATATTTTCAACAAAATCCCACCACCACCCAACTACTCTTTACATGGAACTTTTTTCGAAAATGTTGATTTTCTCAAAAATACTCTAACGATTTCGATTAAAATGTCAAATATTTACCTGGCAAATAAAATGTATATCTTTCATTTTCTGGGATGAATTTTACGGAATTTTGCATAACTGCTAAATCGTAAGAGATTGACAAAAACTTACAACACACAAAATGTAGAGCACGTTAATACACTACATTTTTTTCGCGGAGTTGATCGTTGTTATTGACCTTAGCTTTGAAAAACATACTTTTTTCATTCAGGAATTAGTCAACTCCGGTCCATAGAAGCAAAGGAACTTCAATCACATAGAAACCAGCTTTTGACTATCACTTTAACCTATGCTACCTCCATATTTCGCTTCTACTTACAAGGAAGCAAGTAATAAGACTACTTCTGCTAATTTTTCTCGATTAGCATGAAATAATAGAGGCATAAGCTTTTTAACAATATTTTGTTGCGGAGATGTAGAGAAAATCATGTGAGTGGAACATATCTGATTTTTTTTTTTTTTTTGCAATCCTGCTACACAAGATGTGTTAAATGCTTTAAAATTCCACATGCTTTTCGTATTTTAAACAAAACTGGTTGATCATCTTTGATACACTATAGCTATAGACTTGCCATCACAGGGTGGATGTTTTTGTTGTATTTAATAGGGATTTTGGTTTTCATGGGAAATTTCCGACAATATTTTCAATTTGCTTCTATTGAATCCTCTTTCTTTGCTCTTGAGGAATTACTATTTAACAGTATGTTACTGATGTTGGATACGGTATTTTCAATTACCATAATTCAAATGAACTCAGACAGACCTCTTTGTTTTCATTTTAATTTTTTACCAAATATTCGGCTTACTACTTGTTCAAACTGATTACATAACCTATTTTTACTTTCTCTAGCACATGTACACTATACATAGTAGGTAGAGAAGGTATTGCATTCCACTCAAAATTCGTTATCGAGATTTTATAATGTTTAGGGTCCCTTTTATCCTAAAAATGCTTGTTAGAAAAAGGTTCGTGTGTGTCTGTGAAAACGATAACTCAGCAATGAAAATTCGGTAAAATGCCAAACTTGGTATATAAGTGGTATATATATATATCTTTCAAGGATAGGCCGTGTCCTTAGTGAGACCTGGTACGGGGTGCACTCAGCCTCGTGAGATCCCTGGGAAGGATTTGAGGAGCTACTTGATTGAGAAGTAGCGGCACCAGAACGAGAAGACCGCATCAATCGGCCGGGAGGGACTCGAGGCGCTGATCTCGCCTACCCTCCAGCACTACACCCCATTCGCCTTCGGGCCGAGATGGGGGGTACAGTGGCCGGGCGGTAATGTCGTGCCATGGAGTTACGTCTATCAAGGATGTGACACGAAGATTTTGAAGAAAATCTCACCATTCCAAACTATCCTTTACATGGAAAACGTTTAGAACATTTTGAGTTTCTCAAAAATGCCTCTAACAATTTTGACTAAAATACCGTGTATTAATTATATTTACAGGGCAAATAAAATATATATCTTGAATTTTTGGGGAATATCCTCTATATATAATAGCCTCGCAATGCGAACATTACATGCTAGAGAAAGTAATAACGCAATGTTTACACGTTATATAATAAATATCAGACAAATAAAATAAAATGCAATAACGGCATGCTGAAGTAAAGACCTTAAAATGGAGTTTGGTTGAAATCAATGAATGACAACGGTTAACGTCGGTAATATAGGCAGGTTACCATAGCTACGAGTTTCCCACACTCACTTTTTTTCTGACCGCGGCAGTGTCAGAAGCCCAACTCTCAAAATTAGCGTTTTAGTTTGGAGACGCCGTCAGATGTGGTGATAAGCTGGTTGAAGACATTAACACAAGACGTGGATTTAATAAATTCACACACTGCCTTTATATATAGGTTCTTCAGATGTATTCGACCTCTGCCGCCATTTCCTAACCTGCGCATAAGATATAGTTCGAGTCAAACCTCCTAAATATGACCTTCAGAGGCTGCACGGCTATAGTGAATCACAGGCATGCAACGTTGCCAAGTCAGAGCTAACCACATCTCGCTTAGTAATTACTAGATAACACTCGGATACTAATAGTTTATTACAACCTTAAAACTTATATCAGATATAAAGAGAATGATCGAGCAAGCATGTATGAAAAATCTGATGTGTTCCATTCACATGACTTTCTCTACATGACTGGAACAAATTAATTTTAAAAAGCATATTCTTCCATTTTATGGTAATCAAGATAAACATTGACAGATATTTTCTTAATTACTTGCTTCTTTGTAAGTAGAAGAGAAATAGACTGAAATGAATGTCAAATCTCTTAAAAACTGGTTTCCATTTGATTGAAATCCATCTATGCAGGGCCAGAAGTTTACAACTTTCCGTGTGATAAAAGTTTAATTATTTTAAATCTGAAAAAAAAAAAAATAACAAGAAATATCTCAGAAATGATCAATTCCACGAAAAAATAACACATATGACATAAATTGTGTTTTAACGTGATCTACATTTATTGCATAGTAAGTTTCTGTCTATCTCTTGCGGTTTACAGTTACGTAAAATTCAGTAAAATTCATCCAGTAAAGAGGTTTTTAGTGGGTATTCCCAGAAAATTCAAGATATACATTTCATTTGCATATACATATCTTTCATATACGGTATTTTCGTCAAAATCGTTAGTCATTGTTAAGAAATTCAAAAAATTTCGAAATTTTTTTCACGTAAAGCGTAGTTTGGGGTGGGGGGATTTTTCTCAAAATCTTCATCCCTGGAAGATACTAAACTTAAATATCAAGTTTGCTTTTTTTGGAATCACGAGACCCTAAAACACGTATTTCCGGTATCGAATTTTTGGTGGAATGCAATACGTTCTCTATACACTGTGTATATAGTACATGAAGAGAAAGTAAAAAAGATCGTAATTTTAGCTTCAGCCGTTCAATATATATATATATATATATATATATATATATATATATATATATATGCAATGTTTTATGTGTATTTTGTCAGAAATGAAACAGACCTTGAGCTGTTAACAGATATGTGATTAACCTTTGTGCTAATGCAACACTGTGCTTCGCTTTTCTCCCAATACATTCCTAAACACTCTGACCCGGGGAAAACACAGATAGTTAATGTGCAGATCTGTGAAGTTGAAGCTTACAACATGTCGCTAAGTAAAGCAAGGGGTTGTGTTAAAGAAAGAAGAGAACCAACATATAGTGTTTTACGTAGTCAAGCAGTGACGATGAGCACCCTGGCCATCCCTCTGGAATAAGCAGGTACGTTAGTTCCTATTGTCATTTATTTAATTTTCTTAATAGCCAACTTTTGCTTAGGTTTTAATCTACATTCAACTACATAGCCCTCGGTCTCTATGCTACTAGCGCAAAATATGGCTACATTGTAGTGCGCTCCTGTTGGCTACTGTCATTTGCAGGAGATTTGATGCGAACTATTCACGCATTGCATCTTGCAGAGGACTAGCAAACGATGAGCAAAGGGGTGAATATCAACAGTTTCAAGATACCTTAGTGAAATGGAACTTGTATCGTTCCTTTCCAAAATTTGCATGTCATACATTCGCTTGCGACTCGTAAACTCACCATCTCAGCAGTTATGCTGATGCCAGTTCGGAAGTAGCACTCAACCATGCAAATTCTGTGATCGGTGGTCACCTCCATCTCACGTGAATAGTAGCTTATATATCCTGGTGAAAAACAAATCTGCACTGCCCAGCACATCAACCTGTTTATAAATTCGGAAAGTGTGTAGTCCAAGGTTCCATTCAGCACCTCCCCTTTCAGAAAAATGGTTCGCTGAACTAATGATGATATGCATTTAAACCCAGTGGCGCTAAAGGCCAAATAAAGAGACTGCCTCCGTGGTCGAGTGGTCAACGAGTTGACTTCTCACCCGGAGATCTCGGGCTAGATTCCCGGCTGGGGCGGGAAATTTTTCTTTAACCAGAATTATTCTCTATTGCCCACAAAGTCTGGAAGTATGAATGTGATAGTCAATATGCGTGAGTTTAGTGAAATAAAATTGATTAACCTAATGTTCTAAACCTACAGTACTATTAGTTTATTAGTTGTTTCACAAGTAAAAGCCCCCGATATGATCATTGAAGTTAAAGGGGACTATACAAATGAAAAAAAGAAAAAAAAAAAACAACACTGAAGACCCGTTATATATATATGTGTGTGTGTGTGTGTGTGCTTCTTTTTGGCTGTTCGCATAGGAATGATCGAAGCAACTGCTAAAAACTGGGATAGAGTGATTATTAACTGACATTATTACTATTTGTTTCCGTTGGTACCACTGTATTTAGCATAGATAAACGGATAAGGAGTTTCGCTAAAATGGCGTGACTACATAATTTAAATTCCACCCAGTTACTGAAGCCAAGACCAATAGATGGTAGGAATATTGCACAACTTGGCTAGTTAGTACACAGGGCGGAAATGTTAGAGCGTTTTGCTGAAGCACGTTTTGTGTCCAGCCGCCATCTTGTGGTTATACACACTCCATATACACCATATGCAACATTTGGCAAATTAATTGTTTCCTCAAGTTTTTGAAGTATAGAACAAATGGCATTGGAAGAGGAGAGATGTCTAGTCAAAGGTATATTTAATACAATCACATTTTTTGGCCTGTCAGTAGTTATTACTGATACATTGGTTTATTGCAGCAAACACTGAGGTAAGGTCATAACTTAATTGTGTTCTAATTTCTTGGTCTAAAACTGAATAAATACATGAAGCAGTCATACATAGGATGCATGTATGTAAACGCACGCACACACACCCACAATAGCTTGTAATCATTTTAAGTGCCTAGCAACAAAAGGGTGACAAGATTCAGAGTTTATCGCAAGGATCTCACTGTGGATCCATGTATTGCATTCCGTGTCCGAGGTAAACGCCCCCATTCTCACGGTTCTGGTAACATAAGCACATACTTTGATAGTAATTATTTCTCGCGATAGTTGCTAAATGGGCGAATTAGCAAGAGGCTTCTTATAAACCGAAGTAGGTTGCCAATTTTGTATGCGAATTTCCCTTTGCTAGTTTTTACTGCTGCTATTCGAGAAATGACAACCAAACACAATACACGTTATTGACCATCATATTGGTTTAAAACTTACACTCTAAATTTACTGCTCCATTGAACATTTAACACCACAAAATCACTTAATAAGTACCCTAACCTATGTATTAAAACATTTCCTTTTCCTTGTTTTTTCTTTTTCTTCATGAGAAACCACAACCAAACACCACACATGCATTCATTATTATACTGGCTTAAAACCTACAGCAAAATGTACTATTTAATTGACATTTAACACCACAAAATCTTATGGTTGGTTGCACATTCAACCCATAAAAGCCTTATTCATCTCAAATGTTTATAACCACAATATGGCGGCATGACAAAAATGTGCATCACCAACCACAATGCATAAGGATACAGCATTTCCTGTCTATTCTCTCTGTATCTGTGAGTTAGTAGCGGAACGTTCTGCCATCTAGCGACCATAGTTCACATTTCATCCTATCATCACAAAGAGCAATAAAAGCATGTATTAATCAGCTGTTGTTCGTACTAGAAGTTAGCAAAGAAGATGGGATATATAAACTGTAGGTATTTACATTAAAACACTGTCAAACAATTACAGCAATGTTTTTATGACCATTTTATAATTTTCGTTTTCAATCAATGGTGATAAAGTGTTACTCATTCAAGCAGCTGAATTTCGAATGTAATTATAAACTATATCATGCTCTGCTGCCTAGTTCTTGTAGGTATTCTAGTTCACGGATTATCTTTTCAAACTTCTGTTTTATGGAACTGTAATCTTGAAAAACAGTCTGAAAATTAAATATACCAACAATAAATGCACAATAATTGCATTAATAACATTCGAGGGTTGGGGCAAAAGTCATGGACACTAGTTTTTTTTTCTTGTAGATATGTGAAGGATTACAAACATATATGTCTAGTGTGGAAGTTCTTCAGGCATAGTGTGTATGCAGAACAGCAGATGGCTCTGTGATAGCAATCAGTTGGTGAGTGTCATGCTAGATGGAAGTAACCCGTATACAGCAGTGCCTTACATTAAAATAGCCGTTCTCCGAGGGAAAAATGCGATGGAATGTCTCAGTGAATTAGTGGAAGCCCTTGGGAATAATGTCCTACCATACTGTACAGTAGCACGGTGGGTAAGAAAGTTTCAGAGGACGTGTGTCAACCAGTGATGAGCAACGTTCGGGACGACCTGTTAGTGTGTGGACCGACGTGGCAGCGTGTGGTGACAGTAGCAGGGAGCTACTTTGAGGGTCTTTAGGCCCAGATTTGACATGTCAACTGTATGTGTACTGTGTTGTCATTCTTTTACACCGTGAAGGCCAGATTGCCCTGTATACTATCGTAATAAATTGGTGTGTTACGATATTTAGTGCTATTCATTGTCCACACATGTAGTTAACACCTTGTCCTTTCGTCTGTATGTATATGTCATATTTTCCAACCGGACTGGTATCTTCAAGAAAATAAATAGTTGCCACGACTTTTGCCCCAACCCTCGTTTTATTCACTTCCGTTTCAAAAACAGGCCACTAATTGATACTTTTCTAATGCAAAAGCTTCTGTTTATTTTCGTATAAAGTAAATAACACACTTTTATATATATTCACAGAGAAACATCTTACAAAACACTTTATAAATTACTTCATGATTCTTAAGAAATAAACATTTCCCTTTACAAAATTTCAGTATAATGTTTCCCTCGAATATAATAGAAGGCCTCGAAAAAAAATCTTCTACTGATTGTTGCCAACTAATAATATATGAAAATATATTTGATTTTTTTTTCAACAAAACCAGTAGATTATCTCTTCAAAAAGGACCTCAGCTTAGCATATGTAGATCTATCTAAATCATAATTATTCACTAGGGTATATTTAAGCATAGAAGATTCTGACCACTTACTGGAAGGTTTCAGATGCTGTGATAATTCGAAAAAGTAAGCCAATAATAGTTCTTCCATAATGTCTTCTAACTTCCTCTTTAAAATACATTCTTTAAAACAATTGCATGTTGCTTCAATGTGTTTCTAGACTTTCCAGCAATAATCCTATGGTGGCGCTATTTGCAGGTACTTCTGTAGCATCCATAATGTTAACATCCATTATAAAAAATGGCGATTTGTTGATTTTCATTAACTACCATGGTTACAATCACGACATGAATAATAATAGAATTAAAATTGGTCACTGATATAACATTTAATATGCAATATTATAAGAATTTTTTCCTACATTAAAAACGTATTGCCTTAAATAAACATAGACAAAGTTATTGCTTTCAACTTGGTACAAAGTTGCTTTATTAACTCGTGGGTCTTAGATCACTCATTAATGAAGCTCCATCTTTGCACCTAGTTAAATAATATATTAGTATAAAACTAATATAGTCAAGATTATAACAAATCTGATGTGTTCAATTCGTACGACTTTCTCTGTCTGTTCTATTCTTACAAAAGATTATTCTTTTATATTACACTAATTGAGATAAACAGCAGACCTGGTCTTATTACCTGCTTCCTTGTAAGTAGGAGAGACGTAAGGCAATGCACTCGATTCGGTATTTTAATCGTTAGAGCCATGTTCGGGAAAATAAATAAAACATGGTCCTAAAAATGTAAATTTGCGGTGGATAAATATTCCTGACAATCATCTTATCCCATCCTTGCAAGCTACTGAACTTATATGCCAAATTTAATATGTAACTGACTTTTATTTTTGAGTTCTTTCACACCGACATACGGACACACAGAAATACAGACCTTTTTCTAAAATGTACTTTTTATTTAGGGGACTCTAAAACCGTAATTTAAGGAAATCCCGATATTAAATTTTTGGGAGGAATACAATATCAAGGTGCTATGTTTGTGCTTGAGAAAGAAAATATAAAACGAAGAAGTGCATTCAGAACAGAGAAATAAATGGTAATATAGTTCTAAACACACACACACACACACGGACCTTTTTCCAGAAATACTTTTTTTTGTTTTCAGGGGAACCCAAAAAACATGTATTTCCGGTGAAATCTCAGTCGAATTTTTGGGTGCATTAAAATACTTTCTCTATAGGTACACTATGTACGTGTAGAGAAAGTAAAAACCAAATGTAATTCCTGTTTATATTAGAATATAGTATATATCTAAAGATTTACTTTTTGTACATTAAAGAGAAATTACCTGCCATAAAATAATTTGAGTTTTTTCTTTCTAGCTATTGATTAAAACAGTTTTAAGTTTATATTTAACACCTGGTGCTACATCTGCAAGTGTGAGATCCAGATGGTTATCATTTTTCAGTAAACGCTTTACACATTAATTACACTTTAATTTTTTTTTTAAATTAGCGCAGAATTTATTTCAATGTTATAACAACACTACGCCGACTTCAAATATTTCGATGCCGCAATCCGGCGCTACCTGCCGGATCCAATGTAAATCAACAATAAATTAAGAACATGAATAATGTATTACTGTTAATTATACTGCAAAACGCTTCACACATATATTACAATTTAATTTAATATTTTCAGCTATCGCAGAATTTATTCAATGTAATAAGAACACTAAGGAAATTTTCTTGAATTCGTTCGCAGCGCCCGCTACCGGGTCTATTGTCAAATATTTCGATGCAGCGATCTCAGCGCTGCCTGCCGCATCCAATGTAAAACATTCAAAAATTAACAACAAAGAAAAATTAATTAATTAAAAACATTATCTATCGGATCGAATTGTGAATATAAACCATTCTCGAATATACTTGAACACACACAAAGAGTTTCATCAAAATTGGTCCAACGTTTAGAAGGAGTTCAGTGACATACACACGAACAGTTTTCCTGTTAAACGACGTCAGCAACAGGCGCTAGATGACTTCAATGCAACAGTGCTACACTCTGGCGACCTTAGCTTCAGTAACCGAATGGAATTTAAAATTATTTGGCGTGACATCCGGCCTCCATGGCAGCAGACTCCTGGCTTCTCTGGTTACAGCGGGTACAGAATAGAGGACTCCGGTCCATATATTCTGTATGTCGACGTTTCCCTTTGAGGCTATTACATGAAGCTTCGGCCCTCCCATATATGGAAGATGTTATTAGGCGCCGGGCTCAAAAATTCTACGCCAGATTGGGCGACCATGAGAACGCACTTGTCAGATCTCTGGGGGAGTACTTACTCTCTGAACGCCGAAAGAGGCGGTTCCGGGTTCCCCGCATGGCTTGTGGGCACCCCCGGTAACAGCGGCTTTAAACCAGCCAACAGCGTAATAGCTGAACAAAGCGCTCCCCCCCTCCCATTGGGAGAGGTCTATCAAAATTTCACCACCATAATTAAATAAAAATAAATAAATAAATAAACACCAGCGGAGCAGAGGAAAGGATGCCGCTCCTGAAAAATGCAACCGCTCGAGGAGCCTACCAGCGCTACCTCCTTAACACCAACACTCGAAAACTCCAAAATAAAACCTCAACCTTCACCTCATTCCTGTGGTTAAACCCTTACCAGGGTAGGTACACAGCAACAACACCTAGGCTCACCACGAGCCTACCAGACATGCACGCACGCACGCATCCGGCCTCCGTTAGCGAATGATTGCTCGACGAAGGTATCACATGGTAAGCTGTAAAAATGCTCCATTCAGATAACATCTACATACTTTGCAAAAGATTATTCTTTTTTCTAGTTTATGCTAATCGAGATAAACATTAACAGAACCGTCATATTACTTAGTTCCTTATAAGTAGGAGAGAACTAAGGGGATTTCATAAATGGGAGTTGGCGACTTATGCAGATGACATCGTCATTCTCCATTCTCGTTCTTCTGCTGTTCACTTGGATCGTGAATTCCAAGGCTATCTTAGCCGTTTCAATAGTTTTCTTGAGGATTCCGGTAAACTCTGATAAATGCCACATTCTTCGCTTCTTTCATGCACATGCAGTTGTATACACGTTACATGGCCAAGCTCTTCCTGATTCATAAAGCACCAAATATTTGGGTGTTCATATTGATTGCCGGCTAAGTTGGCATCGTCATATTCAGCATGTTGGTAAGAAAACTCATCAGACATTGGGAGCACTTCGTTTGCTGTTCACTTCCGAACATCTCTCTCTCTCTCTCTGCGGATCTAACTTGTACTCTATGCTCCTGTAATTCTGCAACAACTGTTATATGCTGCTCCTGAAGTTTCCCACACGGGTTTACAATCACTTGCCAGTAAACACATGTTTTTTCTTAGACGGATGGCACATGCTTATCAACACGACTTCAATAACCATACTGTTCTGGCCATTACCGATATTCTTCATCAACTTGATGACCAATGGAGAAAACGCTTGGCTCTCCTTGCTGACAACACTCATCGTAATTTTCGAATCAATCAGCCAAAGCGGCGACGGCATTGCTTTTAAACAACCCTAGACTTTCTCATTTTCAGTTTTCTTATTCAGTGATTCATCTATAACGTTGTTCATGTTTTGTAGATCACTCATTGTTCCATATAAAGGTCCGTAAGGGGCCTGCAAATGGATGACTTTCATTCTGCTGTCTTTATGTTGTCGTCATAAGTGGGAGCTGTTTTTTTTGTTTTTTTTGTTTTTCTTTTCTTTGAGGGTAGCAATTTAAAATATATGGCGACTGGCGGTTAAATTTAGATGGTAAAAGAATCAATTAGCAATTTTATGGTTATTGCTTTCTTTGCTCTAAGGCATTAAATACGTCTACTAAGGAATTATCCACTTTTTAATTTCTTTTTAACAAAAGGAAATACAGTTCCGGAGGCTTGTCAGGAATCTGGCGTTGTATTCCATTTTCTTGACCTATTTGGTATACCGTTTAATTTTTGCTTCCAAATACACATACACATATACCCATGCCCAAGGCAGGACTCGAACCTACGATCCCATACGCCACGAGCCAAAGCTAGGCCCTTAACATAGTGCGGCCAAAGGGACCGGCAAAAATTCAATACCTGCATAAGTGGTTCTGCAGTACGTTCTAACGTTGGAGAGCTGTTAAACATTTCTTCACTATAAACATAAGCGTAATCAACAATGACAGTATTTATGCTTGATTCATATTACTGTTTGATTATGCATTACAAACGAACCGTAACACTTTATTCTTTATCACTTGGTTCAAAAGTTGCAAAATGTAAAGCAAAATGTCAGTATACTTTACAAAATAAAGTAAAATATTAACCTAAGTTTTTAATACTACCTTACATTTGAATGATTGATTAATTGACTGGAACTTGTATATAGTCGGGATTCAATTATTCAAATCAATTCCCGGTAAGGCTGTTGAATATTTATCCTGACAATTGAGCTCCGCTATTAAAGCGCCAATAAAATGGCCGAGATTAGGCAATTTCAACCAATCGCGGTCATCTGGCTGAAGCGATATTATCGAAACGTCTTATCACAGCTGATGTTCATTTCTTTAAAATCTTGTCGCACCTGGCGTTCGTTTGTTTAATCTCCTGTCTTGGTTATTGGTAACAAAGTGACAATCTAGTCAGCCAAACTTCAATTTTAATAACTGTCAGTTACACAAGTGTACTTTCAATTAATTCAGTTATAATGTTTATTTATAGTTTTATCCAGTTCATAAGTATTTAGTTAAAAAAAGAGTGAAAATAATAATTATTTGTATGTCTTATGTGTGAGATGAGTGCGATCACCCCAGATAAAATAACGTTTGTTTCCATTTCATCTATTACTTATTAAAAACTGAAATAAAATAATTGTTCCTCATTTCTATTGTTGCCATCGATATTCGTACATTGGGTGTAGGCACGTTCGGCCATATCATAATAATTCAGGAGGCAGGGAAGAAAGAAAAAAGAAACATTCGGTAAATAAACATGGTCGAATACGTCATCTACCATTTGAGAACTAATGCAAGTATTACAACCATAACCTGATAAAATCTCCCTTCCTATATATTATAAATTATTAATAGTCTATCTCGCTGAATTGTTTTATCAAATACAAATCGTGTTTTCATCTCTTAGGATAATGAGACAATAATTTGCTATTCTGCTATCGTCCAATAGGAATTCTAAATATTCAGTTCAAATAAAGATAGTGAGCGTACTTTAATGATTAGGTGAACCGAAGTAGGAAGAAGGACAGCGTATTATTTATTTATTGAGGTATCCATTAAACAACTGTTTTAGAGTAGAACCTTTTCGTGTCGTGGAGGAAATTCCTAATGTGAGCATTGTGCTAGGTATTATTATTATTATTATTATTATTATTATTATTATTATCATCATCATCTCTCCAATTTCACTCTTCCACTCCATTACCCACACACCTCTTTCTCCCTTACGCAGCTTTCATATCATCTGATGTTTGGATTAATCGTAATAACATTGCCTTTTTATAATAACAAATAAAGCTATGATGTGATACATTCACATAACTTTCTCTACCTATGCTGCAGTAAAATAAAGCTTATTCTTCTGACTATCTCACGCTTATCAAGATAGACATGGTTTTATTGCGATATTATTTTCTTGAACAAGGGGAATAGTGAAACATAACCCCAAAAAATCTATACCAAGATGATGTTATGAGTCTTCCTGGATCCGCGTGCGAGTGTTTGTAAGAGGCATAACACAAAATACGGTATTAAAGTTTGGTATTTTCCAAGGATGCGACACGAAGATTTTCAAGAAAATCATCCCCCCACAAACTACCCTTTACATAGAAAATATTTCGAAAATTTTGATTAAATCTAACGATTTTGATTAAAATACCGGGAATGTGTGACTTGAATTTTCTGGGTATTTCCTCTGAAGATCTCTTCATGAATGAATGAATTTTGTGTAACTGGTAAACCGAAATAAATAGACAAAAACTTATTACATAAAAATATAGATCTCTTAAAACATACAATTTATGTCATATAGGTACATTTTTTCGTCGAGTTGGCTGTTTCCAAGATATTTCTTGTTTTTGGTTTCAGTTTCTCATATGGGAACTTGTCGACCACTAACCATGCAAAGAAAAGGATTTCGATCCCATAGCAACCCCGGTTTAGCCTAGCGTATTCCCTTATTTCCCTTCTATTTGTAAGGAATTAAGCAATTAGACAATTTCTGCTAATTATTATCTCTTTATAACAATTTATTACAGAGATGTACGAGGCTGAGTGCACCCTAGCCCAGGTCTCCCAGCGGGGAAAAAATCCCTACTCCGGTAATGGGAATCTCCCGCTTGGCAAGCAGCAACGCTACCACCGCGCTAAGGATACGACCAATTGGAGAGATAGGAACAGAAATAAAGGAGAGGGAGAGATGAGGAGGCATAGGGAGAGTGAAACAGAGAGGTTGAAGGAGAAAGGATGTCAGGAACAAAAAACCTCCAGATGTAACGCAATAATGTGAGCAGAGCTATGGGTTCTGCTAGTTAGGACATAGAATAATAAAAGTCCAGGTTTCCAAGACTATTACGAAATGGCAAGTCCAGAGAGTGTACAATGACCGGATTATTGCAGCTTCTTCTTTGCTACCCTCCCGGTTTCCCTCGCCCCATGTTGTTTAATTATGCATCGACGTCGAAGCGACGGATGGACGGATAACGTTATGACTGTGTCCCACGCTGACAGGCCATGGAATCTCGCGCAGCTGGGACCCTGCAGTAATTATCAACAAAAAGAAGGGAAGGCCAACAATTTGTCATCAATCAAAGCGTTTTGTGTGACAAGAACTGCATCGTTATGAATGTCAAATTATCTTGTCCCTTATGAATGGCCACCTAAGCGTTCCTCTTGCTGCTGCCCAGTCAGGTCTGCACTTCAGGCCCAGACGCTTAACATGTCAGCGGTGACGTCTTCATGTTATCGTAATTCTTAATTTTACTGAATACTTCAGAATGTTGAATGTTTTATTGGCTAAATTAGCTATGTATAAGTGTTCTTTTTCCATTTTATTGCAGCACAAATCGTTAATTGCTTTCTCTACCTGCAGTAAGCAGAGGAAGTATAGCATTCCACCAAAAATATACCGTCTTTTTTGGACCATAAGACGCAGTCATAATTTTGTTAAGAAAATGTTGAAATAAAAATCTGATGCGCTCCATTCCCATGACTTTCTGTACATCTCTGCAACAAATTTTTGTTAAAAAGCTTGTGCTTATATCTACTTCATGCTAATCGAGAAAAAATTAGCAGAAACAGACTTATTACTTGCCTCCATGCAAGCAGAATCGAAATAAGGGAGTACTACGGGTTAAAGTGATAGTCAAAATCTGGTTGCTCTGTGACTATGGACAGGAGTTGACACATTCCTGTAAGAGAATGTTTTTTAAAGGTGAAACTAGGGATATTTAAAAAACGATCAACTCCACGATAAAACGTATAGGGCATAACTTGTGTGTTTTAATGTGCTCTACATTTTTTGTGTGGTAAGTTTTGGTCCATCTCTTACAGTTTAGCAGTTATGCAAAATTCCGTAAAATTCATCCAGAATAAAGTAGTCTTCAGAGGCTGTTCTCAGAAAATCGAAGACATACATTTTATTTGTCAGGTAAATATCTTTAATATACGACATTTTAATCAAAATCGTTAGCAGTTTTTGAGAAAATAAAAAATTGCGATTTTTTTTCCATGTAAAGTGTACTTGGTGTGGGGGGATTTTCTTGAAAATCTTCGTGTCGCATCCTTGGAAGATACCAAATTTAAATACCAAGTTTGAGCTATGCTGTCCACGGACGCACACACATGCACATACATACACGGACCTTTTTCCAAAAGTGCTTTTTTCGGATTCAGGGGGACCCAAAACATGTAATTCCGGTGAAATCTCAGTATCGAATTTTTGGGGGGAATACACTATGTACATAATACGTTTGTAGAAAATAAAAATAATAAAGTTTTATTCTCTATTACTTACATGATGTAGGTATCCCACACATTTCACTATGCACAAAAAAAGTATCCTTTAGACTTCATTTTCATTTCCACTCATATCTAAATTTTCAGTTTTCGCGGATTATTTTCTCAGTTGGTGGGGGCCCAAAATGCCTTTCTGCTGTCCTTTTGCATATTCCACAACTTCTAATTTAAATGCAACACCGTATGAGAATCTCTTCTGTTTAGGCGGCATTGCTTAGATAAATTCACAACTGAATGTCGCTTTCACAACGGTACACTTCCTACTGGCAACTGAGCATAAAAGAAAGCGGCTGTGAGAGAAAAGTTTCCTTGCTATCGCATTTTTAACCCGTTATAGGGCGAAACTGCTATTAGGAATGTCTGTCATTAAGGCTCATATTCTTCTAATGGTGCTTTATGCTATGTTGCACCTTGAACCTCAACTAGGTAGCAAGTATACAGTCCACAAGGCTCATATTCCCTTGCTAATGATCCGTGTATTGTTGAAACTGCCGGTAAATTTAACTGGTTTTAACATGTGAACTCTGGGCTATAAGACACAGTTAAATTTTAGACAGTGTTTTATAACGAAAAAATCAGATGTGTTCCATTCACATGCCTTTTTCTATATCCCTGCAACAAATTATTCTTAAAAAGCTTATACTTCTATTTACTTTGTGCTAATCAGAAAAAATGAGCAAAAATAGTCTTTATTACTTGCTTCCTTGTCAGTAGAAGCGAAATAAGGGACTACCAAGGTTAAAATGATAGTCAAAAGCTGGTTATTATGTCAATGAAGTTCCTTTGTTTATATAGATAGGAGTTGAAAAGTTCCTGTATGAGAAAAGTACAAGTTTTTCATAGCAGAAACCAAAAATAAGGAAGTCTCAAAACGACAAACTCACGAAAAAAATGTATATATCATAAATTGTGTGCTTTAACGTGCTCTACATTTTTTGTGGGGTAAGTTTTTGTCCATCTCTTACGGCTTAGCAGTTATTCAAAATTCAGTAAAATGCATCCAGAATAAACTATTCTTCAGAGGCTATTCCCAGAAAATTCAAGATATACCTTTTATTTCTCAGGTAAATATCTTTAATATACTAAATTTCAATCAAAATCGTTGTAGCCATTTTTGAGAAAATCAAAATTTTCGAAAAATTTGCATGTAAAGGGTGGTTTGGGGTGGGGGGATTTTTCTCAAAATCTTCGTGTCGCATCCCTGGGAGATACTAAACTTAAATACCAAGTTTGGTATTTTACCGACTTTTCGTTTTTTAATTATCGTGTTCACAGACACACGGACACACGGACTACCGGACACACACACACACACGAACTTTTTTGTGAAAATGCTTTTTTTGGATATTGGTGACCCTAAAAGATATATTTCCGGTGAAATCTCGGTATCGAATTTTTGGGTGGAGTGCAATACCTTCTCTATACACTATGCACATAGTGCGTATAGAGAAAGTAAAAAGTGCGTCTTATGGCCCGAAAAAATATGGTAGATATTGAGATTTTACCGCAAATTTAACGTTTAAGGTCACCTTAATTAAAAAAAAACAAAAAAAAAAAAAAAAAAACGAAAATTTGAAATGGATGTTTGTCTGTCTGTGAACATTATAACTAAAAACTAAAAACATCGATAAATGAAACATTTGCTATTTAGGTTCAATGGTGAAATAAATCTGATGTATTCCATTCACAAATCTCTACATCTCTGCTACAAATTATTGCTAAAAACCTATTCTTCTATTTACTTCATGCTAATCGAGAAAAAATACAGACATGGTGTTATTAATTGTTTCCATTTAAGTAGAAGCGAAATAAGGGAGTATCATAGGTTAAAGCGATAGTCAAAATCTGGTTGCTATGTGACTGATGTTCCTTTGTTTGTACGGCCCGTATGAGAAAAGTATAAGTATTTTAAAGCTGAAACTAATAACAAGAAATATCTCAAAAACGGTCAACTCCGTTGTAAGTACTTTTTCAGTCTGACTCTGCCTATCCAACTCCTGTTCTACAAACGGCTTGTGTAAAAATCAATTCAATCAATATTAATTGACCATAATAGTTGGCTATACTATGAACCCTGGGACTTAAAGTAGTTACAAAATTGTAAGTCGCCATTGTGGTTGTCATCTCAAAAATAATTTGAGATCACCTTGTGGTTTACCGGAAACATGTGAGAATCAGTTGAGAAATTCAATGTTACGCCGGCATGTGGTCATGGTAGCTCAGTGGAAGAGCATCCGGCTAGAGACAGGGAGATCCGTGCTTCAAATCTCGGCTATGGCATTGCATTTTTCAGTCTGATTCTACCTATCGAACTTGGTATGTAGGTACAGTAGTTTTCAAAGGTAGGACACCAAGGTCTTCAAGAAAGTACCTTCATAGTAATATAATGCTTAAATCTTGCAGCTGTGATCAGTGCTTCACGGTTATCAACCATGTTAATTTCATAAAATTAGCATGGTTGATAGCCCCTGAATCATTAATCAACCTTTACCCCAAACGAGCCTTTTTATTGAAAATTTTCCTTGGTTTTACTTATGAAAAACTTTGAATAAAAACCACAAGTTTAAAATATATGTTTGTTTAATTAATGAAATATACATCTCAAATTTAAGCGACCAACCTCTGAAGTCTCGTTCAGTAATAATAAGTTTGCGTAATTTTGTATTATTGATAAATCATGAGGACACACAAAAGCCAACTAGACAAAAAACGCAGATCTAATAAAACACGATTTATGTCAAACATAATGTTTGTAGTACTTTCAAGATATTGCTTTTCTTTCAATTTTTAAATAGTTACCTATGTCATACCATTCAAAAAGTTGAATTTCGAAGCCAGTGGGCAGTGTATAGGCATTAACTGTTTACTTTCTCTACACGTACTATGCACATAGTTTATAGAGAAGGTATTGCACTCCACCCAAAAATTCGAAACCGAGATTTCACCGGACATATATGTTTTAGGGTCCCCTGTAACCAATAAAAGCATTTTCAGAAAACGGTCCGTGTGTCTGTGAACACGATAACTCAAAAACGAAAAGTCGGTAAAATACCAAACTTGGTACCTAAGTTTAGTATTTTCCAGGGATGGGACACGAAGATTTTGAGAAAAATCCCCCCACCCTAAACTACCCTTTACATTGAACTTTTTCGAAATTTGTTATTTTCTTAACAATGGTCCTAACGATTTTGATTAAAATGCCGAACATTAAAGATATTTACCTGACAAATAATATATATATATATATATATATATATATATATATATATCTTGAATTTCCTGGGAATAGCCACTGAAGACTACTTTATTCTTGATGAATTTTACGGAAGTTAGCATAACTGTTAAACCGTAAGAGATAGACAAAAACTTACCACGCAGAAAATGTAAAGCACATTAAAACACAAAATTTATGCTATATAACTTTTTCGTTGAATTGAACGTTTTTGAGATATTCCTTGTTTTTGGTTTCAGTCTTGAAAAACTTATACTTTTCACATACAGGAATTTGTCAACTCCTGTCCATACAAACAAAGGAACTTTAGTCACAAAACAACCAGCTTTTGACTATCACTTTAACATGTGGTACTCCCCTAATTCGCTTGTACTTACAAGGAAGCAAATAATAAGACTATCCCTGCTACTTTTTTCTCGATTAGCATGAAGTAAATAGAAGCATAAGATTTTTAACAATAATTTATTGCAGAGATGTAGAGAAAGTCATGTGAATGGAACACATCAGATTTTTAAAGATTTGGCTACGACTTCAGTCCTCTGTATCTCCCTCATGACTACTGGAGATACATTTTAAAAAGATCTATCTAAATTAAGAATGTTTTGTAGGACGAATTTAGAAGTAAAAGATAATGGGAAAAATCTGATGTGTACCATACACATGACTTTCTCTATATCCCTGCAACAAATATTCTTCTATTTACTTTATGCTAATCAGAAAAAATGAGCAGAACTAGTCTTATTACTTGCTTCCTTGTAAGTAGAAGCGAAATAAGGGACTACCATAGGTTAAAATGATAGCCAAAAGCTGGTTGCTATGTCAATGAAGTTTTTTGTTTATATGGATAGGAGTTGACAAGTTCCTGTATGAGAAAAGTATACGTTTTTCATAGCAGAAACCAAAAATAAGGAATGTATAAAAAACGACGAACTTACGAAAAAAATGTATATAACATAAATTGTGTGTTTTAACGTGCTCTACATGTTTTGTATAGTAAGTTTTTGTCCATCTCTTACGGTTTAGCAGTTATTCAAAATTCAGTAAAGTTCATCCAGAATAAACTACACTTCAGAGGCTATTCCCAGAAAATCCAATATATACATTTTATTTGTCAAGTAAATTTCTTTAATATACGAAATTTTAATCAAAATCTTTAGAGGCATTTTTGAGAAAATCAAAATTTTCAACAAAAGTGTCATGTAAAGGTTAGTTGAGAGTGGGGGAATTTTTCTCAAAATCTTCGTGTCGTATTCCTGGAAGATATTAAACTTAAATTTCAAGTTTGGTATTTTACCGACTTTTCGTTTTTGAGTTATCGTGCTCACAGACACACGGACACAATGACACACGGACACACACACGGACCTTTTTATGAAAATACTTTTTTAGGATACAGGGGACCCTAAAATAAATATTTCCGGTGAAATCTCCGTATCGAATGCTTTGGTGGAGTGCAAATCCTTCTCTATACACTATGTACATAGCACGTATAGAGAAAGTAACAATCTGATGTGTACCATTCACATCACTTTCTCTATATCCCTGCAACAAATTATTCTTAAAAAGATTATACTTCTATTAACTTCGTGCTAATCAGTAAAACATTAGCAGCAATAGTCATATTACTTGCTTCCTTGTAAGTAGAAACGAAATAGGGGAGTACCATAGGTTAAAGTGATAATCAAAAGCTGGTTGCTATTGCACTGAAGTCCTTTGTTTGTATGGACTGCAGTTGACAAATTCCTGTATGAGAAATGTATAAGTTTTTCATAGCAGAAACCAAAAATAAGGAATGTCACAAAAACGACGAACTCCATGAAAAAATGTATAGGACATAAATTGTGTGTTTTAACGTGCTCTGCATTTTTTGTGAAGTAAGTTTTTGTCCATCTCTTACGGTTTAGCAGTTATTCAAAATTTAGTAAAATTCATCCAGAATAAACTACTATTCAGAGGCAATTCCCAGAAAATTCAAGATAAACATTTTATTTGTCAGGTAAATGTCTTTAATATACGAAATTTTAATCAAAATCGTTAGAGCCACTTTTGAGAAAATCAAAATTTTCGAAAAAAGTTCCATGTAAAGGGTAGTTGGGGGTGGCGGGATTTTTCTCAAAATCTTCGTGTCGTATCCCTGGAAGATACTAAACTTAAATACCAAGTTTGGTATTTTACCTACTTTTCGTTTTTGAGTTATCGTGTTCACAGGCACACGGACACACGGACACACACACACACACACGGACCTTTTTCCGAAAATCTTTCTTTTAGATAAAAGGGACGCTATATTTCCGGTGAAATCTCAGTATCGAATTTTTAGGTGGAGTGCAATACATTCTCTATACACTATGTACATAGCGCCTATAGAGAAAGTAAAAATCTGATGTGTTCAATTCACATGACTGTCTATATCTCTGTAACAAATTATTGTTAATAAGCTTATCTTTTATTTATTTCACGCTAATCGAGAAAAATTAGCAGAAATATTCTTATTTCTTGCTTTAAGTAGATGCGAAATAAGGGAGTACAATATGTTAAAGGGAAGGCCAAAAGCTGGTTGCTATGTGACTGATGTTCCTTTGTTTGTAAGGACAGTAGTTGACAAATTCCTGTATGAGAAAAGTATGTTTTTCAAAGCTGAAACCAAGAAAAAGGAATATCTCAAAAACGATCAACTCCACGAAAAAAATGTAATGACATAAATTGTGTGTTTTAACGTGCTCTACATTTTTTGTGTGTTAAGTTTTTGTCCATCTCTTACGGTTTAGTAGTTATGCGAAATTCCTCCAGAATAAAGTAGTCTTTAGAGGCTGTTTCCAGAAAATTCAAAATATACATTTTATTTGTCAGGTAAATATCTTTAATTTATGATATTTTAATCAAAATCGTTAGAGCCATTTTTTAGAAAATCAAAATTTCCGAAAAAAGTTCCATGTAAAGGCTAGTTTGGAGTGGGGGGATTTTTCTCAAAATCTTCGTGTCGCATCCCTGGAAGATACTAAACTTAAATACCAAGTTTGGTATTTTACCGACTTTTCGTTTTTCAGCTGTCGTTTTCACAGACACATTGACACACGGACACACACACACAAGGACCTTTTTCTGAAAATACTTTTTTTTTTGGATACAGGTAACCCTGAAACATATATTTCCGGTGAAATCTCGGTATCGAATTTTTTGGTGGAGTGCAATACATTCTCTATACACTATGTACATAGTGCGTATAGAGAAAGTAAAAAGTGGTGTATTACATAGAATTATTTCAGTGATATTTCCCTGTGATTTGTGAACTTTTTCTCCTGTCGTTAATATTTATGTTTTATTACTTTCTCTAAACGTACTATGTACATAATTTATAGAGTAGGTATTGTATTGCACCCACAAAGTATATACCGAAATTTCACCGGTAACATAAGTTTCGAGAACCCCTAAATCAAAAATAAAATTTTTAGAAAAATTGGGTATGTCTAACCGCGGGCGCGCGTGAGTGTGTGTCTGTGGGCAGCATAGCTCGAAAACGACAAGTCCATTAAATACCAAACATGGTATTTAAGTCCAGTATCTTCCATGGGTGTGACACAAAGATTTTCAATAAAATACCACCACTTCCTACTAGCCTTTACATGGAAACATTTTCGAAAATTTAGATTTTATAAAACGTGGCTTGAACGATTTTGATTAAAATATCGTATATTAAAATATTTATATGGAAATAAAATGGATATCTTGAATTTTCTGGGAATAGTCTCAGAAGACATCTTTATTCTGGAAGAATTTTGCGGAGTTTTGCATAACTAGTAAACCGTAAGAAATAGAAAAAAACTCACTTAATAAAAATTCTGATGTGTTCCATTCACATGACTTTCTCTACATCTCCGTAACAAATTATTGTTAATTAGCTTATTCTTCTATTTACTTCATGCTAATCGAGAAAAAAAAATACCTGAAATTGTCTTATTACTTGCTCTCTTGTAAGTAGAAGTGAAGTAGGGGAGTATCATCGGTTAAAGTGATAGTCAAAAGCTAGTTGCTATGTAACTGGCGTTACTTTGTTTGTTGACAAATTCATGTATAAGAAAGGTAAGCTTTTCAAAGCTGAAACCAAAAACAAGGAATATCTAAAAGAAAACCGTACAACTCCACGAAAAAAAATGTATATAACATAAATTGTATGTTATAACGTGCTATACATTATTTGTGTGGTAAGTTTTTGTCCATCTCTTATGGTTTAGCAGTTATGCAAAATTCTGTAAAATTCATCCAGAATAAAGTAGTCTTCAGAAGCTATCTTAAAAAAAAAATATTTTTCAGGTAAATATCTTTTTTATACGATATTTTTATCAAAATCGTTAGAGCTATTTTTGAGAAAATCAAAATTTTCGTCCATGTAAAGGGTAGTTTGGGGTGGGGGGATTTTTCAAATCTTCGTCTCGTATCCCTGGAAGATACTAAACTTGAATACGGACACAGACCTTTTTCTGAAAATGCTTTTTTTGGTTGCAGGGAACCCTAATATATATATTTCTATAAAATCTTGGCATCGAATTTTTGGGTGGAGCGCAATACCTTCTCTATACAGTACGTACATAGTATGTGTAGAGAAAGTAAAAATGTAGAGCTTGTTTAAACACACAGTTTTATTGCATACATTTTTTTCGTGGAATTTGTAGTTTTAGAGATATTAAGCAAGTAATAAGCCTATTTCTGCTAACTTTTTCTCGATTAGTACGAAGTAAAGACAAGAAGCTTTTTAACAGTAAGTTGTAGCAAAGAAGTAGAGAGAACACATGAATGGAACACATTTTATTAATTTTCATACTATATTATTTGCTCTCCTACCATCACGGTAGAAATTAAACTTATTTTGGTAACTATGATTCACATTAAGTAGGAGAAACGAAAATGGCCATTTCAAATAGATTACTAGCACTATTAATTGCAGAGGTGGTAAGCAAAACGTCATATGCGGTGATAACCATTCATATTATAAACGTTAAATAGAGTGAATAAGAATCAATTAAAATTGCCAAGTTCACTAATTTGAACAAAAATTTAATTTATCGTAAACAGGATTGTTTGCATACGCTTTATCAGCAATACACATGGTTTTTTTTTTTTTTTTTTTTTTTTTAATTTGAAGCTTGGCTTAATACTGAAGGACCATTTCTTGTAATTCCTTCGCTTGTGTAATTCTATCAAATAGATTTTAGCGTTGTGATCCTTGTTCTTTTACATGGTTTGAAGGTTAATAAATATGATGCCGTCAGATTTGTAGAGAATACGCTTTTGCATATCTATCTGTTCTATTGGGTTAGAATAGTAGTGGAGGGATAATTCTGCAGCGTATCGACACAAATAAACAATTGGAGGTGTAAATAGCTTCTTTTTTCGCAAGGTCTTGATTTCCCGTTTCAAGATTTTTTTCTGTATAAGATCATGAAATTTTCTTTAAATTCCTCATGTTTTGTATTTTTTATTTTATAGAAAAACAATACGTTTTACTAAAACTACACTATTTTCATGGACCAGTAATACAAGAAATTGAATATTATAACTGTCAATGAAATGATTTTATTTATTTTCTTTATTATTTAAATTTTAAAACACGTTTTTAAAATTCAAATTATTTCTGAAAATTCTAACGTGTCTTTGCGACTAAAAGTTAACTACTTCGACTTCAGCGGCAGTTCGGCCAAATCCTAGCCGTAGCGCTAGTTCTATTGCAATCTCCATGGATCATCTCTATGAAAACCTTATCCTTTGAATTGGGCGGAGTTCGCGACCGGTTGCGCATGCCCAGACACAACTGGTGAAGACGAAGCGGAAACATGCACATTCACTTCAGTCTTCCAGGAGGAACTTAGATGTCAACATCTAGCACAGCAGCATAGGGCTGGCGTCTCGCGTAAATCTGGTGGGGGCTTGTGTATTTTTTTTTTTTTTTTTTAACCTTTCTTACGCGTCATTCATTTAAATTGGCTAAATTTGTAGCCTTGCTCGCAAACAGATAAAACGTAAATTTTGTTAATCGGCCAGAAACAAATGCCACAATGTAAATTTAAATTTGTAATTCGGTGCAGGCATTTATTATTCAAAACTAATGCTGTCTTGGGTTTTTACAAGTGGGGAAATTAATGTCCTTATTTTAAATTGTTAATATTGTTTTCCTTTATTAAGTAAATGTGTTGAAATTGAATTTGACTTATTTTAACAAAGTTCACCGTTTATATGCCAGTTATTCTTGTAGATCCCTCTTCTGGGCCTTCTTTGATTTTTGTATATTCCACAATTTAAATTATTTCAGTAGGTCTAGCGTTTCTTCGGCATTCCCTTATTCGATGATGATGAGCACTATTGACCACGCTTTTTAAAACATGTTTTGTCAAGAGGTTTTGCTTATTACCTGCTTTTAAACTGCCCACCTCTATCACGTTCATTATTTAACAAAACAATAATTCTGGTTTAACTAGTTTGATTTTAAATTCTACTCCCGTCATCCGTGATACGACGTTTGTCTCCTTCCCCTTGTTGGGGCCTGTCAGGTAACAGCAGAAACAAAATTCGTTTCCCCCCTTTTTATTTGTAAAGATTCACCAGCTGAGGGCCAAATGCACCCTTGCAATAGTGGAATTTGTTTGGCATTCCTAGGTACAGTGTTATTGTAGTGGTATTATACACTGTATTGCTTGATTGTGGTTTTAAACATTAGTTCGTTTATGTACGTCTTGAGATATTCAATATGAAGTCCCTTTGTTTTTCATTAAAGTGATTTTAGAAGTTAAAATTACATTCTCGTACAATTCAATTACATTTTGTAAAGAGAGAGAGAGAGAGAGAGAGAGAGAGAGAGAGAGGGAGAGAATGCAAGAGAGAGAGTGTGGGTGTGTGTTACAGAGACAGCAATAGCAAAATAATACAATACTGTTACAGAAATAAGTAATTATTATTAACCGAGAAAGAAAAAAGAATATCTCTAAACTTTCAGTAAAAGTTGAAAATAATATGACACATTCACAGAATATTATCGGTTGGAAATTTCATTTTTAATGAAAATAATGTTTTAATATACAACTTACTGTGTATTATGAAAGAATACAGAAGAGTATCACTTAAAGTAAAATTTAGATTGCACAGCGGTTTCTGCTACAGACAATAAAATGTAGTTTTAAGGAAAACATGTAGATTCTTGGATTCGTTCCCGACTGGGGGAGGGCAATTTTTCTTTACCCAGATTATTCCCAGAGTCTTTTAAGTATGAAGCAGAGTGTGAATGTGTGTGCGTGATCTAATGAATAAAACTACATAAAATAGAAACCTAGCGAAAACAAAATATGTCACTGTCCGTTGTGCGCCAATATGTTGCCGTTCATTTTGTTTATCTCGGAGTCGGTCGAGATTAGACCCGTGAAATACTTAATAAACAAACGTGTACATACCTCTGAAAAGTCCTTTGATGCACTGACTTTGCTCGTTCCAGTAGAACACGAGTTTGACTCTGACTGAGGGGGGGGGAGAAAGAATAACTGGGACATGTAACACATAAATAGAAGTACTTCATTTGAGATTCCACTGAATTAATGTTTTTATTAATCTTTGTTGAGTGTTGAGACTCTAAACCTACGAGCGACTCTCTACATGATAATTCTTGAAGAAGTAGAAATATTAATAACTAGTGCTATCATCTGCTGGTTGCAAAGTTCTTATTTTCGACGGTTATCGGTACTTCTGCGTATTTTCATATTATGCGACCAACCAACTCGTGCGATAACCGCAATACATCATATACTTAGGCTCTCACACCGCCGCGTTCACGTACATACAACGTACAGCCTATAGCGTACTGCATCACGCGTCTCACACGAAGGATAAACGGCAACAACGACAATAACAATAGCCTAAATCCTTGTAAGCGCATCGCTTAAATACCTCAAATCTCCAATATTGAACTCATTCCTGATTGGCTAAAAAGAAGCGCAAAAATGACGTTGTCGCGTGATTAATTCTCTAAGTTCTTTGTATTCAACTCAAGAGACTGCTCTTTATAATGGAGAAGTCCCGAGCTGCTAACCTTTGCGGGACGAACCTCTCTCTAAAATTTACCCTGTTACTTATGTCTCTAATGCGCTAAAAGTCTTGCTCTACAAAGGCAATTATGTTACTAACATTAACAAAGAAAGTAACCTTGGCAACTTCTTCGCCTAAAGGTTTTGTATTTACAATCTGCTCAGTCTTGGCTGCTGAAGCAGATATTTCCTATATGAACCCTATACAAAAATATTAATTAAACTAATACAATACACAGCAGGCTAATATATTGCCACAAATGCAATTGCTTTTTTATGAATCTATTAATTTATATAATTTATTTGTAAAATTCAAAGTTTATCTTTTCTGACAGATCTCGTATACCCAAAATGTCATTTTTTTTTAAACTGAAGATGAAAACGAAAGAAGAAGATCCAGTAGAAAAGCTGACTAGACCGCGTAGTTAAAAGTGTGGTATAAGGGGGGAGGAAGCATGCAAGCGCTTATTTTTAGAAACAGATTTCTAAAAGTTTTCTAAGATTTTTTAAAATACAAATTTAAGAAGTTAAGAAACTTATCAGAGATACTTTAACTAATCACGTGGAATAAATTAGGAAATACTTAAAAATTGTTGGGAATGGGCACTGAAAATACTTTCAGGCACGTCAGTTTCTTGCTAAAAGTACCGGACTAAAACACAGGGTTACAAATATTTATAAAACAGTTTGACTTCAAAACGGGGTTTGAAACAAACGAATAAGTTCTGCCATCTGAAACAACTACCCAACATTCTCCATTTCAACATTACCTCCTTACAGTTAATACCTAACAAAAATGTGATTTTTAGAATACTTTGAGGATCCCATAAGAGCAACTACTCAAGTATCCTGAACTTTTGTGAGAATTTTAATCAAGACATGTGTGGTAAAATTAGAATAATGTGTTTCAATGTTGAGTTAAAGATATTCTCTTCAAAAGCTATCTAATCGAACGAAACTTGGAGTGAGCAACTCAAGATAAATACTTTATTTACTGCCATATGAAATTTACCATTCTAGATGTCCATACGTTTTGTTATTGGAATACACAATATAACAGTCTTTGATTTCACATTACTTTTATTCCTAACATTTGACACTTAGAGTGACTTTAAAAATTGGAAAAGTAGAAACACATTAAAAAAACCTGATGTGCTCGATTTCACATGACTTTCTCTACATCTCTACAACAAACTATTGTTTAAAAACTCATTCTTCTATTTACTTCATGCTAATTCAGAAAAAAA
The DNA here is from genome assembly GCA_030762935.1 of Hymenopus coronatus. NCBI lineage: Eukaryota > Metazoa > Arthropoda > Insecta > Mantodea > Hymenopodidae > Hymenopus > Hymenopus coronatus. The sequence continues at coordinate 75,797,011 of CM060883.1, forward strand.
TAGCAGAAATGGTCTTAATACTTGCTTCCTTGTAAGTAGAAGGGAAATAAGGGAGTACCATAGGCTAAAGTGATAACCAAAGGCTTGTTGCTTTGTGATCGAAGTTTCTTTCTTTGTATGGACAGGAGTTGGCAAATTCCCGTATGAGAAAAAAGTGTTTTATACCTGAAACCAATGACAAGGAATATCTAAGAAACGATCAACTCCACGAAAAAAAATTGTAACATAAATTGTGCATTTTAACGAGATATACATTTTTTGGAGTAATTGTTCCTCTATCACGGTTTACAGGTTAAGAAAAATACAACAAAATTATACAAATTAAACAGGTCTTTAGAAGCTTTTCTCAGAAAATTGTAGATAAACATTTTATTTGTAATGAAAATGAGTTTAATATGTGGTATTTTAATCAAAATCATTAGAGCCATTCTTGAGAAAAACAAAATTTTCGATAATTTTTCCATGTAAAGGGTAGTTTGGGGTGGGAGGGATTTTTTTTTCAAAATCTTCGTGTCGCATCCTTGGAAGAAACAAACTTAAATACCAAGTTTGGTATTAAACGGCCTTTTCGTTTTTGAGCTATGCTGTCTGTGGACAGACAGAAAGACATATTTTTGGGTGGAATACAATAACTTCCCCTATACACTATGTACATAGTACGTGTAGAGAAACTAAAAATTCAATTCCATTACGAATATTTGGAACACGGTTCTTCAGCTTTACGTGTTGTCACTCTAACCACTCAGTTACTGTTCAACATACCACTAAGATATTAATTTCCCTAAGCGGCTAACATTTTAGTAGGTAAACCTCAGGGAATTCTCAAATTCATTTTAAGATAACACAAACCACAATGAAGACTTACAATCTCATATCCAAGGTCGCGGCTCAAACCCGGGGAGGATAATTAATTTTTTCGGGCGTAAAAATCGTTAGTATGGCTTCCTTCGGAAGGGAAGTAAAACCGTTGGTGCCGAGTCATAAATTTATGGCACGTAAAAGAACCTCAAGCCTGATAAAAAGAGGCCTGTGAGGAAAATTAAGAGGTCTTTCACGCCCAGTAGAGAATGGGAATCTGAGAACCACAAAAGTTAAAGAGCGTCCATGAAAAAACTATTTCCAGTTCTTACAATCTCATGAATACTTTACATTTTACGTTTTATAGTTAGCCATATTGCGTCATTCAATTATTTTGAGCATTATTTACAGCAGCTGCTAATCAAATTGAAAGCAAGCAAAAAACTGTGATGTGTTCCATTCACATGACTTTCTTTATATCTGCAACAAATTATTGTTAAAAAGCTTAAGTTTCTATATACTTCACATTAATAGAGAAACAATTAGCAGAAATAGTCTTATTACTTGTTTCCCTGTAAGTAGAAGCGAAATAAGGGAGTACCATAGGTTAAAGTGAAGTCAAAAGCTGGTTGCTATACGACTAAAGTTCCTTTGTTTATATGGACAGCAGTTGACAAATTCCTGTATGATTTTCAAAGCTGAAACTAAAAAAAAGAAATATGTTATAAACGATCAACTCCACGAAAAAATGTATATAACATAAATTGTGTGTTTTAACGTGCTCTACATTTTTTGTATGACAAGTTTTTGTCCATCTCTTACGGTTTAGCAGTTATGCAAACTTTCGTAAAATTCATCCAGAATAAAGGAGTCTTAAGAGGCTATTCCCAGAAAACTCACGATATACATTTTATTTGTCAGGTAAATATCTTTAATATAAAAGATTTTAATCAAAATCGTTAGAGCCTTTTTTAAGAAAATCACAATTTTCGAAATTTTTTCCATGTAAATGGTAGTTTGAGGCGGGGGGAATTTCTTGAAAATCTTCGTGTCGCATCCTTGGAAGATACCGAACTTAAATACCAAGTTTGGTTTTTTAACGTTCTTTTCGGTTCTTTTTTGTTTTTTTATAAAGAATATTTGACATAAGTTAAGTTTTAACGAGATCTATATTTTTTGTGTGTTAAGTTTTGTCATTCTCTTACGGTTCACCACTTATGCAAAATTCATCCAGAATAAAGAGGTATTCCCAGAAAATTCGAGATATAGCTACATTTTATTTATCACATTAATATCTTAAACATAAGAGTTTTTAATCAAAATCGTTAGAGCCATGTTTGAGACAGTCAAAATATTCGAAATTATTTCCAGTAAAAGGTAATTGGGGTGGAGGGATTTTCTTGAAAATCTTCGTGTGGCATCCTTGGAAGATAATAAAGTTAAATATTAAGTTTGGAATTTAACGATTTTTTTTTAGTTTTTGAGCTATACTGTCCACAAACACACACATAGATGTTTTTCTAAAAATGCATTTTTCGTACATATTTCCGGTGAAATCTCGACATCGAGATATCCACTATATATGTAAATTGAACATACGCGCTAGAGAAAGTAAAAAAGCGCATTAAAATACTAAAACATTTGATTAATAATTTTTGTTGCCAAATGGCAACATCATGTAATAGAGGATTCAGATGTCTGTCTGTTTTTTTGTTGTTGTTGTTTTTTTTTTTTTTATTTGTAGTTTAACGTCCTTTAACCTGGTTGGTCATATTGGACGTTGAATGAAATTTGTGATATGATACTCAAATGATCTCGAGGTCAATGGAGCTTAAAGTTACTCAACATTCATCTTTTCAAGAAAACCCCGAAAAATACCTTATTCGTGTAACTCAACCCTAAGTGAGATTCGAACTCACAAATTTTGAATGTGAGGCAGACACGCTACCATCCGGGCTCCGTGGCCGCGCTCGCAAAAGTGCCACGCTTTGGTGCTTCGTGGCGCACGGGATCGTGGGTTCGAGTCCCGCCTTTTTTTTTTTTTTTTATAAAGGCAACTCTTTGAGCGAGAGTGCTGCTTTTTTATTTTTGTATTTATTCTTTTTTATTTAGTTTGTAATGGCATGGTACCCCCTTTGGGAATTAGGAACTTTATTTATTTCAGGAGAAGCAGGAGCTCTACATCACAACAGGCCAGCATAAAGAGGAATAATGCATGTTATTGCATCCAAGATCATTCCGGATCGATATAGAATCAATCAGGTGCTCATATCCTGTATATCCAGGGTTTAAAGGGGTTGATTCTGTTGTCTCGAATCATCCGCCACCTCTCTGCATACAATAAACTTCGTAAAGCTGGAACCGCACAGTCAGCTGGCGTGTCCAAGGTACTAAGCCAAGCATAGGTACCCATTACTGTCCAAATAAGAGCTCTCCACAATGCAGGACGCGTCCAGGGAAAATTCAGGTGCAAAATATCCGTTGCTGAAGGCTGCCAAGTGTCACCAGTCCAACCTCGACATCGGCTGAAGATCCATGTCCATATCAGTCATTTACCTGAGCATTCCAAGAGTCGATGTGCGAGCGAATCCGGAGCTTGGCACATTGGACAAGCGGGAAGAATTGCCAGATGATGTCTGTGTAATTTATCTGCAGTTGGTAGGATTTCATTGACAATCTCAAATGCCACCGATACCCATTCCGTGTTGATTTCCGGTATAGCAAAGCCACGCCAAATTTGCCTCCAGGGCAATTGTGGATACTTAACTTGTATATGTGGAGTAGTAGGTTCCCTCCGTTGAAAAAAGGTATAGACTTCCTTAGCCGCCCGAAAACGGCCATTAGCCACTTCTGCTGAAGGTAGTGTGCTCAAGTCACGTAGGAGATCACGTAACATTTTAGGAATCTTATGGAGTTCTCTCCGTTCCCAAAACAACTGATAATGCCGTTGTACTAGCACCTCTACACTATCACCCTGTCCATCCAGTGCTTGCAGAATCATTTTTAAGGAAAGTGCTTTACATTGCATCGCCACATCCAACAACCCCCAGCCACCCTGGCCTTTTGGAAGACATAACTGAGTACGGGAAATGCGATATAATTTTCCTGTCCATATGAAGTATCCTATTATTTGCTCAATTCTTTGGCTGTGCCGTTTTGTTGGAGGCAGCACGTGTGCTAAGTACCACATACGACTCAACGCAAAGGCATTACAAAACCACACACGTTGTATCAAGTTCAGCATCCTCGACTTTTGACCGTATAGTACACCACGTAAAGTATTAATGCATGACGTCCAATTATAGTCTCGCAGGTCTTCGTCGTCTCTACTGAAGTATATCCCAAGAATTTTTGTGCGTTGCACAGTGGGTATTCCTAACACCGTGGTATCCGGAGGATGCGGTCCAATGGGAAGACTTTCAGATTTCCTCAAATTAAACGTCATCCCCGCACATTGGGCATATTTCTGTAAACATCTTCGCAGATATGTGACATCCTGCTCGTCGGTAACCATCACCGTAAGATCATCGGCATATGCCCTAACGGTTAGTTTTTTTCCATAGACCTCCAGACCCGTTATCGTAGATTGCAGCTGTCGGAGCAAAGGATCGATGTACACAGCAAATAACAACATTGATAGGGGACAACCTTGGCGGACGGATCTGTTGACCGGTATGGCGGTAGTCAGAAACCCATTGCATTGAATCCTTGATAACGCAGTGCCATATAGTGCCCGAAGGAGGTGATACAACTTGTTCGGCACTTGCAATGACTCCAAACGTGCCCAAAGACCCTCGTGAACCACATTATCAAATGCTTTCTCAAGGTTCAGGTTTACCAGAGCAGCAGAGCGGGTTTCTTGGCGACAATGAAGAATACAGTCTCGCAAAGCTGCCACGGTATGGTGCATAGCCGCACCTCCGCACACCACAGCCTGCTGCTCACTAAGCAAGGGTACTAGCCATACTTGCAGCCTACGGGCGATTATTTTTGCAAACAGCTTATAGTCACAATTGAGTAAGGTGATGGGCCGATAATCTGCGGGCCGGCTGGGCATGGCGGTCTTTGGGAGTTGTAGAACCACCCCATCTCCAAATGTAGACGGCGGGTTTTCATCCCTCCAGATTTCTTGAAACACTAGAAGAAGTTCTTTCTTAATAAACCGCCAACAATGTTTATAGAACTCGTACGGCAGCCCATCTGGTCCGGGCGCTGTATGAGGTTTGGCTGTCTGAATCGCAGTGAGCAACTCCGTCTCCTTCAGCATGGGAGTAGGCGACCGTTTTAAGCCTCCCTGCACAACTGGCACATATTTGGACATATACGACTGGATTGAATCCACCATATCCACCGGCCTGGCAAAGCGCTGGGTGTAATAAGAATGCAACACACGAAGAATCCCTGTCGTGGTCGTAACCTCTTGACCATCATCTATCAATTTGGTAACAAACGCTCTGCGACCTTGCCTACGCTCCTTCGCCAGGAAGAAGAAACTCATTTTTTCACCAATTAACCATTTCTGCTGTATGTATTCTGGCTAAGGTTCCCTGGAGCTCTTGCGTTTTACGCTGCTGGATATGAGCCTTGACTTCCCGGAGCTGACAGTGTACGTCCTCCCCATTGTTGGCGCAGGTGTAAATCTTGTAGCACTGCAAGATAAAAATCCAAAGTTTCTCTCCGAGCTAACGCTCTACGGTACGCTGCGGCTTTAAAAAGGAGCGTATCGCTGGCTTCGCCTTATAGACCCACCATGCTGCCTTATTGGGAGAGCGCTGAAAAGACTTCTGCAATTTGGACCAACATTCTTGGAATTCTAACAGGACCTCGGCATCTGTAAGTAAGGAGCAATTAAGCTTCCAGAACCCTGGACCACTACGACGTATCTCCGCACGACCTACAACGGCATGTAGCAGTGCATTGTGATCACTAAAATCTGCTGGCACTATCTCTGTGCGATGTATCCGGGATTTCATCTCCGGTAGAACATACATCCGGTCCAGTCGAGAGGCCGACTGGCCCCGTACGAAGGTGTACATCACATCATTACCGTGCTTGAATTCCCAGCTATCCACCAATTGAAACTGGTCCACTAACTGCTGCAATGCTATACAACCATTAAAGGCCCCTCTTTGGTCCTTGGCTGCTAGCGTACAGTTAAAATCCCCAACCAATAAGAATGGGGAACTCCGAGGAATATGAGTTAAAAGCTCCTGGCGAAAAAAATCCTCGCGTTGTTTCCTCTTGTTGCTTCCCGCCGGGGCATAGATATTCACGAAGGTAACACCATCATACTCCGCGGAGAGGATTCTACTTGAAGGATGATAGGCAAATCCGTGTAAGTGCAATCCCTGGCGGTATACAATAGCCGTCCCAGTACCACCCGGGTCTAAATTAGTCTTATAGTCATATCCATATAAAAAGTCCATATTATAAACATTCACCTCTTGAAGAAAGCAAACATCAACATCATTACTACTCAAAAAATCCCGAAGCAGCTGTTGCTTAGCTGGTTGACGCAACCCATTCACATTAAGTGACGCCCAAATTTGAAGTCCAACTGGCATACAGGGCAAAGAAAAGTACTTACAATCTCAGGACCAATGGTGTGATACCAAACAGGAATTAGGACACGTGCCAGTTCAATCCGGGGAGTACAACCATTAATTGTCCGCACCCTCGTGAGGATCGTCCTTAGTATGCTTGTAGCAACGCCGTAGGTCCTCATCGGCGTCGTTGGCATCTTCAGCCGGCCTCTTGCCGGAATCACTGGCCTTCACTACACGACCGTCAGGAAGATCGTGAAGAAATCGTTGCACACCCGCGCCACCAGCTGGCGAAGACGGTAACAAACATGCATCAATATGGCGGTCTAGCGGTTGGAACTGGAGGCGAGGGTCTCGAGCAGATACAGAAACTCTGGACGGCGCACCCAAGTTGCGGGTCGCGTCTTCAGACGCTTCAGGTACGTCGCTATCATTTGCCCTGCGGTCAGTATCCTGTTGTACTGTGTCCTGTACATGCTGGACATCATCAACAAACTCCGGCGTCTCCGGCATCACCATGCTGTCCCCCTCTATGGGTAACTCCTCTCCCTCATCCAACTGTCGTTGTACAGGCAGTACCTCCACTTGGGTCTCCATTGACGGCCCGGGCGTGTGCATAACACCCTGCTGGTCATCCGCCAGTAAGTTAGTCGGAGCACCCACTGCCTCGCTGAAGGCTGCCGGACGATTTCTTGGTTGCAGAGACAACCGAGTAGCTCTAAAGGGACAACCCGCTTTTAAATGCGTCGTCTCACGGCACAAATGACAGGCTTGCTGCTGTCCGGTATAGGCAATAGATATCACATAAGTATCAATAACCAAGGTAGCCGGTATATTGCACTTAATACCCATTTTCACGGTACACACGCCATTGTTAGCCGGAAGCAAATAATGAGAGTGCCATTTCTCACGTCGTATATCAAATACCTTACCGTATTTAGACAATTCTTGTGACAAAACTCCGCTGGGCACCTCCGGTGGGAGGTTGAAAACCCGCACATTAACAATTTGATGTTATACACTAGAAGAATATTCCGTGTATTCTGTTTGTTTTCCGAAAGAAAATTTAAGAACATGTACGTAAATGTAGAAGAAGTATTACTATGCTGGTTTTAACAGTAAATTGTTTACGGTATAGATCACACATTTCAATTGAATGCTCTATGACGTCACTCAGAGCTTCTCTCTGCTCTTAAGCAGAGAATACGAAGCAAATACAAACCGCTTGACCTTCGGAGCTGTGGCGTTAGTACCATGGGTAAAATTATAATCAAGCAGCACAAGGATTGATTTTCACTATCCCTTTAGGTATTTGGTAAAGTTGGTACCATAAGGAATCGGGATTGGGATAAAGGCCTACTGTAATTACACATCGACCGTGTCGTGTAAACCCGCAAAACATAAAAATATTTAAATGCATCAAATACTCCAACTGTGTTAAGTATTTTCTATAAAGTGTATCATACACACACATATACTATAATCCTTGCTCGAGAGATTCTGTTTCAGCATTGTGTAATAATGTTTAAGTTTCATGATTATGCTGCCATATTTTTACTTTCTCTAGTAAGAAAGTAGCACCCAAAATGCACCCAAAAATTCGATACCGAGATTTCACCGGAAATATTTATTTTGGGGTCCCCTGAGTCCGAAAAAAGCATTTTTAAAAAAAGTCTGTGTGTGTGTGTGTGTGTGTGGACAGCATAGCCCCAAAATAAAAATACCGTTAAACACCAAAATTGGTATTTAGGTTTAGCATCTTCCAAGGATGCGACACGAAGATTTTCAAAAAAATCCCCCACCACAAACTACCCTTTACATGGAAAAAATTTCGAAAATTTTGATATTCTTAAAAATGGCTCTAATGATTTTGATTAAAATCCCGTATATTAAAGCTATTTATGTCCGAAATAAAATGTATACCTCGAATTTTTTGGGAATGGCCTCTGAAGTCCTCTTTATTCAGGATGAATTTTGTTGAATTTTGCTTAACTGCTAAACCGTAGGAGATAGAAAAAATGTACCTCATGACAAAAAACACAATTTTTGTCCGTTACGTTTTTGTTGTGGAGGTAATCGTTTTCGAGATATTCCTTGTTATTGGTTTCAATTGTGAAGTACTTAAACTTTTCTCACACAGGAAGTGTCTGTTTTTCTTTTGTTCTACTCCTGGCCAAGCAAAGAAGTGGTTTGCAATGACAATCGCATAACGATAGTTTTTAAAAACATTTGACAACCACTCTAGCATAGTGCATTCCTTTATTCCCTTCTACTTATAAGGAACTAAGTAATAACATTCTGCTAACATTTATCTTGATTAGCATTGTGTACAAAGAAGAATTATCTTTTGTAGGAGTTTTGTAGAGCAGCTAGAGAAAGTCATGTGAGTGTAACACATCAGATATTTTCCTTGGTATTTATCGTATTCAGCAGCATGACAGGAGACATGTCTCTATAAATTAAATTTCTTCACGTACTGCATTTCTTTGGAGCACACTAAACCTTTAGCCACTGTTCCAGTATCCACAAACATGAACATCACTTCCAAGTAGGGAGAACATTTGTTGGAGTAGAGGGTCTTTGAGATATACCACTGTTTTTTTGTTTTTGATAGTGTTTAAATCCGCTTTACTACCGCAGGCGATGGCACAGATGATATATGGAATGAAGATGGAGCACCATTAGATGTGAAACCGGAGAATCCGGAGAACGACGCTTTGTCCACCACAAATCTCACATGGATCGCTTGTGATCGAACATTTGGAGGTGAGTGGTCTAACCACTCGGCCACGGCGCGGCTGTATACCACGTATTTAACATAGCCACACACCGCCGCTGTTCTGACCTCTGCTCTTACACTCGTTCCGTAAGGCTTCTCTGTAGGCGAAATCAAGCTCTGAAACCATTCAAATTTCAGTTGAAAAAGTCTGATATACCTATGTAATAAAGCAGTAGGCAGATTGCAATTAATTTTGATAACGAATTTAGGAGGAAAAACACAGAGGAATTTAATGTTTGAACCTTACTTAGAGACAAGATATTAATTCCATATTGGTGACAAAATATTAATCAAAATTGAACGAGCAAAGGTGGGTGAGAATCAAATTTCCTTATCACTTTATAACAATTTATAATGAAGTATGGACATACTCCTTCTTATATATGCTGTTCTGAAGGTTCAGAATGCGCAAAGGCTTAGCTTGGGTTAATTGTTAGTACATTCCGAAAGAGGTTCCACACGACAGTCATGCTAGGCTTATGTGCGTCAGAACCTAGGAGGATAACATAAGATGGGGTGGCCGAAAAACAAAGCTTTAAAGGAAAGCATTAGATTCGTTTTCGAGAAAATTGAAAATTAGCAAGCATTTCCAATTGTAACGCTTTGCTTAAAATAAATATGATTTGTCTAACATTTCGATCTTGTGTTCTTAAAATCTTAAGCATGAAACGCAGTATAAACTGAAGCTTTCATGGCCGGCGTCTTAAATAATGAAACTATTTTTCGGGCCTGTAGGCCGTGGTCTATTGGTTCTTGAAGTTCCCGACGTTTCGCCAAGGGCTGCGCTTCGCATATTCATAACTGATCCTGTAGCTGGTCAGAGCTCAAATGAATTTTTCAGCAGCAGCAACGACTTGACGTTGGAGGAAGGCAAGCGGAAGCTGCTATATGTAGGGATTAAGCGGAACATTTTTTTAGGCGCCGAGGAATTTGGGGCGTTTGTACCGCTCTCCTGGGTCAATGTCGTACTCGCCTAGACTGCGGATTAGGGCGTTGAAGTTATTTGGAAGGGTTTTAAAGAAGGATCGGGATAGGCGCATGATGTGATCCATCAGGATCGGGATGTTCGGATCCTGACGAATTCTGCGGTTAGGAAAGCACCTTGGGGAGTTGGTGGCTCTTTGCAGATAGCGGGATTTCAGGGTTTCAAGGGGGTCTAGGTGATTTCTGGCGGCGACGCCCCAGATTTCGCAGGTGTACGTAATAGCAGGCCGGAGAACCTGCTTGAAGAGCAGCAGCTTGTTGTCCAAGGACATCGTCGAGCCGCGCTTGAACAAAGGATAAAGCTTCCCCAACTTTTTGTTGATCTTGTTCGCCACAAGGTCAATGTGGTCCCTCCAGGTCAGCTTGTAGTCCAAGAGCACTCCCAAGTACTGGACAGACGTCCTCCAGTGGACCTCTTCTCCAGCCAATCGGATGGGAGCCACGTTCTTCAGGTGGCGTCAGCTGAAGTTGATTGCCTGGCTTTTCTGTGGATGGATGCGCAGGCGCCATCGCTTGAACCATGTGGTGAGGAGATCGGAGTGCTGCATTATTCTATGGATTGCAATTCCAAGCTGCGTAGATGTGGAGGTGACCGCAATGAATGACCGCTGCTTTTATATGACCGGTAGGCGGAGCCTGTTACGTTCTGTGCTGTGATTGTCCACTTGTATTGTTGGGATGTCTTTGTTTTGCATTTGTTTTTACATTTCGTTTGTTTTCCAACACGGGGCGCAGGTAGTGTATCGAGGTCTTGTTAAGGTGCATAGCTTCTTCCCTGCGATTAAAGATATTTCCATGTTTGTATATTTCTATAGCTTTCCTATGTAAATGGTCATGGTAGCTAACGGAAGAAGACAGAATTTCGGTGTCTTTATAACTGATATCATATCCAAATAATAAAGAGTGTTCTGCTACTGCAGATTGGAGATTATTCCATTTGTTCTAGTCTACTGCGTCGTTCATGTTCTTTTGTCTGTGTTGCCACACTGCGCATTGCAGTGCCGATGTAAATTTGGCTACAGCTACAAGGAAGTTTGTAAACACCAGCGGATGGGTTATGGTGTTGAGACAGTAGCCCTTCTATATCCGCGTAATTATGTAACTAACAATAACATGTAGAAATAATCTCTATTGCACAATGATCTGTATTACCGATATTGTTCATTATACTTAATTAAATAGATCCCTTTGTACATAATAATGTATTATTAATCATAGTAAGGGGTTACAAACTTTGCTTTAACCATTATTTTACTTGTGAATATTTGTATTTTGTCAATATTTTACACCCTGAGGCGACAAGGTTTGAAACGTGGTTTTAACTTTAAATGCACAGTTTTCCGTTAGCAAGAACTTGATGTATTGTAAGTTGAGCTTTCAAAAGGAAACATTCTAAAATGTTATTGCCCTGTCTTTTGTATAACGTTGAGTGACTTTAGGGAATAGAGGCATAAGTACATGCAACCAATAGCAAGAAGTTACGCTATGTATACAGAAAGAAAGTTTAGTTCAAAATCATAACCGTTTTGGGCAGTTCTATGCCAGATTCCATGGGCGACACTATGTTGGTCGCTGAAGCAAAATTGCGCTAAATTGCTCACCGCAATTGAAACAAAGATTGCTTTTCTCAGATTTGTAATCATCACCCACAAGTTTGCAGGAGTCACTTGGTTGTCAACGGTTTGGGTTTATACCGTGGAATATTATAACATGTATGATTTCTTCAACAATATTTACGAACCAGTGATTAATGTTATGTTTCTTCACTACCTTTTTGTATTTCCTTCTGTACCACGCCCTGTACCGAGTAATTCAGGTTCGCCGATGAAGAGGAACCTCTGAGCTAAAACCGGAGCAGTGCAGACATCAAAAGGTAGGAAAATGTCACCACGTTCCACCTTAACCGGGCCAACTGAAACACACAATAACGCCGACGCTACTTTGTCATTTACTATTTAAGATAATATTTAGGACAAAGTCACCAATGTTAGTTGCAGTGTTTACCAAATTCCTTGTAGCTGTAGCCAGGTTTACATCGGCACTGCAATGCGCAGTGTGGCAACACAGTTAACCCAGGTCCACACGTATGTGCGGACAACATATCTCAAAAACGAAAAGACCGTTAAATACCAAACTTGATATTTAAGTTTGGTATCTTCCAAGGATACGACACGAAGATTTTCAAGAAACACCTCCACCCAAACTACCGTTTACACGGAGCATTTTTTGAAACTTTTGATTTTGTCAAAAATGGCTCTAAGGACTTTGATTAAAATGCCTTATGTTTAAGATATTTTTATGAAAAACAAAATGTATATCTTGAATTTTCTGGGAATAGCCTTTGAAGAATTCTTCACTCTGGATGACTTTTTCATAACTGGTAAAGCCTAAGAGATATACAAAAACTTACTACACAAAAGCTGTAAGTATCATTATAACACACAATTTATGTCATATGTAATAAGACTAATTCTGCTTATGTTTATCTTGATTAGCTAAGAGATTAATGTTATGAATAAAAGGTTTGTTTGCCGAACAGCTAGAGGACATCATGTGAATGCAACACATCAGATTATACCCTTCTACTTACAAGATTCAAGTAGTAGTTTTTTGCTAATGTTTGTCTCGCTTATCTTTCAACAGTATCAGAGAAATAGAGAAAATCATGTGAATGGAACACAGAAGATTTTTATGCAGTGCGTTTTTATGAATCTCTTGCGGTTTTCCAGTTATGCAAAACCCAGGAAAATTCATTCTGAATTAACAAGTCTTCAGAATCTATTCCTAGAAACTTCAACATTTATAGCTTTAATATAGGATATGTTAATCAAATTTGTTAGAGAAAAACAAAATTTACAAACATTTTTCCATGTAAAGGGTAATTTTGGGTGGAGTGATTTTCTTGAAAATCTTCGTGTCGCATGCTTGGAAGATACCAAACTTAAATACCAAATTTGGTATTTAACGGCTATTTCGTTTTTGAGCTATGATATCCACTGGCACACACATGGACCTTTTTCTAAAAATGTTTTTTAGGAACTGTTAAAAGTAAGCCTTTTAACACAAAACACTACAACTAAAATTTTTCATTATAACTCTAGATTTATAAAATATCTATAACACTCCAATGTTACCCACTTAAGTTTTGTTACTATCACTATATCCGTTATATAGAATGTTGTGGTTTTGAAAGAGTTACGTTGCTAGTGGAGTCCGATCGATATATCGTTAATTTTAATGTACATGCGCAGTAGCGAAAACGTTCCTTCCTACCTTTCGCTGTTTTCACAAATATTGTATCTAGGCGGCTAATTGTATATGTTTGTTTTCTGTTGTTTATCTCTATAAAAATAAATGAGGTTGTGTTCCTGAGAAAAAAATCAAATCAAGAATAGTACCACCGCCTTCTTTACTATTGCGTTATCGTGTCTAAACATGCTCAACTAGACAACAATCTTCACACACACGCCTCCAAGCGATAGCAAAACGTACTATTCGTTGAACAAAAGGAATGTTGAACCTTATATTATAAATGTATTGATAAATGTAGAACTATTGTGCTGTCTAAAAATAGTGTACGACACTCAAGTTAAAAGTGTTTTTATTTTGCTCGTAGAATTGCTACACTTGGACTTACGCAAAATTTCCTTCTCGCAAAATAAAACTACACTTTTAACTCTTGTAGCATAAATAACTATTTTTGGACCCAATGGACCTTAAACCTTATATTTCCGATGAAATCTCGGTATCAATTTTTGGGTAGAATACAATATACCCTCTGTACACTTTGTACATAGTACGTGTAGAGAAAGCAATAATGTACATAGAAATGTAATCAGCTTGTTAAAGTAGTTATTGTTAGAAGTTGGATTTGACACAGCCTATTGTAATTATTGTATTGTAGTTACCTAATGGTGAATAAACGTTGTTGTTGTTATTATTATTATTATTATTATTATTATTATTTTGTCGCTGTCACGTGCGCCAATATGTCGCTGTTCTTTTGTCTACCTTGGAGTCGGTCTGGATTAGCACCAGTGAAATACTTTATAAACGGGCTTGTACATACCTCTTTAAATTACCAAGATGCGCCGGCTCTGCTCGTCCACGTAGAACACAAGTTTGACTCTCACTGAGCGGGAGAAAGACACACTGGGGCGTGTAATAGGGGTAGACTGAAAATAGAAGTAATTCACTTTAGATTCCACTGAATTAACGCTTTTATTCACTTTTGTTGCTGGTTGAGGCACTATTCCTACGAGCGACTCCCGACATAGTAATTCTTGAAGACGCAGAAATAGAGTAAGTCACTAGTGCTAATTTCTTCTGCTTACTAAGTTATTGTTTCGACGGTCATCGGTAATTACAATATATGGCGTAATAATATCACATACTTAGGCACTAACACCACGTACGTACAGCCTATAGCGTACCGCGTACAGCATCACAAGTGTAATACGAACTCCAACAAGAAGAAGCACAAGAAGCAACCTGATTTCTTGTAAGCGCATCGCTTATATACCTACAATCTCCAATCTTGAAGCTCATTCCTGATTGGTTGAAAAGAAGCGCGAAAATAACGCTGTCACATGATTTATTTTGTAAGTTAGACTCACGTGACCGCTCTTTATAATGGAAAAGTCCCGAGCTGCTAACTTTTAGGGGAGAGACCTTTCTCCAAAAAATACCCTGTTACTTATGTCTCTAATGCACTAAAACCTTGCTCTACAAAGGCATTTGTATTGCTAAGCTTAACAAAGAAAGTAACCATGGCGTGCACAATAGCAAACCCCCACCCTAAGGTTTTGTGTTCCATAATCTGCTGTCTTGGCTGCTGAAGCAGATATATTTCCTATATTAAACCTATGTAAAATAATAATTTAACTACTGCTGCAATTAATTGTTATTATTATTGTTGTAATAAATAACCTCAATGCGTAATTTTCACAAAAAATAAAATACAGGGTTACTACAAAAGAAATAGACAACTTCAACTGACTGTAAAACAAAAACTATTAGAGATAGCAACCTAATTATCTTGGAGGTATGTTGAGAAACTCTCAAAGTTTTGTTTGTTACTATTTGTAACGCTGAAGTGTTTTGTTTATTGTTGCAGAAGCTGAAATGGCGGAAAATCCTGTGGAAAAGGTATATTGCGTGTTGGAATTTGCTAGAACGCAATCAGCAACTGTTGTCCAACGACATTTTAGAACACGTTACCACAAAACGCCACCGACTAGACAGTCAATCTACGACTGGTATACAACATTCGAGACAACGGGATGTTTGTGCAAAGGGAAGAGCTCGGGAAGACCAAGAGTTTCGGAAGAAAACGTTGAACGTGTTCGTTCTGCCTACATAAGAAGCCCACAGAAATCGACATCTAGGGCAAGCATGCAATTACAAATTCCACAGCAAACTGTATGGAAAATCTTGCGGAAGCGACTGCACATGATGCCTTACAGATTACAGATGTTGCGGTTTCTGAGTGAAGAAGATAAGGTCATACGGCGTGACTTTTGCATCGACATGTTGCGACATGATGAAGACGATGCTGGTTTTTGTGAGCGCATCATTTCATTTTTGTGGTAACGTGTTCTAAAATGTCGTTGGACAACCGTTGCTGATTGCGTTCTAGCAAATTCCAACACGCAATATGCCTTTTCCACAGGATTTTCCGCCATTTCAGCTTCTGCAACAACAAACAAAACACTACAGCGTTACCAATAGTAACAAACAAAACTTTGAGAGTTTCTCAACATACCTCCAAAATAATTAGGTTGCTATCTCTAATAGTTTTTGTTTTACAGGCAGTTGAAGTTGTCTATTTCTTTTGTAGTAAACCTGTATATGTAAAAGAATGTAATAATAATGAAACGAAACACGGCATTTCTTAGGAAAGTCTAACCTTTACTTTATTTACCTCCCTTCAACCTCAACTACATAACCACAATGTATACAGGGGCAGTGGACCGCTTAAACCAGCCGCTTTTGAACACCAGGGTATTATGCAAATAGCAATGGGTGGCTATTTTTAAGGTTTTAATTCGATATTTTTTTGACGCCAACTAATTGGCGTTGTAATTACTCACATCACTGGCGACTGTTATTGATGGTGATATCGCCTGACCTGGAACTCAAACCCACAGATAGGTACTGCCAACCTCTGCACTGTTAAACTGTTCTAACGATGTCCTTGTTCGCCTTCTAGCCACAATTCTTTGTGAGGGTTCAATACTAAATATATTGCTAGGGTGCGTTGCTAATTAATTAGCGAACAGCTCGCAGAAATGAGACAAAAATGGTTATTTACTGTTACATGGAATGCCTTGAGTGACAAATGTCAAGCTGCTTATTCCCGAATTTATTAATTTATTGGAATTGGCGTTGCATTATCTAGGATTTAAAACTACCCTCCTTCAATTTTATTCCTTATCATTCCATTTGATATATTACTTTCTCTATTTCTACTCAACTCATAGCTAGAGAAGGTATTGCATGCCATCCAAAGTTTTGATACCCAGATTGTACTAGATATACACCTGTTATCACCCCCTGTATAAAAAAAAATAATAAAACTCTGATGTGTTCCATTCACATGGCTTTCTCTACATCTCTGTAACAAATTATTCTGAAAAAGCTTATTCTTCTATTTACTTTATGCTAATCAGAAAAAAATTAGCAGAAATAGTCTTATTACTTGCTTCCTTGTAAGTAGAAGCGAAATAAGCAACCACCATAGGTTAAAGTGATAGTCAAAAGCTGGTTGCCATGTCAATGAAGTTCCTTTGCTTATATAGATAGGAGTTGACAAGTTCCTGTATGAGAAAGGTATACGTTTTTCATAGGAGAAACCAAAAATAAGGAATGTCTCAAAAACGACAAACTCCACGAAAAAAATGTATATAACATAAATTGTGTGTTTTAATGTGCTCTACATTTTTTGTGTAGTAAGTTTTTGTCCATCTCTTACGGTTTAGTGGTTATTCAAAATTCTGTAAAATTAATGCAGAATAAACTACTCTTCAGAAGCTATTCCCAGAAATTTCAAGATATACTTTTTATTTGTCAGTTAAATATTTTTAATATACAAAATTTTAATCAAAATTGATAGAACCAATTTGCGAAAAAAGTTCCATGTAAAGAGTAGTTGGAGGTGGGGGTATTTTTCTCAAAATCTTCGTGTCGCATCCCTGGAAGATACTAAACTTAAATACCAAGTTTGGTATTTTACCATCTTTTCGTTTTTGAGTTATCGTGTTTACAGACACACGGGGACACACACACCTTTTTCCGAAAATGCTTTTTTTTAGATAAAGGGGACCCTAAAACATATGTTTCCGGTGAAATCCCGGTATCGAATTTTTGGGTGGAGTGCAATTCCTTCTCTATACACTATGCCCATAGTATTTCTTGAGAAAGTAATAATGGAAAAGACTAGTCTAAAACGCTAGTCAAATATTTTAAAAGCTGGTTGCTATGTGGCTGAAATCCGTTTCTTTGCATTGCCAGGAGTTTACAAATTCCCGTATGTGAAAAGTTTTAAATATTTAAAAACTGAAACCAATAACAAGGAAGACCTATTAAAAAAAAAAAAAAAAAGTTTCAACGAGAACTACGTATTTTGTGCAGTAAATTGTTGTCTATCTCTTACGGCTTACTAGTTATGCGAAATCCAGTAAAATTCACCCAAAATAAAAAGATTTTTAGAGGTTACTCCCAGAAATCAAGGAAAAGATTACACACACACACACACATATATATATATATATATATATATATGCTAAATTTTAATCAAATTAATTAGAGCCATCTTTGAAAAATTCAAAACTTCCGAAACATTTTCCATGTAAAGGGTAGTATGGAGTGGGGGCATTTTCCTAAAAATCTTCGTGTCGCATTCTTGGAAGATACTCAACTTAAATACCAATTTTGGTACTTTACCGATTTTTCGCTTTTGAGCTTTCGTGTTCACAGACAAACTCACACACTCAAACATGGACCCTTTTCTCAAAATGAATTTTTTGGATAAGAGGGACGCTAAATTGTCTATTTTCGGTGAAATCTCGGTATCGAATTTTTGGGTGGAATGCAATATTTTCTCTATACATAATAGATGTAACAAAAGTAAAATGTATCCATGTATGGTGTATGAGTCGTGTGCATGTGTGTCTGTGAAGAAGATAACTAAAATAAAAAACTGACGTGATCCATTCACATGACGTTCTCTACAGCTCTGCAACAAATTATTGTTAAAAAGCTTATGCTTATATTTACTTCATGCTGATCGAGGAAAAATTAGCAGAAATAGTCTTCATTGTAAGTAGAAGAGAAATAAGGGAGTACCATAGGTTAAAGTGATAGTCAAAAGCTGGTTGCTATGTGACTGAAGTTCCTTTGTTTGTATGGACACGAGTCATTCCTGTATGAGAATAGCATGCTTTTCAAAGCTGGAACTAAAAACAAGGAATATCTTAAAAACGATCAACTCCACGAAAAAATGTATATAACATATATTGTGAGTTTTAATGTGCTCTACATTTTCTATGCGGTAAGTTTTTGTCCATCTCTTACGGCTTAGCAGTTATGCAAAATTACGTAAAATTCATTCAGAATAAAGTAGTCTTCAGAGGCTATTCCCAGAAAATTCAAGATATACATTTTATTTGTCAAGTAAATATCGTAAATATACGAGATTTTAACCAAAATCGTTAGAGCCATTTTTAAGAAAATCAAAGTTCTCGAAATTTTTTCCATGTAAAGGGTAGTTTGGGGTGGCGGGATTTCCTTGAAAATCTTCGTGTCGCATCCTTGGAAGATACCAAACTTAAATATCAAGTTTGGTTTTTAATGGTCTTTTCATTTTTGAGCTATGCTGCTCACAGTCACACACAGACAGATAGATAGACAGATAGACACACACATGGACATTTTTCTAAAAATGCTTTTTTTTTGGATTCAGGGGGTCTCAAAATATACATTTCCGGCGAAATCGATCGAATTATACACTATGTACGTAGTAGGTACGTATAGAGAAAGTAATATGATGCGTTACATTCACATGACTTTCTCCAGCTGTTCCGCAAACAAACCTTTTATTCTAAAGATTAATCTAAAATAAATATAAGCTGAAATCGTCTTATCACTTGCTTTATTGTTATTAGAAAGCAAATAAACAAATGCTAAAACGTTAATCGAGTCCTTTAAAAGTCGATCGCTACGTGAAACAATTGAAATTCCGTCTCTTTGCTTGTCAGAAGTAAAACAACGAGAAACGTGAAGAAATATGTCTTCCCGTTTGAGAACAATTTAAGTGGCTTAAAATTGAAACCAATAATCCGGAATATCTCGAAAATGGTTCACGCTGCAACAAAATGTACATAACATTAATTGTGTGTTTTAATGAGATCTACTTTTTTGTGTAGTAGCTTTTTGTCTATCTCTTACTGTTTTCCAGTTATACAAAAGTCACCTAAAATGAAGAGGTATTCAGAGTTTTTTTTCCATAAACAATACTATCTTGCAAGTGTATATATATTAAGATTATAGTTTACAAAATAAAGTGACACATAAAATCAGTAGATTTACTACTTATAATGAATGTAGTGGATAAATCATATGGAATATTATAACGACATTGTTTACAATTGCAAGTTGGCAAATTAACAAACTTAGAAACGTGTCTTGTTAGACTGCAACTTCTAACCACGTTAACACCACACTTATTTTCAACTCCATGTTATGAATATTAATTCTGTGTTATTTTTGCTCTCTTTTCTTTTGTATTTTTAGCAGGTTTAGTGCTTTGATTACTACTAATACTGCTACTACTACTACTACTACTACTACTACTACTACTACTACTACTACTACTACTACTACTACTACTACTACTACTACTACTACTACTACTACTACTACTACTACTACTACTACTACTACCACTAATAATAATAATATTAATAATAATATCGCTAGGTCATAATAAGTTTAGTAAGGTTATATATTTTCTCTATAAATAGCGAAACGTAGTCCAAATTTGACAACGTGGAGAGGCATTTAAGAGAAATCATTATACATTTGCAATAGTTATGAACACTAGTTTGCATAGTGATTTTTCAAAATTGTATTTTCAAAAGCCCCTAAGAGTTTTAATTTATCCAAGCCTCTTCTGTAATATTTCGTAAATGCCTTAAAAAAAGCGTAAAAAGCAAATTTGGGCAAGTGCAACTGCGCAACCTAGGCTAATAGATTCAAATTGCAACGCTCAGGTAAGAGTAACAACTGGTTTTGAATTTTTATTTTCTTCACTCTTAGAGTAAGAAAGGTAAGTATTTTGTTCATCTCAATAATTAGATGTACGCTAAAATTCCATATCAAGACGTCAATGCTCATTTGAAAAGAACTCTCCGCGATACATGGAAAAGCTCTTGGGTTACCTCTCCCAAAAGTAAACTCCACGACGCAAGAGCTAATTCTACAGCACCTTTTTCAGTCAAATTCCTTAATCGCCGTGACCAGATACTCATAACCAGAATCCGAATTGGACATACAAAACTTACACACTCCTATATCCTCTCTAAAGAAGAGCCACCGCAATGCACAACCTGCAATACAAGGTACAGTATCCAGCACATAGTCGAGAAGTGCCCGCGCTACCAACTCTACAGAAAAAAACTCAAAATCCCAGATAACCTAAAGCTGTCAATGAAGGATTCGAGGTCATGTATTAGAGTGATACAGTTTTTTAAATGCACCAAATTGTATGATAAATTTTGGTAAAACTGCTTCACAATGCAATCTCACTGTACAATATATGTAATTTTGTTAAATATTTTAGCTTGAGGAATATTGTAAAGTTAATGTACTGTATAATGTTATATGTTTATCCCATGTGTTAAAGTCTGTATCATGTTTTTAAAGCCGCTATAAGACCTTGCAGTTAGGCGACTTAAAATAAATGCATTAAAAAATAAAAACGAAAGTCTGTTAAACATCAAACTTAGTTTTCAGCGATGCGAAAAGAAGATTTTAAAGAAACTACCAATTAGATGGAAAACTGCCAAATTAAATACTCGAAGATGTCCGTGGTTTGGGCGGTTTATATCTACAACCTTTTTTGTTTAACAAACCATTTCAGAAAATAGTTTCAATCGTGCTGAAAATTGTCAAAACGGGCTCCATTCACTTTCGTGTCCTATTCCATTGAGGGGGTTTTGATTCTTCAGTTCGTTAAATAATGAAAAAAAAAAAAAACGACGTATTTTTATTTAACAATAAGATTTAGAATATGTACATAGTGTATAGAGAAGGTATTGTATTGCACCCAAAAATTCGATACCGAGAGTTCACCGGAAATAGGAGGGCCTTTTTTTTCAATCTCCGATAGACTGTAAATAATAGATAAGTTCATAGAAAACAATTATTTTATTACTAAAAGCTGTGTATACTTATGGTTTGCGGTAGTTATTTGACCACCACATTAGGGCGCCAATATGCCGTAGTTTTATTTCTGGTATCACGTTCTTGCGACAATATGACGCTATCAGGTGTTGGAGTTGGAGTTGGTCGAGGGTTAATGCTCGTGAGATTCTCTACATTAAGAGTGTACATACCTTGCAGATTCCCTTTGTTGCGCTGGCTAGGCTCGTTCTAGTAGACCATGAGTTGTCTGTTACTCAGGGGAGAAAGGACTGATGATTTCTTTTATTGATAATCTGTGGTTAGATTGAGGCACTAATCCCGCGAGCGACTCCCGACATAAACAATCGTGAACTTGATGACATAATTTTATTTAAGAGCTAGTTCCACTTTTTCTGAGTTATTATATTTTTACACTCGTCACCGTAGTCTTGAGTTTCACGGTCCGTATAACATTTACGGCAATAATTGCCCATCAGATTAACTTATAACACACCGATTTCCTACACTGGACGCCGCGCGATTTCTTAGACTGTCTCGTCACATTTCTTATACTCTGGATTTACACGTGTGTCCGATTTCATATACGCGGTTTCCTACCTTGTGAGTGAGATCGATTTCTTGTATGCACATCATTTATATACTAAAAGGTCCGAGTGTTGCCCTCCTTTTTAGATTGGCTGGAAAAAAGGCGCGTAAAGTAGCGTTGTCACGTGACTGTCGGGGATTTTTCTTTATTTTCCACCCACGTGACGTTTCTCTACAAAGAGAAATTCCCTCTTTCTAAAATATAAGGGAGTGAACCTTTCTTCCTCCCAAGGGTAGTTACTTGTGTCCCTAATGCTCTGAAATTCTTGTTATTTTGAACAAAGCACCTAGCCTTGAAGAATACAATGCGAGCTTCTACACGCTACAGTTCTGCTTCTGCTGAGCGGATATTTCTTGTATTAACTATGTATAAACTAATGATTAAACTAATACTATATGCGTCGTACTAAAATACTGTCACAGGTTACTTTTCAATATAATCACTAAAATATTGAGACATTTATCGTACCTGTGCACAAGCATTGCAATACCCGCTTCAATGCTTCCAAATGACTCAGGGACACACACAGACACACACGGGCCTTTTTCTAAAAATGATTTTTTTACTTTCTGTAACCCACATGTACAATGCACTTAGTATAGAGAAGGTATGATTTTCCACCCAAAACTTCGATATCGTGATTTCCTTGGAAATATATGTTTTGTGGTCCCCGAGTCCGAAAAAAACATTTTTAGAATGTGTGTATGTGTGTTTGTGTGTGTGTGTCTGTGGACAGCATAGCTCGAAAACGAAAATACCGTTAAATAAAAAAACTTGGTATTTAGGTTTAGTTTCTTTCAAAGATGTGACACGAAGATTTTCAAGTTAACCCCCCCCCCCAATATAAACCACCCTTTATATGGGAAAAGTTTCGAAAATTTTTATTTTTTAAAAAATGGTTCTAACGATTTTGATTAAAATATCATATATTAAAGCTGTTTACATCCCAAACAAAATGTACATCTTGAATTTTCTGGGAATAGCCCCTGAGGACTGCTTTATTCTGTTTGAATTTTACAACATTTTGCATAACTGGTAAACCGTAAGAAATAGACAAAAGCTAACTGAACAAAAAATGTAGATTATGTTCTTTACGACACCTTTTAATACATTCCACCATCACTTTAGCCTGGTGTATTCCCTTATTTCCCTTTTACTTATAAGGAACTAAGTAATAAGAACATTTTGCTAATGTTTATCTCGATTAATATTGTGTAGGAAGAAGAATTGTCTTTTGTAATAAGTTTGTATAGCAGTAAGAGAAAGTCATATGAGTGTAACGCATCAGATTTTTTAATTCAGAGGACCGTAAAAGTATATTTACAGTTAAATCTCGTATCAACGTTTTACCTTCTCAACGTGAGCTATGTAGAGAAAGTAAAAATAACTACTCTATAAAATATATCTCTTGTATATTGTAAAATGTATTCATTTGGATTTGGTACCTTTTGGAAACAAGTTTTACAAATGATTTTTATAATTGTTGCGACTCTGCACCCATACTGTGTGTCTAGGAACATTTGGGACGGATGTAGACAAACGTAAACCTACAGAACACGCTGTTCATTGAATGAACTCCATACTGTTTGATGTTTAGGAATGCTGTATTGATTAACACAGAAAAATATGTTTGGTGTATGTACGCAGCTGAACAGAAGCAGTACCGGGCCAGCGGCACGTCAACTGCCGGCTCGGTCGATTGACAAGCTCCCCTCGCATATCTCCTCGTCCTCAGTGCGATCGGTCACTGCACAAAGGTCACCAGTCACTAAACTCAGATTTTATATCGGAGATTTAAAACTGTTTAGAATGGAAATGAATTGATTATTTTTACTTTCTCCACATGTACTATGTACATAGTATATAGAGAAGGTATTGTAATGCACCAAATCGAAATTTCACCGGAAATACATGTCTTGAGACCCCCTGAATAAAAAGAGAGAGAGAGAAAAAAAAGAAAAAGAAAAAAGTCTGTGTGTGTCTATGAGTGTATAGCTCAAAAGTGAAAAGACCGTATTGGTATTTAAGTTTGGCTTCTTACAAGGATGCAACACGAAGATTTTGAGGAAAATCCTCAAACCCCAAAAACCCTTTACATGGAAAAATTTTCAAAAATTTGATTTTCTCAAAAATGTCTTTAAAGATTTTGATTAAAATACCATATATTAAAGATATTTACACGACAAATAAAATGTATATCTACAATTTTATGGGATAGCCTCTAAAGATCTCTTTATTCTGGATGACTTTTTTTAATTTTGCATAACTAGTAAACTGTAAGAGACAGACCAAAACTTAGAACACACAAATCATAGATCTTCTTAAAACACACAATTTATGTCATTTACATTTTTCCCCTGGAGTTGACCGTTTTTGGGATATTCTTTATTATTGGTTTCAGTTTTAAGATACTTACTTTTCTCATACAGGAACTTGTCAACTCCTGGCCACGCTAAGAAACGGATTCATATCCCATAGCAACCACATTTTTAAACATGACTGTCGGTTTAGCCTAGTGTTTTCCCTTATTTCCCTTCTACTTATAAGAAACTAAGTTAGTACTAGCGTTTATCTCGATCAGTATGAAGTAGGTAGAAGAATAAGCCTATTGACAATAATTTGTTTCAGATAAGTATAAAAAGTTATGTGAATGAAACTGAGACCGTTAATAAGCCTCGTAATAATAATAACAATAAATTTTATTAATTATCTAAATATATGTAAAGAAAGCTAATATTTAATAAGTTGTATGTATAGGAACCAAGAAGCAGCTGTTTACTTAAAAGTTACTCAGAATCATGACGCCAGACTGGATAGAGGGGTGAGAAGTTGCTTCTTTTGTGAAAGTCATGTTCGAGTTTAGTATAAGGGGAAACCACAGTTTAAAGCACACAAGGGGACTTCTTCTTTATATTCGTGGTATCACGTGATTATTATGACGCATTCTGGGAGATTTACAATGGTTTTTGGGTAACGATGGTGCCATTTTGGCGGACCTTCCAACCAATCAGAAAGAAGCCAACATGACACCGTTTTTATATATAAGAAGTAAGGTTTGACACATCGAGGTCGTTTTGCTAAGAATTCACCCGTGAGAGAGGCAACGTCGTCGCATGTTAAGAATTCGCCCGTGTGTGAGGCAAGGTCGTTTGTTAAGAAGTTCACGAAGTAAGCTCATTATAATAAGAAACTGTATGTGAAGTAAAGTAACGTCGCTCACCTATTTAACAGTCGGCTAGTGATTAGGTGAAAGTGAATTGTGCCATGTACTCAACTAAAACAGTGTAATTGAAAGTACTTGTGAGTAAGTGTTAAAGAACACCAGTCAGCAGTATAAAGTGTATAACCAGGTGCTTGTCTTCAAAACTCCTTTAGAATAAACAGCAGTAAAAGGTTACAAGCGTTTTCTTAACAATTACAAGATCACTCCTACAACTCCTCCCACTAGCCAAATCCACGCCTGGGAGAGTCAATGTTCATGCAAGACTGAGCAGCTTCAGTGCCAGGTACGTGAGTGTAGTGGAGTTGATTGGAAGTGACACTTAGTTACGCTGCACACAAGCGCCCAAAGGGAGGCGTAAAATCAACAAACTAAAATACTCCCGCATATGGCTTACAACGTGCACCACTAACAACGAATCGTAATCCCCGCTGCAAAACACAACCGACTGTTTTACTTTCTCTACACGTACTATGTACATATTGTATAGAGAAGGTACCTAAAATTTCGATACCGAGATTTCATCGGAAATACATGTTTTGGATCACCCTGAATCGAAAATAAAGAGTATTTTTAGAAAAGGGTCTGTGTGTGTATGTGTGTGTGTCTATGGACAGCATAACTCAAAAGCGAAAATATCGTTAAATAGCAAACTTGGTATTTAAGTTTGGTTTCTTACAAGGATGCGACACAAAGATGTTCAAGAAAATTGTTGCACCCCCAACTACTCTTTACATGGAACATTTTTCGAAAACGTTGATATTCTCAAAAATGACTGTAACAATTTTAATTAAAATACCATATGTTTTAAGACGATTTCTTGACAAACGAAATGAATATTTTAATTTTTTTGGAAATAGCCTCCGAAGATCTCTTTATTCAGAATGGCATTTGTATAACTGTTAAACCGTAAGAGAAAGACAAAAACTTAGCACAGAAAAATGTAGATCTCGTTTGAAACACACAATTTATGTCATATACATTTGTTTTGTAGAATTAACAGTTTTCGAGATGTTCGAATTATTGGTTTCAGTTTTAAGTGCCTTAAACTTTTCTCAAACGGGAAGTCATCTTTATTTTAGTCTCTGTTTTGTTTACTCGTGGAAAGCAAAGAGAACTGAGATTCAATTTTTCTCATAGTGGCTGGCTTTTAAGAGATTTGTCCATCGCTTTAGTGCATTCACTGATTGCCCTTCTACTTACAAAGAATCAGGTATTAAGACCAAATCTGCTAAAGTTTAAATTGATTAGCACGAAATAGATAAAATAATAATCTTCGTAAGTAAATTTGTTTGTAGAACAGATAGGGAAACGTCATGTGAAAGGAACAAATACGTCATAATGGTTTGTTAACGGCATATTAGCACCCTTTCACAGAAGGAGATAAAACCTGTAAAATGAAGCGATTTCTAATTTTCTTCGTCATGTTCAAGATTAAAGCTGTCGGTTGGCCTTTGTAAAATTCTATGTAAAGCTTGACTAATTCTGGAAAACGCACTTGTTCCTTTAATTCCTTTCTGCTTTTTACTTTCTCTAGCCCCATATGTACAATTTACATAGGGATAGAGAAGTATTATATTCTACCCAAAAATTCGATACCGAGATTTCACCGGAAATACATGTTTTAGGACCCCCTGTATCCAAAAAAAGCATTTCCAGAAAAAGTCCGAGTGCGTGTCCATGTGTCTGTGGACACGATATCTCAAAAACGAAAAGTAGCTAAAATACCAAAATTGGTATTTAAGTTTAATATCTTCCAGGGATGCGACACAAAGATTTTGAGAAAAATCCCTCCACCCCAAACTACCCTTTACATGGAACTTATTTCAAAATTTTGATTTTCTTAAAAATAGCTCTAACGATTTTGATTAAAATATCATATATTAAAGATATTTACCTAGCAAATAAAATGTATATCTTGAATTTTATGAGAATAGCTTCTGAAGACCTGTGTATTCTGAAAGAATTTTGCTTAATTCGGCCTAACTAGTAAACCGTAAGAGATAGACAAAAACTTACTATATAAAAAATTTAGGTCTTGTTAAAATACACAAGTTATGTCATATACATTTTTCTCATGGAGCTTATCGTTCTTGAGGTATTCATTGTTATTAGTTTCAGTTGTGAAGTACTTATACTTTTCTCAGACAGGAGTGTCCATTTTTCTTTTGTTCTACTCCTGGTCAAGAAAAGAAGCGATTTGTAATGACTATCGACAGCTTTTAAAACATTTGAATATTGGTTTAGCCGAGTGTATTCCCTTGTTTTCTTCCTACTTATACGGAACTAAATAATAAGAACATTGTGCTATTGAGTACCACGATTAGCAAGGTACAGAAAGAAGAAAACTCTTATGTATGAAGTTTGTAGAGCAGCTAGAGAAAGTCATGTGATTGTAACACATCAGATTTTTCTCACATTGATATGCAATGCTCCTAATGGATATGCAGGTGTTGCTGAAAACATAGAAATCTCTTTAGGTTATACAAAATCTAAGAATTGCTTTTAACAGCGTGTATAATGGCGTGATCATGTCATTTCTATGTACGAATGAATGAATAAGTGTATTTATTGATATAACAGTATTATATATTGAGCTTTATCAATCACACGGGTCCACAGACCGTACATGCTTTTGCAATACACAAAATAGTAAGCAATATTAAAATAATCTGATGTGTTCCATTCACATGACTTTCTCTACATCTCTGCAACAAATTATTGTTAAAAAGCTTACCCTTCTATTTACTTCGTGCTAATCAAGAAAAAAAAAAATAGCAGAATTAGTTTTATTACTTGCTTCCTTGTAAATAGAAGCGAAATAAGGGATTACCATAGGTTAAAGTGATAGTCAAAAGGTGGTGAGAAAAGCAAAAATTTTTAAAGCTGAAACCAACAACAAGGAATATCTCAAAAACGATCAATTCCACGAAAAAAATGCATGTAACATAAATTGTGAGTTTTAAAGTGCTCTACATGTTTTGTGTGGTAAATTTTTGTCCATCTCTTACGGTTTAGCAGTTATGCCAAATTCCGTAAAATTCATCCAGAATGAAGCAGTCTTCAGAGGCTATTCTCAGAAAATTCAAAATATACATTTTATTTGTCAGGTAAATATCTTTAATATATGATATTTTAATCAAAATTGTTAGAGCCATTTTTGAAAAAATCAAAATTTACTAAAAAGTTCCATGTGAAGGGTAGTTTGGGGTGGGGAGATTTTTCTCAAAATCTTCGTGTCGCATCCCTGAAAGATGCTAAACTTAAATATCAAGTTTGGTATTGGCGCGGTCTTGTTGGCGACGTGCACGTTAGGGTCCAGTATGTCGCTGTCAGGTGAGTCTACCTGGAGTTGGTCGCGGGTTAATGCTGGTGAATTTCTCTGTAGTTAGTGGACATACCTGCAAGTGATGGCACCGGCTGAGCTCCTTCTGGTAGATGCTGAATCTCTTACTCAGGGGGGGGGGGAGAATGACAGGTTATGTCAAACTGTTGGTAGACTCAATTACAGAGAAAGTTCACTTCATTCATTCACTGCATACTTCATTTATTCGTGAATTACGAGTTCTTTGAGACACTAACCCGACAAGCAACTCCCGACATAACTAATCGCAAACTTGATGAAATCGTATTTATTAAGCAGTACTTTCACTTGGATTGACCTTAGTAACTGTGGCCCCGAGTTTATAAGTTTGTACAATATTCACTATGATAATTACCCATCTGCTTATTTTGTAGACAACGACTTTCGGTGTTATATGTGGCGCGCGATTTCTTACAGGATATGTTGTACTTTATGATCCTGAGGCGTTACGCGTTGCGTCTCCTGCGATGTATCTGTCTACGCCTGATTCTGTATTTAATAACCCCGAGTTCTCATGGTTACTCTCGACTTCTCATGGTTACTCTCGACTTCTCCTGGTTACTCTCGACTTCTCATGGTTACTCCCGACTTCTCATGGTTACTCTCGGCTTCTCATGGTTACTCCCGACTTCTCATGGTTACTCCCGACTTCTCATGGTTACTCCCGACTTCTCATGGTTACTCTCGGCTTCTCATGGTTACTCCCGACTTCTCATGGTTACTCCCGACTTCTCATGGTTACTCCCGACTTCTCATGGTTACTCTCGACTTCTCATGGTTACTCCCGACTTCTCATGGTTACTCCCGACTTCTCATGGTTACTCTCGACTTCTCGTGGTTACTCCCGGCTTCTCATGGTTACTCTCGACTTCTCATGGTTACTCCCGACTTCTCATGGTTACTCTCGACTTCTCCTGGTTACTCTCGACTTCTCATGGCTACTCACGACTTCTCATGGTTACTCTCGACTTCTCATGGTTACTCCCGACTTCTCATGGTTACTCCCGACTTCTCATGGTAACTCCCGACTTCTCATGGATACTCCCGACTTCTCATGGTTACTCTCGACTTCTCATGGATACTCCCGACTTCTCATGGTTACTCTCGACTTCTCCTGGTTACTCTCGACTTCTCATGGTTACTCTCGACTTCTCATGGTTACTCCCGACTTCTCATGGTTACTCTCGACTTCTCCTGGTTACTCTCGACTTCTCATGGTTACTCCCGACTTCTCATGGTTGCTCTCGACTTCTCATGGCTACTCTCGACTTCTCATGGTTACTCCCGACTTCTCATGGTTACTCCCGACTTCTCATGGTTACTCCCGACTTCTCATGGCTACTCTCGACTTCTCATGGTTACTCCCGACTTCTCATGGCTACTCTCGACTTCTCATGGTTACTCCCGACTTCTCATGGTTACTCACTGTTACTCTTTATTACGCTCTCGATTTCTCATCCGCACATCACTTATACACAAAAACTTCATAGTTTTGCCCTCCTCTTTGATTGGTTGAAGAAGAGCGCGAAAAGTGGCGTCATCACGTGGCTATCGGGTATTTTTCTTTATATTACACCCACGTGACTAGGTTTTACAAAGCAAAAGTCCCCTTCTCCTGTTTAAAAGGTGGCTCGTACTTATGTCCTTAATGCTTTAAAATTTTTGTGACTTTTAGCCACAATTGCAAACCTGAATAAAACAAAAGCTGCCCTCCATGGCGAGGCCTTCCATATTTCCTATGTTAAATATAATAAATTAATAATTAAACTAATATTATATGTGTTATACTAAAATACTGTCACAGTATTTTGCCGACTTTTTGTTTCTGAGTTATCGTGTTCAGACACACGGACACACATACACACGGACCGTTTTGTGAAAATGCTTTTTTTGGATACAGGAGACTCTAAAACACTAGTTCCGATGAAATCTCGGTATCGAATTTTTGAGTGGAGTGCAGTATCTTCTCTATACATTATGTACATAGTACGTGTAGAGGAAGTAAAAAACAAGAAGAAAGAACTAAAAGTATAAACACGAAAATATAGACAAACATATTCAAATGTAGGAATTTAAATTTACAACACAGAGTACACCTTATTCAGTTGCATTAATGTACCCTATTATAGTAAGAGAAGTAAGTATACGCACATAATATATACACAATATATAACACCACAACGCAACCCATTTCCATGTAGGTCACTTCATATACTCCTAAACGCGGTCGTCTCCTTAGCTTGGTGGTAGCGCGGCTGTATGCCAAGCGGAGACCTGGTTTCGATTCTCCGTTCTGGCATGGGATTTTTCTCCCGCTGAGAGACTTGGCCCGGGGTGCACTCGGCCTCGCGAGGTTCCTGGGGCGCCAATTGAGGAGCTACTTGATCGAGAAGACCGCAACAACCGGCCGGGAGGGACTCGAGGCGCTGATCACGTATCACCCTCCAGCACTGCACCCCATTCATGACACCTTCAGGCCGAGATGGGGGACGCAGCGGCCGGGTGGTTGGCCAAGGTCTCTTGTGGATTGTCGTGCTATGGAGTTACGTTTTACTCCTACACTACAAACTCATTTTCGCAAAAGAGCTGACTTTTTTCTTTCTTCAAAGGCCTATTCAATTATTACAAATTGTGCTATAGAAAGAGTTCTAGGCACTCTCTACAGTAAATAAAACCGATTCCCTTGATTTCGATCTTCTTACGATATCTGCCGTCATGTTTTTGTTTAAGATATAGGATGAGTAATTCCCCCCCCCCCCAAATGAATAACTTACATATAAATCCTGGGGTTTGTGAAGATATTTCAGTCACTAATGACATTATAGTGACCATCAAATAGGATGATGTTTGAGCGCCACCAGGTCGGTAGCCAATCGGAGTGCTGCTGTGTTGACATATTGCACTCCCGCTTAACGGGGGAGTAACACGCAAAGTGATTCCGTCTCTCATAAATACTACTTGCGTTATGACAAAATATTCAAATTTTACAACAACAACAACAACAACAACAAAAAAACACGAGGAAGATAGGGAAGATGTTTAGCTCAAATAGTTTTCATAATACACATAAGTAAACATTATGTTACCAAGCAGATTTGCATTCTCAGTGTGCGAGCGAGAGGGAAATATAAGAAGAGTGGGGATAGAGACCTGGCAACGCAAAGCACGATAACACATGTCATTCTCTGCAGAGTAGAACTCTTCCCATTTGAAAAACATGCTTTTGCCTATTAAAATATCACAGTGATCTTAGAATTCCAGGGAAGAATACGAAGCTCGCCTGTGTAGTGGTAGCATATCTGTCTCACATTTAAGAAATACTTTCGATGTCCGGAAAGGTTGAGTTATCTGTATAAGCTTTTTCGGAGATTTTCATAATTCTGAGAAGGTTATGTAGAGTATCTCTAAGCTCTACGGACCTCGGGCTCATTTCACACATTTCTTCATTGTCGGATATCACCTACCAGGTTAAAAGACACACACAGACACACACACAGACACACAGATATACACACAGACACACACAAACTGCCGTTCGTGAAAATTGCAACACCAAGAAAGAAACTCATGAATGCAACGAATTTAACACCACAGATTAGACACAAATGATAAAGTTTTGAAATCTATACATGACCTATGAGACCTCATATTTGGTGTGGCCTCCATGAGCTGCAATAACTGCTGTTATACGCCATGGCATTGAATCGAAAAGGTTCTGAATAAGTTCCTGAGGGATTTCCCTCCACGCAGTTTGTATTCGAGCCCACACATCCGTGACATTGGTTACTGGAGGACCATGACGCACCAGGTGCCGACCAACAATATCCCAGACATGTTCGATGGGTGACATATCAGGCAAACGTGCAGTTCAGGGAAGCAATGGTAGAATCCTCGCAATATGTGGTTGGGCATTGCCCTGCTGAAATGTGACCTGAGGAAATGCCTGAAGGAGGGGGAGTACCTCAGGCTATACAACCACCTGTAGGTACCGGTTGTTATTTAAAGTGCCCTCAATTCGTAGGAGGTCAGATGGGGTGTTGTAACTAATGGTGCCCCAAACCATCACACCTGGTGTTTATCAGTTATGCCGCTCAACAATGCAGTCCTCCAGGTTGTGCTCAACACAGTATCACGTGGGACTCGTCCGAAAAGATTACATTTTGCCACTCAGCACCCAGTGACGGTGTTTACGTGCCCATTGCAGTCGGAGGAGATTGTGATTTCAGGACAATGGAAGCCGACATAATTGCATGTGTGCAACTAGTCCAACCTGCAGCAGACGGAGACGAACCGCTCATGCAGACAAGTTCATACTATTTGCAGTGCTCCAGCGTCGAGCTAACACTGTGGATAAAGCTGTACGGTCCAGTATGGCAATTCGGACGGGATGGCGGTCTTCCCGTGCTGAGGGCTTCTGTGGTTCAGTACCTGCTCTTCGCTGCGTGTGACCTTCATCTATCCACTGCTTCCACACATGCACCACTGTCGTAGCAGCATGCCCTGTACGATCCGAAATGTCACGGTATGACAAACCCGCTTCCCGGAGACCAATCATTCTACCCCGTTCGAACTCACATGCCGATATGGCTCCCTTTGACGTCGACGAGTCATACTGGCATTCACTTTATTGTTTCCACCTTTTTTGACAGCTCTGCGGTGACTACACTTAGTGCAACACTGACCTTGTCGGACTGACACGACAGTGCTCTGCTCGGCATAATCTCTCTGCAACCCCAATCACTTGTTGCTCTTCTGCACTTCCACCAAGTTTGGATTTATTCGCGGAATTCTTTTGGGTGTTGCAATTTTCACAAACGACAGTGTGTATATAATAACAATAATGCTATAAAGTATGAAAGTTATCTTTAACTATCGTTAACATTAAAACCCATGATTAAGATTTGGATTATGCAAGGAAACAAAGCGTTCTTAGACTGCCTCTGCGGTCGGGTAAACAGCATTCTGGCTTCTTAACCCAGAGGTCCGGGTGCAATTCCCAACTGGGAACAGGAATGTTTCTGTAACTAGAATCACTCCCTATCCCTCACAGTGCCTGAGTGGGTTTATTAGTATACAACATAAATCTGATGTGTTCCATTCACATGACTTTCTCTACATCGCTGTAATAAATTATTGTTAAAAAGCTTATGCTTCTACTACTTTATGATAATCGAGATAAACAGCAGAAATTGTCTTAATTACTTGATTCCTTGTAAGTAGAAGGGAAATAAGCGAATGAACTAGGTACAAGTGATAGTCAAATCTTTTAAAATTTGGTTGCCATGTGACTGAAATCCGTTTCTATGTAGTGCCAGGAGTTTACAGCTTTTCGTGTGAGAAACGTTTTAAGTATTTTAAATATGAAACAAATAACAAGCAATATCTCAAAAATGGCCACTTCCAATGGAAAAAAACCTAGACAATATAAATTATGTGGTTTAACGTGTTCTATATTTTTTGTGCAGTAAGTTTTTGTCTATCTGTTACGATTTACCGCTTACGCAAAATTTAGCAACATTCATTCAGAATAAAGTGGTCTTTAGAGGCTAATCCCAGAAAATTCAAGATTAAAGTTTTACTTGTCATGTAAATATATTTAATATAGATTATTTTAATCAAAATCATTAGAGCCATTTTGAGAATTTCGAACTTTTGGAAAGTTTTCCACATGAAGTGTAGTTTGTGGTAGGGAGATTTTTGTCAAAATCTTCGTGCCCCATCCCTGGAAGATATTAAATTTGGTATTTTAGTAGTTTACAGACTTAGTATTTTACAGACTTTTCGTTCATATGTCATCGTGTTCATAGGCACACAGACACACACACTTGGACCTTTCTCTATACTTTTTTTTTTTTTTTTTTTTTTTTTGGATACAGAGGATCCTAAAACTCCTATTGAAGGTAAAATATCGGAATCGAAATTTTTGGCTGGAATGCTATACCTTATCTATATACAATGTACAAAGTACGTGTAGAGAAGGTATGCAATTCACCAGAAATAGACAGTTTAGGGCCCTCTGTATCCAAAGAAAGCATTTTTAGAAAAAGGTTCATGTGTGAGTCCGGGTATCTGTGAACACGATAACTCCAAATCGAAAAGTCGGTAAAATACAAAACTTGGTATATAAGTTTGGTATCTTCCAAGATGCGACATGAAGATTTTGAGGAAAATTCCCCACCCCAAACTACCCTTTACATGGAAAATGTGTTAAATATTTTGATTTTCTCAAATTATATATATGTCTTTAATTTTCTGAGAATAGTTTTTGAATATCATTTTATTCTAAATGAATTTTGCTAGATTTTGCATAACTAGCAAACCGTAAGAGATAGGCAATAACTTACTATACCAAATATATAGATCTCATTGAAACACACAATATATGTCATATACATTTTTTTCGTGCAGTTGATCATTTTTTAGATATTCCTTGTTATTAATTCAAATTTTAAAACACTTAAACACTTTTCACGTAGGTATTTTTGTCAACTCCTGGTAATGCCAAGAAACGGATTTCTTCCAATGACAACCAGCTTTTAAAAGATTTGATTGAAATTTTAACCTGGTGTATTCCCTTACTTCTATTCTACTTACAAGAAGGCATTTCTCCTAATGTTTATCTCGATTACCATGAAGTAGATAAAAGCATAAGCTTTTAAATAATAATAATAATAATAATAATAATAATAATAATAATAATAATAATAATAATAATAATAACAACATGGAATCTGTGAGTATAAAAATATACTGTAAGCATATAGTAAATAATTAATATATATATACCTCTTTTGTTATAAAGATGTAGAGAAAGTCATATGAATGGAACACATAAGATTTTTTCTTAATGTTTAATAAAATATTGAAAAGCAATTTTAATATTTTTTTTTTTAGTTTTTTTTCAAACTTGGTAATTAAGTTTAGTATCTTCCAGGGTTGCGACACGAAGATTTTGAGAAAAATCCCCCACTCCAAACTACCCTTTACATGGGACTTTTTCAAAAATGTTCATTTTCTCAAAAATGACTGTAACGATTTTGATTAAAGCATCGTATATTAAAAATATTTACCTGACAAATAAAATGTATATCTTGAATTTTCTGGGAATAGCCTCGGAAGGCTACTTTATTCTCGAGGAATTTTACGGAATTTTGCATAACTGCTAAAGCGTAGGAGATGGACAAAAGCTTACAACACAAAAAATGTAGAGAACCTTAAAACACACAATTTATGTTGTATACTTTTTTTCGTGGAGTTGATCGTTTTTGAGACATTCCTTGTTTTTAGTTTCAGCTTTAAAAAACGTATACTTTTCTCATACAGGAATCTGTCAACTCCTGTCCATACTAACAAAGGAGCTTCTGCCACATAGCAACCAGTTTTTGACTGTCACTTTAACCTATGGTACTCCCTTATTTCGCTTCCACTAACAAGGAAGCAAGCAATAAGACTATTTCTGCTAATTTTCCTGCGGACCTCGTATTCCCAATATGCATTCTCGACCTGATAAGTATAACTTACAGTTCTTAGTACGGAATAGGTGTGCTATTCTGATCTTGCGGTGAAGCATTATAATTATTTAATGATAAATGGGTGTCTTGAAGCAGATGAGTGGTAAGCGAGAGATGATGTCATGTGACTTGAGAGCAGGTGTGGGACTGACTGATATTAACTGCAAGCAGCACGAGTTCCTGATGGTCATCTCTTCTCCAGTAATTGCTGTTTAACGTAGCAGCCCCGCTTGCCTGCTCGGCATATGTGTGCAGTCAGTGGGCTGGCTAATTGAGCTGTGATGACTAATGCCCTCACATCAATGTAACCATATTAATGCTCTCCTTTACCGCGGTGATTGCCAATACAAAATACAGCCCCATTATTTTGTCTAAGGCACACGCGGACAAGCAATTTACTTTTTTGAAACACTTGATATGTAAGTTAATCTTTCTGAACACATTCTTGGTACATAATGTAAGCTAAATTTACAATTCACTTATTAATCGCCATGACATTGTAAATACTTTACAGTAAGAGTTTGAGAGATCATTAATACTTACAGAACTATTAGGAAATTACGTAACATTCAACACATGTGCTACTTCATGTAAAAAATCTATTCCAAAATACACTGTCTAAGACTGTCCATATTATATAGATATATATTTTCATTTGTTCACATCGAGAAATCATTTTTACTTTCTCTACACGTATATGTATATACTGTATAGGGAAGGTATTACTCTCGATACCGAGTTTTCACCAGAAATATGTGTTTTAGGTCCCCTGTATTAAAAATAATGTATTTTCAGAAAAAGGTCCATGTGTGTGTCTGTGAACACAATAACTCAAAAACGAAAAGTCGGTAAAATACCAAACTTGGTATTTAAGTTTAGTATCTTCCAGGAATGCGACACGAAATTTTGAGAAAACTCCCCCTACCTCAAATTATCCTTACATGGAAAAAGTTCGAAAATTTGGGTTTTCTCAAAAATGGCTCTAACGATTTTGGTTAAAATTCCGTATATTTAAGATATTTACTTACAAATAAAATGTATATCTTGAATTTTCTGGGAATAGCCTCTGAAGACTACTTTATTCTGGATGAAATTTACAGAGTTTTGAATAACTGCTAAACCGTAAGAAATAAACCAAAACTTTCCACACAAAAAAAGTAGAGCACGTTAAAACACATAATTTATGCTATGTACATTTTTTTCGTAGAGTTGATTGTTTTTTAGATATTCCTTTATATTGGTTTCTGATTTAAAAAAACTTATACTTTTCTTATACAGGAATTTGTCAATTCCTATCCACACAAACAAAGGAACTTCAGTCACATAGCAACCAGCTTTTGACTATCACTTTAACCTATGCTACTCCCTTATTTTCCTCCTACTTACAAGGAAGCAAGTACTAAGGCTATTTCTGCTAATATTTTCTCGAAGAGCATGAAGTAAATTGAAGCTTTTAAAAATAATTTTCTGCAGAGATATAGAGAAGGTCATGTGGATGCAGCACATCGGATTCTTACTTGCTCTACACGTACTATCTACATGGTATATAGAGAAGGTATTGCAATCCATGCAAAAATTCGATACCGTGATTTTACTGCTAAGTTTTAGGGTCCGCAGGTGTGTTGTCGTGTGTCTGTGAACGTGATAACTCAAAAACGTAAAGTCGGTAAGACACCAAACTTGGTATTTAAGCTTAGTATCTTCCAGGAATGCGACACGAAGATTTTGAGAAAAATCTCCCTTCCCCAAACTACCGTTTACATGGAAAAAAATTCGAATATTTTGATTTTCTCAAAAATGGCTCTAATAATTTTTATTAAAATACTGTATATTAAATATATTTATATGACAAATAAAATGTATAACTTGAGTTTTCTGGGAATAACCTCTAAAGACCTCTTTATTCTGGAGGAATTTTGCTGAATATTGTGTAGCTGGTAAACCGTAAGCGATAGACAAAAACTTACTACATAAAAATGTAGATCACGTTAAAGCACACAGTTTGTGTCATATTGTTTTTATCGTGGAGTTGACCATTTTTGAGATTATTCTTATAATTTATATCAGATGTGAAATACTTTCTTTTCTTGAAGAAGAATATGTACAAGGAGTTTTCCGAATTTTATTAAAAACTATTATTCATAATTACAAGATTTATTTTGGTTACTCTCGCTTCATTTTTGAATTTCTACATTTATTATAGAGTTTATTAATGGTTATACTTCATACTTTTGCGAGGGGCAACCATTCTATATTTTGAAAACTGATGTAAATTTACACTGTTAAAACTTAAATTTGTTATTTGTTATTGTTAATAACAATCGTGATACTGACAGGAGTTTCATTTTTAGGACAATTAGGAGGGGCATCTGGATTACCTTGTAGTTCTTTGTTGTAACCTTCGGCTAAGTCCGAAGGCCAGTAGGGTATATAAAATTTCGCTTAGATGTCTGTTCGACGGTGTTTTAGCTAGTGGCATGGGGCACCCTTCTAAGCAGGTAGGGGTTTATCAGTTTAAAGGAGGTAGTGTTTTTAGTCTGAAGCAAGCGAGGCATGAAGGCGCGTGACAGAATTGAAGAAGGAAGCACTGTTGTCGATAATAAAGTGTTCACTGTATATTGTCTGATTCCTGTAGAGTTTGAAGAGTCCTCATCCGACTGAGTAAAGTATTGCAACACTGTTGTCTGTTTTGCCAGCCCCGTCACACAAGTTACAGTGTTACTTGAGTGATAAGCCACCCCAACCCACTAGCTATAACACCGCTGAACAAACGCGTAATTATAATACACTTTTACATTGAAGTATCTTCCTTAAAATATAAATACAATTTCCTACTGCCACATTTAATACAATGCAGTATTCGTAATTATGTTATTTCCAAAGGCTTCCCCCAATTGCCATATTGTAAGATCCTCTAGTGTGACATATCCCTTCCACTGAGCCAGCACTTATTTCTGGCTTTGCTCAAAACTTTACTTAATATGCTGAAACAAAAAGAGAGAAAAGTACCTGCTATTTGTGTCACAGTACAATATAAACTACAGACTTATATAATATCTATTGTTAAGCGGAAAGCCTTATTTTGACAATATTAAAATGTGTTATACAACTTTGTTAGTAACTATACAGCCTATTGAATAGTTTTTGAAAAATAAAGCTTTTTTTTTTACTTTCTCTACACGTACTACACACATAGTGTATAGAGAAGGTATTGCACTCCACACAAAAATTCGATACCGAGATTTCACCGGAAGTATATGTTTTATGGTCCCCTGTATCCCAAAAAATAATTTTCACGCAAAGGTCCGTGTGTGTGTGTGTGTGTGTGTGTGTGTGTGTGTGTGTGTCCATGTGTCCGTGTGTTTGTGAACATAACTCAAAAACGAAAATTCGATAAAATACTAAACTTGGTATTTAAGTTTAGCAACTTCCAGTGATGCGATGCGAAGATTTTGAGAAAAATCCCTCCACCCCAAACTACCCTTTACGTGGAACTTTCTTCGAAAATTTTTATTTTCTCAAAAATGGGTTTAATTATTTTGATTAAAATATCATGTATTAAAGATATTTACTTGACAAATAAAATTTATATCTTGAATTTTCTGGGAATAGCCTCTGAAAACTACTTTATTCTGGATAAATTTTACGGAAATTTGCATAACTGCTAAGCCTTCAGAGATTGAAAAAAACTTACCACACAAAAAATGTAGAGTGCTTTAAAACACACAATTTATATTATATGCATTTTTTTCGAGGATAATTTTTTAGATATTCTTTGTTTTTTGTTTCAGCTTTAAAAAACTTGTACTTTCCCACACAGGACTTTGTGAACTCCTTCCATACAAAGAAAAGAACTTCAATCACATATCAACCAGCATTTGACTGTCACCCTAACCTATGGTACGCCATTATTTCCCTTCTATTTTCAAGGAAACAAGTAATAAGAATATTTCTGTTAATTTTTTTCTCGATTAGCATGAAGTAAGTGGAAGCATAAGCTTTTTAACAATAATTTGTTGCACAGATGTAAAGAAAATAATTTTTCTATTGCCAATTTTTCCCCGCATTATAGAATACATATTTATTAAAATTTCTGCCAAATGTTAAGTATTTTCAAAAACATTATTTCATTTTATGTAAAACACCAACACAAACATCTCCTAGAAATTTCAGATCAAAGTAGTAATTAACAACTAAGGATATGTTCCATATGTGAGATAAAAATTTGAGCTTGTGGGAAATGAGCTCCAAATCTGAAACATCAATAGAAGCCTGCACTATAGCTCGGTTGGTTCATCAGAATCCTCGTCATTTTGCACCTCTTTTCAACTATTTTGCTTGATGTAAAAGTTTATAAAGCCTATTGGGATACTTTCGAAGATGTGACAGGAGGAGGCAAAATATTTATAAGTCCGAAGGTTCACCAACGCGCATGCTCAAGCAGACAAGAAACGATCTTTTCTCAGAGCAGCTAACAAACACTTCATTTGTCAGTTATTTATGGACGCTCTTTATCTACTGCGGTATCCCATCCTATATTGAGGTGAAAGACAGCTTAACTT
This sequence comes from Hymenopus coronatus, assembly GCA_030762935.1. Classification (NCBI taxonomy): domain Eukaryota; kingdom Metazoa; phylum Arthropoda; class Insecta; order Mantodea; family Hymenopodidae; genus Hymenopus; species Hymenopus coronatus. Next base: position 75,837,782 of record CM060883.1, read on the forward strand.
TGCTCAGAGGCCTCTTTATCAGTGTTGAGGTTCTTTTTCATGGCTAAATCTATATGGGATCAACGGCTTTACCAAGGTTTTTATACACCCGACAAAATCTATCGCATGCGCGAAATTTAAATCCGCGATTTTAGGAACCAGAGGCTAGCATGTGGTCCTAAACTCTCCTGCGTTCCATACTCCCAGAAACAGAGGCGAGGGGAGAATTTGAAGCAGCGGGGGACACCTCAGCAACTACGACCCGGTACTGATCTATTGCGGTCTACCACCCCCGGAGAGAAAGGATGAGAGGAGGGGAAACCGCGGGCTAGCACACAGGAAACGACTAGATGGCATACCTGGCGCATCACGGAGGCTAGACAGGCGCCGGAAGGCCGAAAGGATGCCTCAAACAGTGCAACCAGCGGTAAGAAAATTTCACTCGGAGTTTCACCGTGTCATCTACTTGCAAAAGTATCAAGCCACACCTGCGCCGACCTGAAAAATGAAGAGGAGAAATGAAATGAAGTCATGAAGATAAAGGAGCCGTGATAAATATACAGCACCCCAGTATTCACCTAAGCGGCCCCAGGAAAACCACGCAAAAACCCAGGGCCAGAGTACGCAGTCAACGGGGAGCGAACACAGACCTCCCGAATACCAATCACCTGGCTCAATTGAAAAACATTAAACCATGAATTTGACGGGTAGCAGAAGACAGGTGTTCAAGCAAAGCAGACGAAAGTGTGTCCCGCCATTTCCATAATAATTAATTTACTTCTGGGATAGATATCCAGGTAATTTAAACGACATAATTAAGAAAAAAAAAAACCTTTATATCTTTATATAAGACAATGATATAAAAATCTGATGTGTACTATTCACATCACTTTCTCTACATCTCTGCAACAAATTATTGTCAAAAAGCTTATGCCTCTATTTACTTCATGCTACTCGAGAGTAAATTAGCAGAAATAGTATTATTACTTGTTTCCTTGTAAGTAGAAGTGAAATAAGGGAGTACCATAGGTTAAAGTAACATTCAAAAGCTGGTTGCTATGTGACTGAAGTTCTTTTGTTTATATGGACAGGAGTTGACAAATTCCTATATGAGAAAAGTGTAAGTTTTTCATAGCAGAAACCAAAAACAATGGATATCTCAAAAACGATCAACTCCACGAAAAAAATGTATATAGCATAAATTGTGTGTTTTAACGTGCTCTACATTTCTTGTGTTTTTAAGTTTTTATCTTACGGTTTAGCAGTTATGCAAAATTCCGTAAAATTCATCCAGAATTAAGTAATCTTCAGAGGCTATTCCCAGAAAATTCAAGATATACATTTTATTTGTCAGGTCTTTAATATATGATATTTTAATCAAAATCGTTAAAGCCATTTATAAGAAAATCAAAATTTTTGAAAAAAGTTCCATGTAAAGGGTAGTTTGGAGTGGGTTTTTTTCCTCAAAATCTTCGTGTCGCATCCCTGGAAGATACTAAACTTAAATACCAAGTTTGGTATTTTACCAACTTTTCGTTTTTGAGTTATCGTGTTCACAGACACACTGACACATGGACACACACACACACGGACCTTTTTTTGAAAATACTTTTTTTTTGATACAGGGGACCCTAAAACATATATTTCCGGTGAAATCTCGGTGTTGACTTTTTTGGTGGAAAAAAAATGTAGAGCACGTTAAAACACACACTTTATGTTATATATATTTTTTTCGTGGAGTTGATCATTTTTGAGATATTCCTTTTTCTTGGTTTCAGCTTTGAAAAACATACTTTTCTCATACAGGAATTTGTCAACCCCTATCCATACAAAGGAACATCAGTCACATAGCAAGCAGCTTTTGGCTTTCACTTTAACCTATGGTACTCCCTTATTTCGCTTCTACTTACAATAAAGCAAGAAATAAGACTATTTCTGCTAATTTTTCTCGATTAGTATGAAATAAATAAAAGATAAGCTTATAAACAATAATTTATTACAGAGATATAGAGAAAGTCATGTGAATGGAACACGTCAGATTTTTGTTGTATTGCTAGATTATTGTGTGCAAACGGTTTTAATTCAAAAAAAATCTGAGGTGTTCCATTCACATGACTATCTCTACATTTCTGTAACACATTGTTAAAAGGCTTTTGCTTCTACTTACTTCAGCTAATCGACAAAAAATTAGCAGAAGTAGTCTTATTACTTGCTTCCTTGTAGGTAGAAGCGAAATAAAGGAGTAGCATAGGTTAAAGTGATAGTCAAAAGCTGGTTGCTATGTGACTGAACTTCCTTTGTTTGTATGGATAGGAGTTGACAGATTCCTGTATGAGTAAAGTACTAGTTTTTTAAACCTGAAACCAAAAACAAGAAATATTTAAAAAACGATCAACTCCTCGAAAAAATGTATATAACATAAATTGTGTGTTTTAATGTGCTCTACATTTTTTGTGTGGTAAGGTTTTGTCTATTTCTTACAGTTTAGCAGTTATGCAAACTTTCGTAAAATTCATCCAAAATAGTCTTCAGAAGCTATTCCTAGAAAATTCAAGATGTACATATTATTTGTCAGGTAAATATCTTTAATATACGATATTTTAATCAAAATCCTTAGAGCCATTTTTGAAAAAATCAATATTTTCGAAAAAAGTTCCATGTAAAGAGAAGTTGGGGGAGGGCGGATTTTTGTCAAAATCTTCGTGTTGCATCCTTGGAAGATACCAAGTTTGATATTTAACGGTCTTTCCGTTTTTGGGCTATGCTGTCCGCAGACACACAGACACACACACGGACCTTTTTCCAATTTTTTTTTTTTTTTTTTTTTTTTTAGATTCTGGGGGACCCAAAACATATTTACGGTGAAATCTCGATATCGAAATTTTGGGTGCATTACAATATTCTCTATACACTATGTACATAGTACGTGCAGAGAAAGTAAAAAATTGAATTTATAACTTTCTATTTACACAGTTTCCTTTCTAAAATTGTTCTTCGTTTTAGAGTTTACCAAAATACTTCAAATAAAAGTTGTAGAATGTCAAATTTATGTGCATGTGTATAGTTCTATGTTTCTATCAACAGCGAGCTGTGTGGAGGTTGATAAGGTGCGCGCACGCACTGTTTTGTGATAGCTGATAAGACTGGATGGCATGGCGGCTAAACCCTTACCCCTCTATTGTCCGTCTCTCTATTGTAACTACCAACTTCATTAGTGCTCTATAATTATTGTTCTGTAGCAATTAGATAAATTAAAATAATATCTCAATTTATGTGGCAATTTGCCAGGTGGCCGCGAGTGCAGATAACCCTTCGTGCGTTATAAAAATTGCAGAACTCCACGGGGTAAATCCAAGCTTACGCGGGTCAGTGGCGTTGTAAGGAGAGTGACCTTCATTCTTCTCCTCCTGTATGTGAGCGTATACAGTGAAGGATTCGTGCTCGTTGACAGGCTTGTACTAGAGCCCAGTTGACATACAATAGCATGTTAACATACAGAGAAAGCTAACATGCTTTTCACTTCAATTACAGAGCCTTTATTACTTTTTCTAGCACGTATGTATAATGTACTAAGTAGATAGAGAAGGCATTTTATTATACCTTAAATTCGATACGGATATTTCACCAGAAATACGTGTTTTAGGATCCCCTGAATACAACAAAGAGCATTGTGTGTCTGTGGGCAACGAAAAGTCGGTTAAATACAAAACTTTTTATTTATGATCAGTATCACCCAAGGATGCAACTCGAAGATTTTCAGGAAAATTCTCCAAACCTATAACTACCCTTTACATGAAAATATTTAGAAAAGTTTGATTTTTTTCGAAAATATCCCTAACGGTTTTGATTAAAATACCATATGTTTAAGACATTTCAATGGCAAACGAAATGTATATTCTGAATATTCTGGAAACTGCGTCTGAAAACTTTTCACTTTGGATGACTTTTGTATACATTTGTTTATTACTAAGGATAGGCAAAAGCTTACTACACAAGAAATGTAGATCTCGTTAAAACACATGACTTATGTCATATACTTTTTTGTGGATTTAACCGTTTCCGAGATATACCGTGTTATTTGTTTCAATCTTAAGCCACTTAAACTTTTCTCAAACGGAAGGTCATGTTTCTTTTCGTCTCTTCTTTGTTTACTGCTGGCAAGCAAAGAGAACGGAATTTCGATTATTTCACATAGCGACCGGCTTTTAAACGATTTTAATATAGCTTTTTGCTTAGTGTGTTCCCTTATTTCGTTCTGCTTACAAGGAAGCAAGTAATAAGACCAATTCTGCAAATGTTTATTTCGATTAACATGATGGAGACAAAGATTAATGTTTTGTAAGAAAAGTTTATTTGCGGAGTAACTAGAAATTGGAACGCAACATATTTTTACTTTCTCTACACGTACTATTTGCATAGCGCATAGAGAAGGCACTGTATTCCACTCAAAAATTCGATACCCAGATTTCACTGTAAATACACGCTTTGGGTCACCTGAGACCAAAAAAAGCAATTTTAGAAAAAGATCCGTGTGTGTCTGTGTGTATGCCCGTGGACAGTATAGCTCAAAAACGAAATGACCGTTAAATACCAAACTTGGTATTATAGTTTGACAACTTCCAAGGATGCGACATGAAAATGTTCAAGAAAATCCCCCACCCTCTACTACCCTTTTGATTTTCTTAAAAATGGCTGTAACGATTATACTAAAGATATTTACCTGGCAAATGAAATGTATATCTTGAATTTGCTGGGAATAGCCTTTGTAGATTACTTTATTCTGGATGAATGTTACGGAATTTTGTATAACTGGTAAACCGTAAGAGATAGACAGAAACTTACTTCAGAAAAAAAAGTAGATCACGATAAAATACACAATTTATATCATATACATATTTTTTGTAGAGTTGATCGTTTTTTGAGATATTCCTTGTTATTGGTTTCAGTTTATCTCATACAATAATTTGTTAGCTCCTGTCCAACAAACAAAGGAACTTCAGTCACATAGCAACCAGCTTTTGTCTATCGCTTTAACCTATGGTACTCCATTATTTCGCCTCTACTTACAAGAAAGCAAGTAATCAGACTATTTCTGCTAATTTGTTCTGAATTAGTATGAAGTAAATAGAAGAATAGGCTTTTTAACAATAATTTGTTGCAGAGATGTAGAGGAAGTCATGTGAATGGAACACATCAGATTTTATAACGCAAGAAGGGTTATCTGCAGACGCGAAATACGGCGCTGTTGGGCCAGCTACCATGTTCTGTCGTGAATGCTGCTTACGACCATTTGTGGATATAAAACTCAATTTTTATTTACGTTTGTAATATATTAGTTTTTGTTAATATTATGCGTATGGTTTCCGAACATAAGGTAACCGTTATGGCAAGAACCGGTATATGTCGCACTTCAAACTCAAAGAGACCCCAATAGATTCCATATCTATACTACGGCCCTCTATCAACAATGTGTAAACCGCTGTGTTTGATACGATTGTAGGAACAGTTAATGCCGTAACTCAGGTGCCACAGTCGCCCAGAAATGTGTATGGAAGTGGTACGGCCCGGGATTAGGCAGTCAAGGGTTACCCACAATGGTGCTAGCGGTAGTATGCTCTGTGTTTCTCTCTAATTTCCACATTTCAATATAAACCAAATAGACTGCAGCGTCTCTTGAGTCGCCATTCCGCTGTCCAGTTTTTCAATTTATTATATTACGGGATAATATTACCTATATATTGCAGCTAAATAAAGAGTATGGTACCTTAACTCAAATAATAACCCATCCATGTACTTCATCATGGGGCAATGTGATCGAGTCCTCTGTGTGTTGCCTGGTAGAGGACTATTTAGTAATTATATTTAGCTTTAGTAATTATATTTAGTTTTTCAAAGCTGAAACCAAAAACAAGGAATTTCTAAAAAACAATCAACTCCACGAAAAAAATGTATACAACAGAAATTGTGTATTTTAACGTGCTCTACATTTGTGTGTGGTAAGTTTTTGTCCATCTCTTACGATTTAGCAGTTATGCAAAATTCCGTAAAATTGATCCCGAATAAAGCAGCCTTCAGAGGCTATTCCCAGAAAATTCAATATATATATATATATATAATTTGTCAGCTAAATATCTTTAATATACGATATTTTAATCAAAATTGTTAGAGCCATTTTTAAGAAAATCAAAATGGAAGATATCAAACTTAAATACTAAGTTTGATACTCAATGGTGTTTTTGTTTCTGAGCTATGCTGGCCACAGATACAGACACGCACGGACCTTTTTCTACATTCAGGGGGACCCAAAACATGTATTTCTGGCGAAATCTCGGTATCAAATTTTTGGGTGAAATGCAATACCTTCTCTATACACTATGTGCATAGTACGTATAGAGAAAATAAGAAAGTGGCGATTGGAAATGTACGCGGCTACAATACTAGATTTCCTTGACACTACTGATAAGTATGATGCATATAAGGTTGACAGAAAGTGTACTGGAACGGGCATTTATATTAAGTAGGACATGGCAGCTGACGAACCATGCATATCGAGCATTGAAATTGGGCTTTTGGTACACCGATGTCCTTTTCTAAACATGATGAACTAAGAAAATCCAGGAAAAAGAGAATATTCATTATCACCAGCTTATGCTTCTGATGAATCGGTTAACTTCTGTCTCACAACGGAGGATATTTCAGTTCAAAGAGCATAACTATTAATATTATAATTTAAAAATGTTACAATAAAACATCTCACATAGCTATCTCCAGCTATTCCACATACAAACTGTTCCTACAAAAGATTAATTTTTTATCGACATGATGCTAATCAAGATAGAAGCAGAATTGGCCCTTTGCAAGTAGAATATAACAAATCTGATGTTAAAAAGCTTATATCTACAATTTACTTCATGCTAATCGAGAAAAAAATTAGCAGAAATAGTCTTATTTACTTGCTTCCTTGTAAGAAGAAGCGAAATAAGGGAGTATCATAGGCTAAAGTGATAGTCAAAAGCTGGTTGCTAGGTGACTGAAGTTCGTTTGTTTGTGTGGTCACGAGTTGACAAATTCTTGTATGAGAAAGGTATAAGTTTTTCATATCTCAAAAACAATCAACTCCACGAAAAAATATTATGCAACATAAATTGTGTATTTTAATGTGCTCTACATTTTTTATGTGGTAGGTTTTTGTCCATATCTTACGGTTTGGCACTTATGTAACATTTCGTAAAATTCATTCAGAATAAAGTAGTCTTCAGAGGCTAATCCCAGAAAGTTCAAGATATACATATTATTTGTCTTTAATATACGATATCTTAATCAAAACCGTTAGAGCCATTTTAAGAAAATGAACATTTTCGAAAAAAGTTCCAAGTAAAGAATAGCTTGGGGTGGGGGAATTTTTCTCAAAATCTTCGTGTCGCAGCCCTGGAAGATACTAAACTTAAATACCAAGTTTGGTATTTTATCGACTTTTCGTTTTTGAGTTATCGTGTTCACAGACACACGGACACAATGACACATGGACACACGGACACACACACACACACGGACCTTTTTGTAAAAATGCTTTTTTTGGATACAGGAGAGCGTAAAACATATATTTCCGGTGAAATGGCGGTATCGAATTTTTGGGTGGAGTGCAATATCTTCTCTATACACTATGTACATAGTACTTGTAGAGAAAGTAGAAAGGCGATATACAGGTGTTTCAAAACTACGGGGCATAATTTCAGGTATGTATTTCCCACATGAAGACAATCAAAATAGTTCATTATAACATGTGTCCGGAAATGCTTCATTTCCGAGTTATGGCCTTTACAACATTGAAAGTCCCACCTGTAGACAATCAAAATAGTTCATGTCCGGAAATGCTTCATTTCCGAGTTATGGCCTTCACAACATTGGAATTCACTGAAACGTTTTTCTTTCCACAAGTCTTTGCCGTCAAAGGAGACATTAGGAGGGCGCTCTGATAGTTCATTCTGAGGAAGGTTACATTCAGTGTTCTTTAAGCGTTAAGACTGTGCGTATATTCAAATCAAGAGCCGGCAGAGATACACTTCATGTACGGTAAGGCGGACGGCAATGCTGCGCTGGCTCGTCGTTTGTACCAGGAGAGGTACCCACAGCGACAAAAGTCCAGATCGGAAGACATTTGTACGTCTCCATTCCCGTCTGTGCGTGTATGGAACATTCGCCTCTCCTGGTTTGGGAAGGGGACGACCAAGATCTACAACTCCAGAAGTGCAGGAGGAGATTCTGGAGGCTGTGGACAGGACTCCTTCTATCAGCACACGACGGTTAGCGTTGCAAATCAATGTTCCTCATACGACTGTCTGGAGACTGTTGAACGAGTATCAATTGTATCCTTATCATTTGCAACGTGTACAGGCCCTGTCACCAGCAGATTACCCTGCATGAGTTAGGTTCTGTCAGTGGTTCTTGCAGCAGTGTGGTGTAAATCCGAACTTTTCTGCCGTCGTATTATTTACAGATGAAGCGCAGTTCACAAGAGATGGCATAACACATTTCCACAATCAGCATGTATGGTCGCATGAAAACCCACGTGCAACTGTTGTATCTCATCACCAGGTGCGGTTCTCCCTCAACATGTGGGCCGGTATCATTGGTGATCGATTAGTTGGACCCCATGTACTTGTAAACAGACTTACGGGGCAGGCGTACACAAACTTCCTGGAAAACACCATACCTGACGTTTTCGAAGACACTCCACTGATCAATCATCAACACATTCACTTCTTGCATGATGGCGCTCCTGCACACTTCAGTCTTACGGCTCGCCGGTACTTGGATCGAAGGTTTCCTGATCGATGGATAGGTAGAGGTGGCCCAATTGCTTGGCCTCCACGCTCACCTGATCTGAACCCTCTCGATTTCTACTTGTGGGGCCATTTAAAACCATTGGTTTATTCGTCTCCGGTGCCAGATTTGGAATCCCTTCGGAATCGAATTGTGGCAGGTTGTGATGACATACGCAATACTCCTGGAGTTTGGGATCCTGTTCGCAGGTCAATGAGACATTGATGTGAGGTCTGTATTCAAGCAGGAGGTGGACATTTTGAACATCTTCTGTAATGACAACAACCTGCGGTAACAAAAACGTTCCAGTGAATTTCAATGTTGTGAAGGCCATAACTCGGAAATGAAGCATTTCCGGACACATGTTATAATGAACTAATTTGATTGTCTACATGTGGGAAATACATACCTGAAATTATGCCCCGTATTTTTGAAACATCCTGTATTAAACTAAAGCGACAATGAAATCTTTTAAAAACTGATCGCTATATGAAACAATTGAGACTCGATTCGCTTTGTATGGTCTCGTTTGAGAAAAGTCGGGTAGTTGAAAATTGGAATCAATAACAAGGAATAACTCTAAAAAGGTCAACTCTATAAGAAAAACGCATATGAATACATTATGTGTTTTAACGATATCAAAATTGTTTGAGGTTTTATCTGTCTCTCTCGGTTTGACAGTTATGCAAAATTCTGCAAAACTCATCCAGAATAAATATATCTTCAAAGGCTATTCCCAGAAATCTCAAAATGTACATTCATTTTTGTATGTACATATCTTTAATGAACGTTATTTTTATCAAAATCTTTGTAGTCATTTTTGAGAGAAAAGAACAAACATTATGTCCATGTAAAGGGTAGTTTCTGGTGGTATGATTTTCTTGAAAATATTCGAGGTATTTGCTTGGAAGGTACTAAACATAAATACCAATTTTGGTATTTAATTGTCCTTTCGTTTTCGACCTGTGCTGTCCACAGACTTACACTGACATCCACCCACACGCACGGATTTTTTTCTAAAAACATTTTACGAACTCAGCGATCTCAAAACATGCATTTCCTGTTAACTCTTGACATCGAATTTTAGGGTGTAAAACAATATTTTCTCTAGCTGCATGTGTGTTAGAGAAGCTAATAATAGGGTGTCTAATCCTAGCGACAAACATTTGGAAATCATAAGTTGCAAACAAAATAGATCGTTAAGGCTAAAAGAGATCCCAGAAAACGAATCAAGTGCAAAGAAATTTAGTAACTTTCCAACAAAATGGGGTGCTTTTGAATAGTTCTACTAATTTTAAGGAGTATTTAGAATTTCAGTTAATCTCTAGACCTCCAGCTATGTTTAACGTCTTACTTGGAAAAGTAACAAGTCACCTTTAAAGAATGCATTCGAAAATAGTCTTGACCAAGGCATTGAATTTACCAAAGTGATGTACATGTTTGGTGGTGTAACACTGGTTAGTACTGTAGCGAGAAGTTAATCCTGAAGGAAAACATTATACAATTCAGTTAATGTATTCCATTTCTCTATTAGAGGTAATTTTACTATGATAAGAAAATATAAGGGACATTTTAAGTGTTTACAGTCGGTTTTCATACGGTTGGTACGACAGGTACTGGTCGCTGCTGATCAGGGATAGACATTCTTAAGCAGCTGGCCTCAAGTTATCTGTACTCACCACTATCCCCACAAAAAAAGCAAAACAACAGCGAAAAAGACGTTGTTTGCCAACTCACTGAAAGATATGGCTCATATCTTATGACAGTCCAGCGAAAATTCGTTCTGAACCCCACCCTCCATCCTGGCTTTAATTATTATTATTTTTACTTTCTCTAGCCCCATTTGTACAGTATATATAGGGATAGAGAAGGTATTGTAATGCACCCAAAAATTCGATACCGAGATTTCACTGGAAATATATGTTTTGGGGTCCCCTGAGTCCGAAACAACCTTTTTTTAAAAAAAGTTCCGTGTGTGTGTGTCTGTGGACAGCATAGCCCCAAAACGAAAAGACCGTTAAATACCAAACTTGCTATTTAGATTTAATATCTTCCAAGGATGCGACACGAAGATCTTAAAAAAAAATCCCCCTACTAAAAACTACCCTTTACATGGAACAAAGTTCGAAAATTTTTATTTTCTTAAAGATGGTTCTAACGATTTTGATTAAAATCCCGTATATTAAAACTGTTTATGTCCGAAATAAAATGTATATCTCGAATTTTTGGGGAATATCCTCTGAAGACCTCTTTATTCTAGATGAATTTTGCTGAATTTTGCTTAACTGCTAAACCGCAAGAGATAGAAAAAGAAAAAAAGGCACTACACAAAAAATGTACCTCATGACAAAACACAAAATTTGTGTCCTTAACGTTTTTGTTGTGTAGGTAACCGTTTTCGAGATATTACTTGTTATTAATTTCAATTGTGAAGTACTTAAACTTTTCTCCACAGTGTCTGTTTTCTTTTGTTCTACTCCTGGCCAAGCAAAGAAGTGATTTGCAATGACAATCGCATAACGATAGCTTTTAAAACATTTGACAATCACTTTAGCGTAGTGCATTCCCTTATTCCTTAAGGGAACTAAGTAATAACATTCTGCTAACATTTATCTTGATTAGCATTGTGTACAAAGAAGAATGATCTTTTGTAGGAGTTTTGTAGAGCAGCTATAGAAAGTCATGTGAGTGTAACACATCAGATTTTTTGTGTGTAGTTTAACCTCCTTTAACCTGGTTGGTCATACCGGACAATGAATGAAATTGGTGAAATGGTGCTCAAATGATGTCGGGGTCCATGGAGCTCAAAGTTACTCAACATTCGTCTTCTCGGGATTAGAGAAAACCCCGAAAAAAGCTCATCCGGGTAACTAAACGTAAGCGAGATTCGAACTCACGACCTTTTGAATGTGAGGCAGACACTCTACCACTACACTACTCAGGCGGTCTTTAATTATTATTGGTGGTAGATAAATGAAATGAAAAAAAAATTGTGAAAAGAAGGGTGGGAATGTTTTAGGACTACGTTTTGAATATCTCTCTGACATGTTACAGTTATGAGGTCTGGAAAACAAACAGTGAATGCCTTAACAACCTCGTCCACTGTTTCGATGAGTTTAATAGTAAAAAACAGGTCTTCATAAAACTGTTACATCTTCATTTTATTTACTTCAAGTACAGCATATTTTTACTTTCTCTACGCATACTATGTACATAGTGTATAGAGAAGGTATTGTATTCCACCCAAAAATTCGAATGTCAAGTTTTCACCGGAAATACATGTCTTAGGACCCCCTCAATCCGAAAGAAACATTTTTAGAAAAAAGTCCGTGTGTATGTGGACAGCATAGCTCAAAAACGAAAAGACCGTTAAATACTAAACTTGGTATTTAGATTTAGTATCTTCCAAGGATGCGGCACAAAGGTTTTCAAGAAAATCCCCCCAACCTCAACCACCCTTTACATGGAACAATTTTCGAAAATTTTGATTTTCTAAATATGGCTCTAACGATTTTGATTAAATTCCCGTGTATTAAAGATATTTACATACCAAATAAAATGTATATCTTGAATTTTCTGGGAATAGCCTCTGAAGAGCTCTTTATTCTGAATGAATTTTGATCAACTTTCCTTAACTGCTAAACGGTAAGAGAGAAAGAAAAACTTACTACACCGAAAATGTTGATCTCATCAAAACATACAATTTATGTCCTTTACATTGTTGTTGTGGAGGTACCGTTTCCGAGATATTCCTTGTTTTTGGTTTCAGTTGTGAGTACTTATACTTTTCTCAGACAGGAAGTGTCCGTTTTTCTTTTGTTCCACTCCTGGCCATGCAAGGAATTGATTTGCAATGAAAATCGAATAACGACATGTTTTAAAACATTTGAATATCGGTATAGACTAGTGCATTCCCTCATTTTCTTTCTACGTATAAGGAACTAAGTAAGAACATTCTGCTAATGTTTATCTCGATTATTTGTGTAGAAAGAAGAATAATCTTATGTAAGAAATTTGTAGAAGAGCTAGAGAAATTCATCTGAGTGTAACACATCAGTTGTTTACTTTCTCTATACGTACTATGTACATAGTGTATAGAGAAGGTATTGTATTGCACCCAAAAATTCCATACCGAGATTTCACCGGAAATATATGTTTTGAGACCCCCTGAATCCAAAAGAAGCATTTTTAAAGAAAGATGGGCATCCGTGTGTCTGTCTGTCGTGTGTGTATCTGTATGTGTGTGTGTGTGTGTGTGTGTGTGTGTCTATGGACAGCATAGCTCAAAAATGAAAATACCGTTAAAAACCAAACTTGTTATTGAAGTTTGGTGTCCTCCAAGGAAGCGACAAGAAGATTTTCAAGAAAATCCCCCCAACCCAAACTACCCTTTACATGGAACTTTTTTCGAAAATTTTGATTTTCTTAAAAATATGTATAATGATTTTGATTAAAATCTCGTATATTTAAGATATTTACTTGAAAAATAACATGTATATCTTGAATTTTCTGAGAATAGCCTCTGAAGACTATTTTATTCTGGATGAATTTTACGGATTTTTGCATAACTGCTAAGTCATAAGAGAAGGACAAAAACTTACCACACAAAAAATGTAGATCACGTTAAAATATATAATTCATATTCCATACATTTTTTCGTGGAGTTGATCGTTTTTTAGATATTCCTTCTTTTTGATTTTAGCTTTAAAATACAGGAATTTGTCAACTTCTGTCCATACAAAGGGACTTCAGTCATATAGCAACAATCTTTTAACTATCACTTTAACCTTTGGTACTCCCTTATTTCGCTTCTACTTTCAAGGAAGCAAGTAATAAGACTATTTCTGCTAATTTTTCCCAATTAGCATGAAGTAGATTAAATCATAAGCTTTTAACAATAATTTGTTGCAGAGAGTTACAGAAAGGCATGTGAATGGAACACATCATATTTTTATTTCTTATAATGACTTTTAAAATGTGTGTGATGAATTTTCATTCAAAATAGAAGTTGTTCAATTTTGTATGATCAGTAGGTAAACCCTGTGTATCCATTATTATTAAAAACCTTATGCTTCTATTTACTTCATGCTATTAGAGACAAATTAGCAGAAATAGTCTTATTACTTGCTTCCTTGTAAGTAGAAGCGAAATAAGAGAGTATCATAGGTTAAAGTGATAGCCAAAAGCTGGTTGCTTGGTTTGTATGGACAGCAGTTGACAAATTCCTGTATGAGAGAGGCTTTCCAAAGCTGAAACCAAAAACAAGGAATACTTCAAAAGCGATCAACTGCACGAAAAAAATGTATAAATATAAATTGTGTGTTTTAATATGCTCTACATTTTTTGTGTGATAAGTTTTTGTCCATCCGTTACGGTTTAGAAGTTATGCAAATTTTCGTAAAATTCACTCATAATAAAGTACCCTTCAAGAATAATAATAATAAATTGTGTGTTTTAATATGCTCTACATTTTTTGTGTGATAAGTTTTTGTCCATCCGTTACGGTTTAGAAGTTATGCAAATTTTCGTAAAATTCACTCATAATAAGTACCCAGAAAATTCAAGATATACATATTATTTGTCAGGTAAATATCTTTAATCAAAATTGTTAGTCATTTTTAAAAAAAAAATCAAAATTTTCGTAAAAAGTTCCATGTAAAGGATAGCTGGGGGTGGGGGAATTTTCTTGAAAATATCTACGTGTCGCATCGTTGCAAGATACCAAACTTAAATACCAAGTTTGATTTTTAATGGAATTTTCGTTTTTGAGTTATGCTGCCCACGGCTACACATACATACATACATACATACATACATACATACATACATACATACATACATACATACATACATACATACATACATACATACATACATACATACATACATACATACATACATACATACATACATACATACATACATACATACATACATACACACACATACATACACTTAGACACACACGGACATTTTTCTAAAAATTGAGAGTCTCAAAACATGTATTTCCGGTGAAATCTTCGTATCGATTTTTGGGTGTATTACAATACCTTCTCTATAGTACGTGTAGTAAAAGTAAAATTTGCGAACTTAAGTTGGAATTGCTTGAACATCCACCATATTCGCCAGTGACTATCACTGTTCCCAAACCTCAAAAAAATTCTTGGAGGACGAAGATTTCACAGCATCGAAGAGGTCATTGATTCGGTAATCACCTATTTTGGGGACCTTGATAAATCGCACTACAGAGATTGTTTAATTAAATTAGAGCATCGATATGTCAAAATTATAAGCCTTTTTGTAGATTATGTTGAGAAATAAAGCAAACATTTTTACTTTCTCTATACGTGCTATGTATATAGTGTATAGAGAGGGTATTGCACTCCACCAAAAAATTCGATACCGAGATTTCACCGGAAATATATGTTTTAGGGTCCCCTGCATCCAAAAAAAAGTATTTTCAGAAAAAGGTCCGTGTGTTTGTCCATGTGTCCGTGTGTCTGTGAACACGATAACTCTAAAACGAAAAGTCGGTAAAATACCAAACTTGGTATTTAAGTTTAGTATCTTCCAGGGATGCGACACGAAGATTTTCAAGAAAATCCCCCCAACCCAAACTACCCTTTACATGGAATTTTTTTCGAACATTTTGATTTTCTAAAAATGATTATAAGGATTTTGATTAAAATATCGAATATTAAATATATTTACATGACAATTAAAATGTATATTTAGAATTTTCTGGGAATAGCCTCTGAAGACTACTTTATTCTCGGTCAATTTTACGGAATTTTGCATAACTGCTAAACCGTAAGTGATGGACAAAAACTTATCCCACAACAAGTGTAGGGCACCTTAAAACATACAATTTATGTTATATAATTTTTTTTCGTGGAGTTGGTCATTTTTGAGATATTCCTTGTTTTTTTCAGCTATAAAGACTTATACTTTTTTCATACAGGACTTTGTGAACTCGTGTCCATAGAAACAAAAGAACTTCAGTCACATAGCAACCAGCTTTTGACTATCACTTTAACCTATGGTAACCCCTTATATCGCTTCTACTAACAAGGAAGCAAGTAATAAGACTATATCTGCTAATTTTTGCTCCATTAGATGAAGTAAATAGATTAATTTGTTGCATTGATATAGAGAAAGTCACACATCAGATATTTTAATGCTGTTTTCATTGAGAGGCCCAGGACTTATAAGCCGACCCTAATGTATAGTAGAGGAATTACATTCTTATAATGAGTAACATAACTTGAATAAGAAAATAAGTTTTACGTGAGTATTATAACATATAAGCTTCATGAATATTCACGTCAGATTTTGGTATGTTTATGATGACTGCAAAGGTAGAAGAAGAAAAAAGAAGGTTATTGAGTTATTAACGTGGATATGAGAAGAAAGTGCACTATACTCTGGAGGTAGTGCCATGTTGAAGCTTGTAGGGCTTTTCTGCCCTGAAGGGCTGGCTTTTGTGTACAAGAGTCGAGCAATAGACGTTTCGACATGCTCGTTACAACACTGATCCAGTTAGCATTAACCTGATAGAAGGTTCAAAGTGCGTAACGATTTTATTAAGCAAACAAAATTCCTTGTAATACCAATTTGAACTCTCTGCTAATTAATTAGCATCAGGTGAAACTGAATTACGGGCACCCACATTCGTTCGTTTCGCTCTACACTGGTTTAGCGAGTGAGGGGGGGGTGTATTATTCGAGGAACGGCGTCCCACCGCAGGGCTCTTCGTTGCAAACCAGCTTTTACTGGAATAAGCGATCATTTTGGTGGATCAACAGATCGTATCGGTTTCCATATTGCCGTTCATTTGTCTTCTGTTATGTGCTGAATAGCATAGGAAAATAAAGACAGATGATTTCCTATACAAAGTGATGAAATGGACACCCATTGATTTAATATCCATGTAAATCAATGGAGTTACGTCGGAACAGCAATTTGCCTGACAATCCCCAAACGAGCAGTAATGCGCCTAGGAAAAAAGTCTGATCTGCTCCGTTCACATGGCTTTCTCTACACCTCTGTAACAAATAAGCGTTAATAAGCTTATTCTTCTATCTATTTAACACTAAAAAATTACCAGAAACGGTCTTATTATTTACTTTAACTTTTAAAATGTGGTTGCCATGGGATTGAAATCTGTTTTCTTTTCGTGGCCAGGAGTTGTCAAGTTCCCGCTTGAGAAAAGTTTAAGTATTTTAAAACCAATAACAAGGAATATCTCGAAAACGGTTAACTGCACGAAAAAATGCATATTACATAAATTGAGTGCTTTAACAAGATCTACATTTTTGTGTAGTAATTTTTTGTCTATCTCTTACGGTTTTACCAGTTACGCAA
This sequence comes from Hymenopus coronatus, assembly GCA_030762935.1. NCBI lineage: Eukaryota > Metazoa > Arthropoda > Insecta > Mantodea > Hymenopodidae > Hymenopus > Hymenopus coronatus. Next base: position 75,854,948 of record CM060883.1, read on the forward strand.
AATTCAGGAGAAGTGATCCAGAATAAATTAGGTCTTTAGAGGCTATTCCCAGAAAATTCAAGTTATACATTTCGTTTGCCATAAAATATCTTATAAAGTATTTTAATCACAATCATTAGAACATAACAAAGCACATAGCGAGATTAAACTTTTACACTTTCTTAATGTTATAAAAGCAAAAGAATTAGGTTTAATTACAAAGGCAACTTTACATTGAAATAATGCATCAAAAGATCAAAATTTGTAAAATCATGCATGTCAGCAGAAGAGTATACTTTTTACACTTTCTTGATTTTGCCAAAAAGCTTATTCTTCATTCTACTTTTTGCTAAACGTGATAAATATTAACATAAGTGGTCTTATTAATCGATTACTTGTAAGTATAAGGTAAATAAGGGAATACACTAGACTAAAGCGATAGTCAAATATTCTAAAAACTGGTTGCCAAGTGGTTGAAAATCGTTTCTTTACGAGGCCAGTAGATTGCAGGTATTTTAAAACTGAATCCAATTACAAGGAATATTTAAATATTTAACACTACGAAACACTAGATATGCAAAATTCAGCAAAACTAATCCAGAATAAAGATGTACTTAGAGACTATTCCCACAAAATTATTCAAGATATAGATTTTATTCGTCATGTAAGTATCTTTAATATACGGTATTTTAATCAAAATTGTTAAAACCATTTTTGAAAAAATAAACATTTTCGATTTTTTTCCATGTAAACGGTAGAGTGGGGACTTTCCGATAAAATCTTCGTATCGTATCCTTGAAAGATAATAAATTTAAATACCAAAGTTACTGTTTTACAGAATTTTCCTTTTTGGGTTATCGTGTTCACAAACACACGGGCACTCACACATACTCACACATACACTGACAGACTTTTTTCTAAAATTCCTTTTTACTTTCTCTACACGTACTTTGTACATAGTGTATAGAGAACGTATTGCACTCCACCCAACAATTCGATACCAAGATTTCACCAGAAATATATGTTTTAGGGTCCCCTGTATAGAAAAAAAGCTATTTTCAGAAAAAGGTCCGTGTATGTGTGTGTGTCCGTGTGTCTTTGAACTTGATAACTCAAAAACGAAAAGTCGGTAAAATACCAAACTTGGTATTTAAGTTGGGTATCATCCAGGGATGCGACACGAAGATTTTGAGAAAAATCCCTCCACCCCAAATTACCCTTTAAATGGAAATGTTTTCGAAAATTTTTATTTTATAAAAAATGGTTCTAAAGATTTTTATTAAAATATCGTTTATTTAAGATATTTTCCTGACAAATAAAATGTATATTTTGAATTTTCTGGGAATAGCCTCTGAAGACTACTTTTATCTGGGTGAAATCTACGGATTTTGCATAACTGCTAAACCATAAGAAATGGACAAAAACTTGCCACCCAAAAAATGTAGAGCACATTAAAACACACAATTTATGTTGTATACATTTTTTTCGTGGGGTTGATGTTTTTGAGATATTCTTTGTTTTTGGCTTCAGCTTTGAAAAACTCAACTTTTCTCACACAGGACTTTGTGAACTCCTGTACATACAAACAAAGGAACTTCAATCACATAGCAACCAGCTTTTGACTATCATTTTAACCTATGGTACTCCCTTACTTCGCTTCTACTTAACGGTAACAAGTAATAAGACTATTTATGCTAATGTTTTCTGGATTAGCATGAAGTAAATAGAAGTATAAGCTTTTTAACAATTATGTGTTGCAGAGATGTAGAGAAAGTGATATGAATGGAACACATCAGATTTTTCTGTACAAGGGACCCTAAAATGTGTACTTCCGTTCGAATCTGGGTATCAAATTTTATGGTGGAGTGCAACACCTCTACCTATGTACCATGTACTATGCAGAGGAAGTAAAAATCACAAATATTAAACATAAATACAGATGTCGTTCATTGAATTCTACCCTCATGGTTTGTTGTTAGCTTTTAAAAAGAAATAGTTTACAGAATGTTCACACGCTTTCTTTAACCATTATATCCGTTTACATTTAAATTGTATGCAATATAGTTATACAGTAGAAAGGAATTCTTTAATGTGTTTTTGATTAGCTTTGTTTCAAATTGGTTATTCGTCACAAGTAGTAACATAACTTCATCGCACGACAGTCAACAAGGGACCTTGGCTACCGCCCGGCCGCTGCACCTTCCATCTCGGTCCGAAGGCGTCATGAATGGAGTGCAGTGCTGGAGGGTGAGGCGTGCCGGCCGGTTGTTGCGGTCTTCTCGATCTGGACCTGTAGTAGCGAACTCAATTGCTTTTATCACAGGTGAGGCTTTTATTACCATGGTATTTTTTACTGAGCCGGGTGGCTGAGGCAATTTGGTGTGTGATCCATATTCGGGAGGTGGCGGGTTCGATTGCTGTAACCTGGGCATTTTCATGGTTTTCTTTTGTCGCCAGAAGAATGCTGGTTAGGTTCATTAAATCTCCCGTCCACCATTACCTGTTCCCATTGTTTCCTAATCATCTATTTCAGGTTTGAAGGACCAAGCTACTAAGGTGTTTGGCAGATTGCGGCTGGACGGTGAACTGAACATTGTTAATTGAACACTCGTTCGGGTCCTGTCTTTCTTTTGAAGGGCTCGCTGTTGGCTTTTTCTGAAGGATCAGGCGCTCGTGAGCAGGGCGTAGGGCGTCGGAAGCGTTGCAACTGTAATCGATAGGGATCCATTTATGCTTGCGGCTGTCGTTAACCGGGTCTGGTTGCCCTTCGGGTATCTCAACATATCCCGCCCTCCCTAGGGTCACAGAAGTATGAGATATGAGTATGCCAGTGGCGGGGGACACCTCAGCAACTTCGACCAAAGTATTGATTAATTGCGGCCTGTCCCCCACGGGGAAAGGGTGAGAGGAGGGGAAACCACAAGCTAGCTAAGAGGAGCGGACGGAGCCAAGCGCAGGGACGCACGGAAGTCTCACTGGATGATAGTGCTGGCTATACAGGCGCGCCTCTACAAGGCACCTAGCCTCAATCAGCGCTATCAGGGGGAAGAGAGTTTTAGTCGGAGCAGGCAATTGTGCCATTTGGCTGCTAAATCTAAAACCATACCTGCCGCCGAGCTGAAAGATGAAGAAGGAAAATGAAATGAAGGGAAAGGAACCTGGTAGATATACAGCACCCCAGTATTCGCCTAATTGGCCCCACGAAAACCTAGGGCCATAGTGCGCTGTCGACAGGGACCGAACCCGGATCTCCCAAATGATAGTTACAGACGAAACCTCCTGCCACTTGTTTAGGTACAGGGTCACGTAAGTGGCAAATGCCTATAAGGGCACTCGCTTTGGCGCTTCGTGGCGCAGGGAATCATGGCTTCGACTGCCGCCTTGGGCATAAGTGTTGCTGAATGTGTACATGTATGTGTATTTGTCATAAAACAGAAAACGGTAAACAAAGGACATTTAGGGAAAAGAGGAATACAGCACCGGAGTCCCGACCGGACTTCGGAACTCTATTTAAAAAAATCGGTTGTGTTCCATTCACATGACTTTCTCTACATCTCTGCAACAAATTATTCTATTTACTTCATCTAATCGAGTAAAAATTAAAAGAAATAGTATTATTACTTGCTTCCTTGTTAGTAGAATCAAACTAAGGGAGTACCATAGGTTACAATAATAGTCAAAAGCTGGTTGCTATGTGACTACAGTTCCTTTGTTTGTATGGACAGGAGTAGACAAATTCTTGTATGAGAAAAGTATGCTGAAACCAAAAACAAGGAATATCTCAAAAACGTTCAACTCCAAGAAAGAAAATACATGTTTTAAGTTTTTCGTCCATCTCTTACGGTTCAGCAGCTATTCAAAATTCCGTAAAATCCATCCAGAATAAAGTAGTCTTCAGAGGCTATTCCCAGAAAATTCAATATATACATTTTATTTGTCAGGTAAGTATCTTCAAAATACGATATTTTAATTAAAATCGTTAGAGCCATTTTTAAGAATAACAACATTTTCGAAAAAAGTTCAATGTAAAGGGTAGTTGCGGGTGGGGGATTTTCTTGAAAATCTTCGTGAGGCATCCTTGCAAGATACCAAACGCTCATTACATTTTTGAGCTATGCTGCCCACAGACACACACATACACACAGACAGACGCACACACGGACATTTTTCTAAAAATGCTCTTTTTGGGTTCAGGAGGTCTCAAAACATATATTTCCGGTGAAATCTCTGTATCGAATTTTTGGGTGCATTACAGTACCTTCTCTATACACCATGTACATAGTACATATAGAGAAAGTAATAAAAACATCTGATGTGTTCCATTCACATGACTTTCTCTACGTCTCTGCAACTGTAGTTAAAAGCTTATGCTTCTATTACTTCATGCTAATTAGCAGAAATAGTCTTATTACTTGCTTCCTTGTAAGTAGAAGCGAAATGAGGGAGTTCCATAGGTTAAAGTGAAAGCCAAAAGCTGGTTGCTATGTGACTGAAGTTCCTTTGTTTGTATGGACAGGTGTTGACAATTTCCTGTTTAGGAAAAGTACAAGTTTTTCAAAGCTAAAACGAAAAACCAGGAATATCTTAAAAATGATCAACTCCACGAAAATAATATATATAACGTAAATTGTGTGTTTTATCGTGAGCTACATTTTCGGTGACGCAGATTGTTGTCCATCTCTTACGGTTTAGCAGTTATGCCAAAATCCATAAAATTCATCCAGAATAAAATAGCCTTCAGAGGCTATTTCCAGGAAATTCAAGATATACATTTTATTTGTCAGATATTTATCTTTAATATACGAAATTTTAATCAAAATCGTTAGAGCCATTTTTAAGAAAATCAAAATTTTAGAATTTTTTTCCATGTAAAGGTTAGTTTGGGGTGGGGGATTTTCTTGAAAATCTTCGTGTCGCATCCTTGGAAGATACCAAATTAAATACCAAGTTTGGGCTTTAACGGTCTTTTCGTTTTTGAGCTATGCTGCCCACAGACACACACACACACACACACACACAGGTAGACAGACACACACACGGACATTTTTCTAAAAATGCTTCATTTTTATTCAGGGAGTCTCAAAAGATGTATTTCCGGTGAAATCTCGGTACCGGATTTTTGGGTGCATTACAATACCTTCTCTATACACTATGTACATAGTTCGTATAGAGAAGGTAAAAAGAGTTTAGTGATGTTGACTTCATGCCAGCTGAAACCACTGAACAACACACTCCTCAGCCATCAGCATCAACATCTGAGGGGTTTACACTACACACCCAGCCTTGTGAGTCAGTCTCTCTTCTTCCCTCCAAAATTGCAGAGAAAATAGAAATATCGGTTGAACCACAAGCATTTGCAGTTTCACCAAAAGATGAGTTGCCAGTTCCCTTGTTAAAAGTCTTCCCTAATCGTCTTCCCTAATCCTTACAGGGTCACCATATAAGGTTGAGCTTCAAGCAAAAGGCAAATACTCAACCTAAGTCACCAGAAATTTGCAGAAAGTCGCTTCAGTCTAAGTTTGGTGAAACAACAAGAGCAAAGAAAGCCAAATATAACGAAGAGAATTCTAGTGATAGCCAGTGATCTTATTGCAAGGAGAAATATAGTGAGACAAAACGGAATGGCGACTGGATTCAGTGTTTGAAGTGCAACAGATGAGGTCCATGAATTTTGCACAGGTTGACCTCAAAAAGCATCGAAATATTTTGAATGTAATGGCTAGGGGCAAAACCGTATTTTGCAGACAAAAACTTTTTAATTTATATTACGTGTGTGTTAAAAGATGGCAACATAACATATGTTTTAAAATGTTCACAATTCATGATACAATCATTTACAATAAAGTGCATTTCTTAAAACATTATATGTTATGATGAATTATAATTAATTGTTAGATACCCGATCCTGCCCCTACGTCTGGGGCTCTGCCTCTGAGTCTAAATAATCGTAATACTAAAGCAACTAATGCCTATTACAAGTTCTAATACAGCTGAATCAAACAGAGCTGACTGAAAGCTGCGCATTATCTCCAGTCGACTTGAAAACGGTAAAACTCAGCGTGTGCCGCTGCAGCACACCAATCAAATTGCAATTAACTGCAAGGTAAGGGTTCGCCCTTGCAGCTCAGAAAATGCAACTAATCTCACGCCTCATTGTATCCCAAAAGACAACTTCAAATTTCAATTCCCTTAAGTAATTAACCAATAGGGATGAAACAAACGTCACTTTAATACCGTACTTCGTGTTATCATTTGCGTTATAATATACGGTGTCCATTAACAGCATAAGATTGTCCTGAAAATCATATTTGCTCAAGCTTTGAATGCCTGATATTACCTTCTTCGATGAGGCCCATCCTCCATATTGGTGAAAGTTGTTTTTTACTTTCTCTAGCCCGCATGTACAGTGCACATAGTGGACAGAGAAGGTGTTGTAATGCACCCAAAAATTCCATACCGAGATTTCACCGGAAATACGTGTTTTTGGTCCCCCTGAATCCAAAAAAAGCATTTTCAGAAAAAGGTCCGTGCGCGTGTGTGTGTGTTTGTGTTCAGCATAGCTCAGAAACGATAGCATTAAATACCAAACATGATATTTAAGCGTGGTACCTTCCAAGGATGTGACACAAAGATTTTCAAGAAAATCCCCCCACACCAAACTACCCTTTGCATGAAACATTTTTGAAAATTTTGATTTTCTCAAAAGTGACTAACGATTTTGATTGAAAGATATTATCATGACAAATAAAATGTATATCTTGAATTCTCTGGAAGTAGCCTCTGAGGACCTCTTTATTCTGGATGATTTTTATTCAATTTTGCATAACTGATAAACCTTATTACACAAAAGAGGTAGATCTCGATAAAACACACAATTTATATCCCATACTTTTTCTCGTGAAGTTGGTCATATTCGATATATTCCTTGATATTGATTTCAAAATACTTAAAATGTTCTCATACCGGAACTTGTCAACCCCTGGCAACGCAAAGAAGGGATTTCAATCCCATAGCAACCACTTTTTAAAACATTTGAATATCGGTTTTGTCTAGTATATTCCCTTCTACTTACAATCAAGGTATTTATTATCACGTGGTATCGGTTTTCAATTCAGATGCTATACTTTTCCACCGCTATTTGTGAAAGTGTCACTGTCACTTTCAAGTCTTCATCTTTTCCATCCAAAAAGTCATTATGGTTCAAAGTGAAACTACGGTTTTTGTTAATTCTTTTATCAACATTTGCTTTCAACTCCTCCACTTCATAAATTTCCACTCCGGTCTTTATCGTGCACACTGGTTCTTCCTTGATTGCTCGTAAATTTTGCTCCATTTCCTTACTGAAGATTCGTCCATCGCATTATCACCATAAACTTGGTTATTTGCCTGTAAAATTCGACTGACCGAACATGTGCATTCAAAAAAACAAATACATTTTTTGGTAGTAGAAAAGTATAAAATCTGCATGGTAAAACTGGTACCACGTGACAATAAATGTCTTGACAGAATTTTTTTGGTAGTGTTTAACGCCGGCATTAACTACTTATGGGACCGCAGGCGGTGACACTGATGATCCATGAATGAAAATGGAGCACCGATGGAATGCGATGGCGGGGGAAACCGGAGAACCAGGAGAAAACCCGCCCTTGCGCCGCTTTGTCCACCACAAATCTCACATGCGGCCCGTATAGGTGAAAGGCGAATGGGCTAACCACTCGGCCACGGTGTGGTCTTCTTGATAGAATGGAGACTACGTTGAGAAATAGAGTAAGGTACTGTAACGTTGTAAATAACGTTTTGTGTTGATAACTTTCATTATTGTTTTGTAATGCGAAATCGTCTGTCTCTTTCTGTATAACCCTCGGATATATGTAAATTTTACAATGAAGCAGCTAATGGAAAAACATTATGAATTTCATTTGCCTTGTACCGCCATTTCTTAGATTGTGTCAGAGCCTATAACAGAGCAAATAGGACCAAACTGTGAAAAATCTTAGAAGAATATAATATACTCCCAAACATAATAAATGCCACAAAATCACTGTTTAACCAAAACGTCATTAAAATTACAATTCAAAATCAAAAAGCATACTTTTACAATTTAGTAAACAATGTGGGCCTGCGACAAACAGATGAATGTTAGATAAATGAAAGTGGATGCAGCCAAAAGCAACAACCCTGAGAAGAAAGAACAGAATTTCAACAATTTTATTTGCTGAGGACTGAATCTGTATTGCTAGAAGAGAGGATGCTTTGCAACATAATGTAACAAAACGACATTTTAAAAACATATTATAATGAAATTCTTGTGCTAAGACAAAGGTATTAGCGATGGAGGGCAAAAATATAAGAAGAGCACAAATAGTTACTGATGGTGAAACTATTGAGCGAATACTTAGTTTTAAATATCTTGGATATAATCCAAATATCGATAAAGTAAATATTGGGGTAGAGGAAAATTTACACAAGTATAATCGAATGAATGAAATAGAAAGAAAAGTTTTTGGAGAATTGTGTCAAAGGTATTATAATAAGATTACGTAATGTGTTATCAAACCTGCCATTCTGTACGGATTTTAATAGCCTAAGATAAATATCTGAGGTTTTACACTCGCATGACTTTCTCTAGCTACTCTACAAACGTCTTACAAAAGATAATTCTTCTTTCAACTCCACGCTAATCGAGATAAACATTAGCAGAATTTTATTACTTGGTTCCTTATAAGTAGACTGCAACTCTACAGTATTGTATTCCACCCACAAATTATTTCACCGGAAATACATGTTTTGAGATCCTCCAAATCCAAATAAGTACTTTTAGAAATGTCCCTCTGTCTGTGTGTGTGTTTGTGTGTGTCTGTGTTCAGCATATCTCAAAAACGAAAATCCCGTTAAATACCTAACTTGGTATTTAAGTTCAGTGTCTTTCAAGAATGCGACACGAAAATGTTCAAGAAAATACCCCCACCCGCAACTATCCTTGACATTGAAAAAAAGTTTATTTTCTCAAAAATGGCTCTAAAGAAAATGATTAAAACTATATTACATGACAAATAAACCGTATATCTTCAATTTTTCTAGGAATAAACTCTGAAGAGCTCTTTATTCTGAATGAAGTATGCTGAATTTTGCATAACTGATAAACCGTAAAAGTTAGACAAAAACTCACTGCTCATAAAATGTAGATCTCGTTAAAACACATAATTTATGTCATATACAATTTTTCGTGAGGTCGGTGGTTTCGAAGATATTCCTTGTTGTTAGTTTTAGTTTTAAACTTGTCAAAACCTGGTCATGCAAAGAAATGGATTTCAGTCCCATAGCAACCAGATTTTAAAAGATTTGACCATCGTTTTAGCCTAGTATATTCCCGTATTTACCTCCTACTTAGAGGGAAGCAAGTAATAAGACCATTTGTGTTAAGTGTTTATCTCGATTAGCATTCTCGATAGAAGAATAGAATTTTAACAATAATTTGTTACAGAGATGTAGAGAAAGTCATGTGAATGGAACACGTCAGATAATTTTTTCAAATTGCACACCTCAACTAATAGTGTATTAATTAATGGCATCGCGAGAAAATATTTCTGAAAAACGCATTATAATAATGACTTACAATGTTTAAATCTAAAGAAAAAACAAACATCCGGAGAATTAAACACGCATAAAAATGTTATTCGTAACTCACTGGGGCGGTATTTATTTGTTTTATATTAATTTAAAAGCTGCTTGAATCGCATTGAACAGGTTGTCGCATAATACAATTTTAGTAATGTGAATACATTAAATTTTAATTTGCTAATTAGTTTAGTACTTTTGCTTTCTATATCACCTAGCTGTAATAAATAAGAGTAGATATTCCATTGCATCGAAAATTCTATATCGAGATTTCACAAGAAATAGGAATTTGGCATCATTTGAATTAAGTAACCCAACCTTAGAAAAATATTGTATGTAAGTACGTGTATGGCCTTGCGTGTGTTTGTATGTGAACAATTTGTCATAAATAAAATGTCGCAACAATACCAAAATTGTCTCATGAAATGTGAAGATTTCCGAGAAAATGTCTTCAGCTTTTATGGAAATATATGAAATATTCCTTCTTCTCTAAACTTTATCTAACATTTTTTTTATAAATATGCCATATATTTAATATCAAATGACCCAGTGCTCCGTATTTGACCTGTGCAGATATCCCTACATGGTTTGAACAAGTTGCAGAACTCAAGAGAGTTGTTTCAAGTTAAAACTCGCCGATACTCTAATACCAGGTTTTAACTTGAAATTGCCCTGTTTAGTTCTGCTACTCTTTTAACGCACCAAGGGATACTTTATAAACACACACAAGCATATAAGACTGATAAATTAGTGTTTGGAAATTGCCTCTTGATTTGCATTTTTCTTTTCCTTTTACCTTCTCTACCACGCCACCTAAAATGTCAATATTCCTATATTATTAGAAATACAACGAGTCTCTGCGAATAAATTTAAAACATTGTGAGATTCTACATTCACACGACTTTCTCTAACTATTCGTCAACAAACAATTCTTAAACGGGTTGTTTTTCTATGTGCTTCATTTAGTTGCCAAATCATTTGCAGATATGCTTTTATTACATATGTTCTTGTATATACAAGGAAACAGAAGAATGCACAAGGCTTAAGCGATAGTCAAGCTCTCTAAGAGTTGGTCACCTTGTGAAGATTTTGGATTCTGTTTGCCTAACCAAAAGAAAGAAAATAAGATGTTTAACATTCACATTGCTTTCTGTACCTTCTATCATTTATTAGAAGCTATACCAATTATTCTTACGAAAGTTTATTACTTTCTCTATACGTACTATGTACATAGAGTATAGAGAAGGTATTGCACTCCATCCAAAAATTCGATACCGAGATTTCACCGGAAATTATGTTTTAGGGCCCCCTGTATCCAAAAAAAAAAAATTCAGAAAAAGGTCCATGTGTGTGTTTGTGTGTGTCCGTGTGCCTGTGAACACGATAGCTCAAAAACGAAAAGTCGGTAAAATACCGAAGTTGGTATTTAAGTTTGGTATCTTCCAGGGGTGCGACACGAAGATTTTGAGAAAAATACCCCCACCCCAAACTACCCTTTACATGAAACTTTTTTCGAAAATTCTGATTTTCTCAAAAATCTAACGATTTTCATTAAAATTCCGTATATTAAAGATATTTACCTGACAAATAAGATGTATATCTTGAATTTTCTGGGAATAGCCTCTGAAGACTACTTTATTCTGGATAAAGTTTACGGAATTTTGTATAACTGGTAAACCGTAAGAGATGGACGAAAATTTGCCAAACAAATAATGTAAAGCACGTTAAAACACACAATTTATGTTATATACATTTTTTTCGTGGAGTTGATCGTTTTTGAGATATTCCTTGTTTTTCCTTCAGCTTCCAAAAAGTAATACTTTTCTCATACAGGAATTTGTCAACTCGTGTCCATACAAACAAAGGAACTTCAGTCACATAGCAACCAGCTTTTGGCTAACACTTTAAGCTATGGTACTCCCTTATTTCGCTTTTACTTATAAGGAAGCAAGTAATAAGACTATTTCTGCTAACTTTTCCTCGATTAGTCTAAGCACTTCAACAATAATTTGTTGCAGAGATGTAGATAAAGTCATATGAATAGAACATTTCATATTTGTTTGTCCTTACAAAAACAAATACATTACATATGGATACACAGGGAGCAGCAATAATCAATGAAGAACTGAATGCTATATACTGGCTTTAAAATTCTCTATTTTTTCGATGTAATCAATTCGAACTAATAACCAATATCTCTGAAATGACTTCAGCCAAAAACAAGTTATTTGGAATAATATGGGCGTTTAAGAGACCTACATTTTTACTTTTTCTAACGCATATATACAACCTATATAGTAGAATAGAGAAAGTATTGCACAGTGTTACTATAAATTACGATTTCCTATTATAAACTTGAATAAAACAACATTGGTTTCAATGGAAAGAGAAACTCAACCATTTTGTTAAGTTGGTAAATCTGTTGTATATTTATTAATTTCGTTGCCAGGAGAAGATATAGTGCAAAAACGGCCATAAACGAATACAGGAGGGTATTCGGTGTGCTGATTTTCACATATCCTAGTCATATACAACGCAATTTTAAAAGAAAATTTGGCGTCCTATTTTACAATTGTATATTAGGACTATACTAGTAAATAGTGTGTAATTTTAGTTAATAACAGTTTAATCTTAATTATAAATGCCACAGCAATAGAAACAAATTATTCTAACAAAAGATTATTAATTTATCTACATCATGCCATTCGAGTTAAACATTAGCAGAAATGGTATTATTACTTGCTTCCTTATAAGTAGAAAGGAAACAAGGAATAATACTCTAGGATAAAGCGATGTTCAAGCCTTTTAAAAAGTATTTCTATGTGAAACAATTTAAACTTGATTCTATTTGCGATGAGAGGAGTAAAACAAAAGAAGTATGAAACGAATATGACTTCTCGTTTTAAAATTTTGAAGTACTTTCAAATTAAAACCCAAAACAAGGAATATCTTGGAGACTGTTAATTCTTAAAAGAACAAAGGTACCTAAATTATATGTTTTAACGAGATCTATATTTTTGTGTGTTTGTTTATCTTACTTTTTACCAGCTATGTAAAAGTCATCCAGATTGACGAGATGTACTCCCATAAAATTCAAGACATTCATCTGGTTTGTCATGAAAATGCATGAACATGTATTTTAATCAAATTCGTTATAGGCAATTATGAGGAAATAAATTTTTGAAAAAAATTATGCATCTAAATGGTAGTTGGGCATGGGGATATTCTTGAAAATCTTAACTTAAACAGAAACTTTGGTTATTAATGTAGCTATGCTGCCCACAGAGCATTTTTCTCAAAATATGTATTTCCGGTGAAATCTGGAAAAAATGGAACTAATAGAGGAACTTCAATCACATGTCTACCAGCTTTTGACTATCACTTCAGCTTACGGTACTCCCTTATATTCCTTCTGCTTACATGGAATCAAGTATTAAAACAATTTTTGCAAATATTTTCTCGATTATCATGAAGTAAATAAAAGAAATAAGCTTTCTACCACAATTTGTTGCAGATATGTAGAGAAAGTCATTTGAATGGATTACATCAGATTATAACTTTCCTTTACAACTTTTAGGTTGGTGAGCTGCCTTATTTAAATCTTATTCTTATTTTATAAGAATCAGATGGTCATCTACAAATAGCATAATATTTGTTTATGATTTATTGTTAATATTTACTCCTAAGGTTATGTATAGGTATGAATGCATGAATTTATTTACTATGTAGGTATCGAGCCCTAAGACTCGTTCTACTGCAAGGCCACCAGAGAGGGCCTGTGTGCTGGCTCGGTAAGTGAGGGATATATTAAGTAAAAAGTGCAAAGACCTACTCTGCCAAAAGAATAAAATGTGCCGAAAGTTTGATTTTAAAAATATTTCAAAGCATTGGTTAACTTAACATTGCTTGTAGCATTATTTCATACTACTCAGACTCCATTTTTACTTTTTCTACACGAATTGTGTACATAGTGTGTAGAGAATGTATTGTATGGCATCTAAAGATTGAATACCGAGATTTCACCGGAAATATGTGTTTTGGGATCCCCTGAATAAAAAAAAAAAACATTTTTAGAAAAACTTCCGTGTGTATCAATTTTCTCTGAATAGCCTCTGAATGCAATTTGCGGAACTTTGCATAACTGGTAAACCGCAAGAGATAGAGCTCGTTAAAATACATGTAAATATCATGAAATTGACCGTTATTTAGATATTCCGCGTTATTAGTTTCCATTTTAAAATATTTAAATATTTTCTCACATGGCAATTTGTCAACTCATATTCATACAAACAAAGCCCATAGCAACCAGCTTTTCAAATGTTTGACTATCACTTTAGCCTATGGTATTCCGTTATTTCCCTTCTACTTCCAAGGAAACAAGTACAAAACCTTTTCTGCTAATTTTTCTCTCTATTAGCATTAAGTAAATAGAAGCATAAGCTTTTTAACAATAATTTATTTCAGAGATGTAGAGAAAGTCATGTGAATGGAACACATCAGATTTTTTTATCATATTTTGCTACTAATATCTTGTATATGATACATTCTTGTTTAATGGTACAAGAGCCAGTTATTGGGCCTTTCTGCGGATTTCCATTCACTCGATGTTTCGTAATCTTATCTGAAAAAGCTACAAATAGGGTTTCTTTTCCCTTATATTGCTTTTAAATTTTCTTTTCTGTTCTCCCAAAAATTCTAGTAATAATGTTTAAATGGATGGTTGGATGGACGGCGGGCGGTTGGGTGGGTGGATTGGTAGATGGATTTTTTACCATAGGAATACGAGCATTCATGACATCGTCAAAAACTGTAGAATTATATCAGGTAAAGTTTACACTATAAAATTCACTTAAACTATGTAGATGATTTGCCCTCTATGTCATATTGACTCTACTCGAAAAACCTAAAGAAAGTTGTTTTATGTGCAGAGGTGTGCTATTGTAAAGCTGATGGAAACTTTTTGTACTTATACTGTATTTATTCTTTTATATATTACTTCAAGTATCATGACTGTGTACAGAAGCACTATTATGTTTCTTTACATATACAAAAGGCATGCCAGAACGTATATCGATGGAAGAGTCTATACCAAATTTAATAAAAAGTGGTTTACAATGACACTTAGATGAAACTCTATAAATTAACCTCAAAGCTTTCTTTTGCACTATACATACTCGAAAACAGAAGTAAGGTTACCCCAAAGTAAAAGACCATAGTTTAAGATTACTATGAAAGAAACCATAATAAACTATAATTAATGATTCAGTAGTGATATTATTTTTACTTTCTCTATACGCACTATGTACATAGTGTATAGAGAAGGTATTGCACTCCACCAAAAATTTTGATACCGAGATTTCACCGGAAATATATGTTTTAGGGTCCCCTGTATCCAAAAAAAAGTATTTTCAGAAAAAGGTCCGTGTGTGTGTCCATGTGTCCGTGTGTCTGTGAACACGATAACTCAAAAACGAAAAGTCAGTAAAATACCACACTTGGTATTTAAGTTTAGTATCCTCCAGGGATGCGACACGAAGATTTTGAGAAAAAGCCCCCCAACCCAAACTACACTTTACATGGAACTTTTTTCGAAAATTTTGATTTCCTAAAAAATGGCTATAATGATTTTGATTAAAATATAGGATATTAAAGATATTTACCTGACAAATAAAATGTATATCTTGAATTTTCTGGGAATAGCCTCTGAAGACCACTTTATTCTGGGTCCATTTTACGGAACTTTGCATAACAGCTAAACCGTAAGAGATGGACAAAAACTTACCACACAACAAACGTAGAGCACCTTAACACACACAATTTATGTTATATACCTTTTTTTCGTGGAGTTGATTGTTTTTGAGAAATTCCTTGTTTTTGGTTTCAGCTATAAAAAACATACTTTTCTCATACAGGACTTTGTGAACTCGTTTCCATACAAACAAATGAACTTCAGTCACATAGCAGCCAGCCTTTGACCATCACTTTAACCTATGGTACTCCCTTATTTTGCTTCTACTTACAAGAAAGCAAGTAATAAGACTATTTCTGCTAATTTTTTCTCGATTAGCAGGAAGTAAATAAAAGCATAAGCTTTTTAAAAATAATTCATTGCAGAGATATAGGGAAAGTCATGTGAATGGAACACATCAGACTTTTAATACTCTTAACATGAATAAACTTAGCATCATATTCCGTTTGAGTTAGCCAACACACATTATAGATTCAACGTGCAAGCCAAGAAATTTAACTGATTTTGTTTCGTCAATATTAACTCTCCTTAAATTAAAATGCAATTAATTGAATATTTTTGCAATAAAGGATAAACTAAGTAAAGAGAAACAAAAAGGGAATGATCATCTGGAAAGAATGAAAGAAATAAGGATTCCAAAGTAGGCCTTACAATATAAAGACATAGGAAAGAGAGATATAGTAGGCCAGTTAAAAGATAGAGGTGAAGCTAACACAGGTCGAAAGGCCTAATCCTTGAAAGGCAGAAGAAGAAGAAATACTGATATGATACTTTTTACACACGAGTGCTTGCAAAATCGATTATGTTAACCGTTATTGGTTAATTAGATTAAAAAGAATCTGATGTGTTCCATTTACATGACTCTATCTCTGCAACAAACGATTGTTAAAAAGGTAATGCTTCTGCTTACTTCATGCTAATTGTAAGCTCCCTTTAAGTAGAAGCGAAATAAGGGAGTACCATAGGTTAAAGTGATAGTCAAAAGCTGCTTGCTATGTGACTGAAGTTCCTTTGTTTGTATGGTCAAAGGGTTGCTAAACTCCCGTATGAGAAAATTATAGGTATATTAAAAGTGAAAGCAAGAGCAAGGTACATCTCAAAAACGGACAACTATATGCAAAAATGTGTATAACATAAAAATGTGTTTTAACGAGATCTATATATTTTGTACAGCACGTATTTATCTATCTCTT
The DNA here is from genome assembly GCA_030762935.1 of Hymenopus coronatus. Lineage (NCBI taxonomy): Eukaryota > Metazoa > Arthropoda > Insecta > Mantodea > Hymenopodidae > Hymenopus > Hymenopus coronatus. Next base: position 75,871,487 of record CM060883.1, read on the forward strand.
ACGGTTTACCAGTCATGCAAATTCCACAAAATTCATCTAAAATAAAGATGTCTTCATATACCATTCCTAGAAAATTCAAAATATAACTTTTATTTGTCATGTAAATATTTAAATACAAGAGATTTTAATCAAAATCATAGCCATTTATGAGAAAATCAAAATTGTTGAATTTATTTTCCATATAAAGGATTATTGGGGTGGATTTTCTTGAAAATCTTCGTATCACATCCTTGGAAGATACTAAACTTAAATATCAAGTTTGGTATTTAACGGACTTTTCGTTTTTGAGCTATGCTGCCCACAGACCACACACATACGGGTCTTCTAAAAATGTATTTATTGTACTCAGAGGACCTCAAAACATGTTTTCCGTGAAATCTGGTTATCGAATTTTCGGGTGAAATACACTACTTTCTCTGTACACTATGTACATAATACGTATACACAAAGTAAAAATAGTAGAGATGTTTTTATGAAGATAATATCAGATAATTTTGAGTACTACAATAGAATATTAAGCATATTGTATTTTAATAAACATATTTGATAATGAATATTAGCGGGTACTTTAATTTTATTAATATATTAAATACTTTAGGTTAAAATAAACTAATATCCTTCAAAGTTATAAATTAATAATTCCTCTTTAACTCTAAGTATATCAATACACTATTAGAATTTATTTTTAAAACCTATCTTAATTTTATATTTAAAATGCTAATGTTGATACCTTTTACGATGAGTGTTTCAAAATAAATTATATTCTTCGTTATTGGTTATATAAATTAAAAATATGAGTATTTACACTTATCTTTTCTAGCGCTAACAGAGTCATAGTGGTGACGTGTTTCAGTCAGAATTTTAAATTAATTTGCATCGTTTTACTGAGGCTATTTCTGCTCTCGAGGTTGTTTCGTGACTTTATTAATTAAAATCTCTGAAGGGATTCACTAAAACAAATTTAATTAAGCTGCTGGAAAACTTATGCAAAACTTTGTTATGTAACTTTCTGTGCCACATACCTATGGTAGGTAGAAAAATTATTGAATTCTACCTAAACGTGTTTCCGATATTTACTGGAAATAACAATTTAAGACACCTATTACCGTTAAACAGCAGTTTTGGAAAATTATCTATGACGTGTGCAAAGTTTGTGTTTTTTTATCTGTGTACCCAGTGAGATGGTGTCGTGGTAACGGTAGTATTAGGAGACTCCGGGTTCGATCCCCAGTGTCCGCACACTCACACCCTAGGTTTTATCCCCAAAGATCTTAATGAGAATACTGGGGTAGTTTTTCATCTATCACGACATCCTTTCCACCATTTCCCCTTCCTTTCGGTTTCCTCAGTCTTTTAGGTGTGCTTCCAGGTTCATAGGGAATGGTTGTGCGGACATATAGCGCAGATGCATGCTCAATGGAAAGATTACTCCCCCTGGACACGAGGAGTCATGTGAATAGAGCACAGTAGATTTTTTTTGGGAATAGCCCTTGATGAACTCTTCATTCTGAATCACTTTTGCGTAACTCGAAAACTCCAAGAGATACATAAAAAATCTTATGTATTCCATTCACATGACTTTCTCTACATCTGTGCAATAAATTATTGTTAACAAGTTTATGCTTCTATTTACTTCATGGTAATCGAGAAAAAATTAATAGAAATAATTATATTACTTGCTTCCTTATAAATGGAAGCGAAATAAGGGAGTACCATAGGTTAAAGTGATAGTCAAAAGCTGGTTGCTATGTGACTGAAGTTCCTTTGTTTGTATTGACAGCAGTTGACAAATTCCTGTATACGAAAAGTATAGTTTTTCACAGCTGAAACCAAAAACAAGAAATATCTCAAAAACCAATTACGCGAAAAAAATGTATACAACATAAACTGTTTATTTTAAGGTACTCTAAATTTGTGTGTTGTAAGTTTTTGTACATCTCTTATGCCTTAGCAGTTATGCAAAATTCCGTAAAATTCAACCAGAATAAAGTAGTCTTCAGAGGTTATTCCCAGGAAATTCAAGATATACATTTTATTTGTTACGTAAATATCTTTAATGTACGATATTTTAATCAAAATCGTTAGAGCCATTTTTAAGAAAATAAAAAATTTCGTAAAAAGTTCCATATAAAGGTAGTTGGGGATGGGGGATTTTTCTCAAAGCCTTCGTGTCGCATCCCTGGAAGATACTGAACTTAAATACCAAGTTTGGTATTTTACCGACTTTTCTTTTTTGAGTTATCGTGTGCACAGACACACGGACACATGGACACACACACGGACCTTTTTCTGAAAATGCTTTTTTTTGGATACAGGAGACCCTAAAACATATATTTCCGGTGAAATCTCGGTATCGAATTTTTAGATGGAGTGCAATACCTTCTCTATACACTATGTACATAATACGTGTAGAGAAAATAAAAATTACTGTCAAAAATGTAAATCTTGATAAGAAACATAATTTATGGGATATACATATTATTATGGAGTGTACCATTTTCGATATATTACTTGTTACTAATTTCAATTTTAATATATATATATATATATATATATATATATATATAACTTTTCTCAAACGGACGTATTTCCTGTTTCCTGTGTTTTACTTCTTACCGCGCAAAGAGAAATGAATTTCAATCACTTAGTAACCAACTGTTAAAAGAAGTCCCTAAATTTAGCCTATTCTATTCACTTATTTATTTTATAGTTATAAAGAGCAATTAAGTGATAAGACTATTACTGATTATATTTAGCTTATTGGGATAAAGTAGATTTAAGAATTGGGTTTTGTCTGAACCAAATAAGGCCATGTAGACCATCGAGGTCAACAAATGGTTTCCAAAAAAACTTCTATGTAATATTGGTAAGTCTTGATTGGAATGCCCTGTTGGCACTTAGAACATATGAACCAATTTTTACTTTCTCCATACGCACTATGTACATAATGTATAGAGAAAGTATTCCACTCCACCAAAAATTCGATACCGAGATTTCACCGGAAATATATGTTTTAGGGTCCCCTTTATCTAAAAAAGGTATTTTCGGAAAAAGGTCCATGTGTCCGTGTGTCTGTGAACACGATAACTCAAAAACGAAAACTCGCTAAAATACCAAACTTGGTACTTTAGTTTAGTATCTCCCAAGAATGCGACAAGAAGATTTTAAGAAAAATCCCCCCACTCCCAACTACCCTTTACATGGAACTTTTTTCGAAAATTTTGATTTTCTCAAAAATGGCTCTAATGATTTTGATTAAAATTTCTTATATTAAAGATATTTACCTGACAAAGAAAATGTACATTTTGAATTTTCTGGGAATAGCCTCTGAAGACTACTTTATTCTGGATGAATTTTGCATAACTATTAAACCGTAAGCGATGGACAAAAACTTAACCCACAAAAAATGTAGAGCACGTTAAAACACACAATTTATATTATATACATTTTTTTCGTGGAGTTGATCGTTTATGAGATATTCCTTTTTCTTGGTTTCAGCTTTGAAAAACATACTTTTCTCATACAGGAATTTGTGAACTCCTGTCCATACAAACAAAGGAACATCAGTCACATAGCAACCAGCTTTTGGCTTCCACTTTAACCTATGGTACTCCCTTATTTCCATTCTACTTACAATAAAGCAAGAAATAAGACTCTGCTAATTTTTCTCGATTAACATGAAATAAATAAAAGATACGCTTATTAACAATAATAATTTACAGAGATATAGAGAAAGTCATGCGAATGGAACACATCAGATTTTTCTTCTCAGTATGTAAGAGAACAGAGAAGAAGCAACTTAAGCGTATGGACCTGATTTAGCTTACACTAACAATTGCTAAGCGTGTATTCTTTACTAAAATATATTACAATATATGTAGTATTAAATTGTATTGAGTATAGCTACTTTCATTCTGCATAAACAGTTTTAAGATGGTCTCATATTTATGGTTTTTATTGGTAAAAATCTGATGCATCACATTCACATGATTTCTCTACATCTCTACAATAAATTACTGTTCCAAAACGTATTATTATATTTACTTAATACTAATCGAGAAAAATTAGAAGAAAAGGTCTCTTTACTTGCTTCCTTAAGTGGAAGGGAAATAAGGCAGTACCATAGGCTAAAACGATAGTTAAAGCTTTTAAAACCAGATTATTATGCGAGTAAAGTTCCAGGAGTTCACAAATTCCCGTATGAGAACAGTATATAAGTATTTTAAAGCCGAAACTAATAACAAGGAATATATCAAAAATGGCCAACCACACGAAAAAAGAATACATATATAAATTGTGTGTTTTAACGTGCTCCACATTTTTTGTGTGGTAAGTTTCTAGCTCATACGGTTCAGCAGTTATGCAAAATTCCGCAAAATTCATCCAGAATAAAGATTCCTCAAAGGCTATTCCATAAAATTGAAGATATACATTTTATTTGTTATGTACATATTACGTATAAGAGACTTTAATCAAATCGTTAGAGCCATTTTTAAGAAAATCAAAATTTTTGAATTTTTTTCCAACTAAAGGGTAGTTGGGGGTGGGGGAATTTTCATGAAAATCTTCGTGTGACATCTTTGGAAGATACCAAATTTAAATATCAAGTTTGGTATTTAACGGTCTTTTCGTTTTTGAACTATGTTGTCCATAGACACACACACATACACACACAAGGACCTTTTGGATGCTTTTTTGGATTCAGGGGGATCTGAAACATGTATTTCCGGTGAAATCTCGGTATCGAATTTTTGGGTGGAGTGCAATAAAGTTTAAGAGAGAGGGCACAAATAGAGAGAGTATATTTACCAAGTGGACAAAATCGTAGATGTGAGAATGCACAAAACTTGTCACAGATATGTTCATGAACTTTATGTTGGTATAAAAAAAAAGGATAATATTGTTCATTTTCAGTGTCAAGAATGTAACAAGGCTTAATTTAATATTTGTTGTCATCTTTTTTAATTTTTGGATCTGTATAGTAAATTTGTCGTTACTGAGTTTTCATATGTCACTTTTATTTAATAAGACACATTTTTGTTCAAATCTTACTTAATTATTTACATGATCACCTCATTTAAACTGGCCGTATTCGAAACCTCTGGTTTTAATAAAGCAAATATATCCAATTTTAGAAAACCAAAAAAATTAGCATCATATTCCTTAAATTGTCCAAAAACTTTGCATTATCATTTTCCCCAAGGTTCAATATATAAGTTTTGTGAAATTTTTAAAAAAAATGGCCTGGTGGATGTTAATTAACATTGAGTCGAACCTTAAAATGGCCTTATTTGGCACAACTACATTACTTGATAGAGAAAATCACGTGGCTGGAAGATTTTAGATTTTATTTTGTCCTTTTTCCATTTGTATTAATAACGTTTGGAATAGCAGCATCATTTCTTGAGTTTAATTAAAAAAATTATGAAAATGACATGAAATATGAAGTCTTTAAAGCCTGATCCTTTGATATTTTACACTGCAGTTCGTAATTGTAAATTTGTGCATTTTTGCATTGTAAATTCTATATCATATTTCTAATTTGTTGACATTTATGCACTTAGTAGAGTACATAATACAATAATCATATTTTAGTTTTATATATTATTATGAAGATAATCAGAAAACTACCATCTGACATTGCATCGCTGTTACATAATTAAATTATATTTATTTATTTTATTACTTTCCTCAGTTGAGGGCTGCCATGTAGACAAAGCATAACTACACAATTAGCATTTTTAAAAATAATTTACAATGCTAAATATAAACCGTATAACTAAGTACAAGTAACATATAAAATTGGAAATGATAAACTTCAAATCTAATACAAATAGTATATACAAATCTTGTCAAAAACACTTAAGTAATTTCAAAATTACACAAAAAAGTTTAATGAATTTTTATAGCAACAAATTAAAATGAATACAAATGATTTCTGAGGATGAGAATAGATCCTCTGATTGCCTTGATTGGTATTGTATGCAGCAGACGTTTATTCAAACCAGTCTCTCCGAAGTTGGTGTCATTTTAACACTAATTTTGATACTCTTTGTTTATATGTGTATGCAAATAAGGAAGTACATATGCTTTTATGGGGCACATTAAGTGCAATGCGTACAGGCCTCACAAATAAATGTTATGATTATATTTTATTCTGCTGTTTTTGTAACCCGTTCTTTTCACACTACATTGCTTCTTTACTTTCTCTATACGTGCTATGTATATAGTGTATAGAGAAGGTATTGCACTCCACCAAAAAATTCGATACCGAGATTTCACCGGAAATATTTGTTTTAGGGTCCCCTTTATCCAAAACATGTATTTTCAGAAAAAGGTCCATCTATGTGTCAGTGTGTCCGTGGGTCTGTGAACACGATAACTCAAAAACGAAATGTCGGTAAAATACCAAACTTGGTATTTAAGTTTAGTATCTTCCAGGGATGCGACACGAAGATTTTGAGAAAAATTCCTCCACCCCAAACTACCCTTTACATGGAACTTTTTTCGAAAATTTTGATTTTCTAAAAAATGGCTATAACGATTTTGATTAAAATATCGTATATTTCAGGTATTTACATGATAAATAAAATGTATATTTTGAATTTTCTGGGAATAGCCTCTGAAGACTACTTTATTCTCGGTCAATTTTACGGAATTTTGCATAACTGTTAAACCGTAAGAGATGACAAAAACTTACCACACAACAAGTATAAGCACCTTAAAATACACAATTTATGTTATATGCACTTTTTTCGTGGAGTTGATCGTTTTTGACATATTCCTTTTTCTTGGTTTCAGCTTTGAAAAACTTATACTTTTCTCATACAGGACTTTGTGAACTCGTGTCCATAGAACAAAGGAACTTCAGTCGCAGAGCAACCAGGTTTTGACTATCACTTTAACCTATGGTACCTCCTTATTTCGCTCCTACTAACAAGGAAGCAACTAATAAGACTATTTCTGCTAATTTTTGCTCATTAGATGAAGTAAATAGAATAATTTTTCGTAATAAACATATGTATACTTGTATATCCCTTGACAAGTTCTATTTTCGGTGGCTCCCTGGCCTAAACGAGCCTCCAGAATGCTTTCTATTCTAATCTAAATGAAGAACTTTGCTTGCAAGTGAAAATGAAGTAGCTGCAGAGGGAATGGAAATGAAAATCGAATCTCCACTAGGCAAAAATGAATAATGACACGCACTTTCTTAGCTTTCAAGCAAGAAATGTATATAGGTTGACATATGTTGAGAAGAAGGGGGTTTCTCTTGTGTTGGATGAAAACTGGCAAGCCATTCATTAGTGTTGCAGAAAAGGGGTGGGTATGTTTCTTAATGAGTCCACAGGAGGCACTCGTGTAGCACGGTTTTAGGCTTATCTTTCCCCTCGTCGCTCGATTCCTAGCATGTTTGCAGCAGCTGCCATCTCGCGGCTAGAAGGCGAACACAGTAATTATAACGTGCCACCCACGCGAGCGGCGCCAAGTGGAAGCACTAATCGTTCCCTTCTCCCATCTAATTAGTGACATGAAGAAGAAAGAGGGGTAGAAAAAAAGCGATGCTTTGGGCTTATATTACATAGTAATGAGTGCGACAAACGCCGCAAGTGCGTTCAGTCACGCGAAAGTGATATGGAAAACGTTTACGCCAGCCAGGTGCCAAAGTTCTTGCTGGGGTGCTTTAAAGCGAGCAAGTGCTAATTATCACAATCTCGATAACTAAACAACCAATTGATTTTATATCTGCCATGTTCACTTTCTTCACAACTACTTTGGTCTTATATTAAACATTTACTACATAACTATTTATACCAGGGTCTTTTTTTTTTTTTCAAACTCCGATAGGCTATAAAGAAAAGACAAGTTCATAGAAAAAAAATTATTACTAAAAGTTTTGTACACTTTTGGTTACTTTTCAACATAATAACCGAAAAAGATTGAGCCATTTATCGTACCTGTGTACAAGCTTTGCAGTACCCGCTTCAAAAATGATTTCAAATGAGCACTGACGTTGTTTTGAAGATCTTCGTTTGCGGAGAGCCATTCAAAACAAACGAAGAGGAATGCTGACTTCAGGAATTGTGTTGATCCATGACAACGCTCGTCCACACACTGCTGGCACAACCCATCGGCTCCTTGAACAGTTTCAATGGGACATTTTCGATCATCTGCCGTACAGTCCTGACCTGGCACCCAGCGACTTTCATCTTTTCCCTGAACTGAAGCCTTGACTAGGAGAGCAGAACTTTCAAACCAACGAAGATCTTCAAAGCAACATCAATGCTCATTTGAAATCATTGGCGGTAACATTTTTTGAAGCGGGTATTGCAAAACTTGTGCACAGGTACGATAAATGTCTCAATCTTTTCAGTGATTTTGTTGAAAAGTAACCATAAATGTACAAAACTTTTAGTAATAAAATAATTGTTTTCTGTGAACTTGTCTTTTATTTATAGCCTATCGGAGGTTAAAAAATAAAACGGCCCTCGTACTTAAGAGCCTGTATGACTGAAGGTTTGAAATTCCAAACTAATAATGCTAACTTTTTTAAATCTATACTGCAGATGTCATATAGTGAAAATAAAAAAATCTCATGTGTTCCATTCACATGCCTTTCTCTACATCTCTGCAACAGATTATTTTTAAAAGGCTTATGCTTATATTTACTTCATGCTAATCGAGAACAAATTAGCAGAAATAGTTTTATTACTTGCATCCTTGTAAGTAGAAGGGAAATAAGGAAGTACCATAGGTTAAAGTGATAGTCAAAAGCTGGTTGCTATGTGACTGAAGTTCCTTTGTATGTATGGATAGGAGTTGACAAATTCCTGTATGAGAAAAGTAAGTTTGTTAAACAAGAAACCAAAACAAGGAATATCTCCAAAGCGATCAATTCCACGAAAAAAATGTATATAACATAAATTGTGTGTTTTAAGGTGCTCTTCACTTTTTGTGTGGTAAGTTTTTGTCCATCTCTTGTGGTTTAGCAGTTATGCAAAGTTCCATAAAATCCATACAGAATAAAATAGTCTTCAAAGCCTATTCCCAGAAATTCAAGATATACATTTTATTTATCTTTAATATACGATATTTTAATCCAAATCGTTAGAGGCATTTTTTAGGAAATAAAAATGTTTGAAAAAAGTTCCATGTAAAGAGAAGTTTGGGGTGGGGGTATTTTTCTGAAAATCGTCGTGTCGCACCCCTGAAAGATACTTAACTTAAAAGCCAAGTTTGATATTTTACCGATATTTAGGTTTTGAGTTATCGTGTTCAAAGACCACAGCACACGTGGACTTTTTTCTACTTTTTTGGATACAGAGGACCCTAAACTATATGTTAGTTTTATTACTGTTCTTAATTTAATTGTAAGATTATTATTGTAAGTGAATTCTCTATATTTAATCTCGGTTTGGAATTTTTGGGTGGAATGCAATACATTTTCTACCTATTTACTAAGGATAAAAGTAAAAATAAACCTATATCCAGCTCCAAATCTATTGTTTTGGAAAGAGAAGAAAAGAATCTATGGGTTATGCCAGGTGTGACACTAGCACGGATTGGAGGCACCCATCCAAGCAAGAGAAGGCACTACTGTTACTTCAGAGAAAATCAATCTAAAACTCATGTTTAATTTCTCTATCACGTATATATAGCAAGTATTTATAGCAGGTGCAGTGTTGGAAGTGAGACAACAAACACAGGCCTTGCTGCATATGCAACCAGCAAAACGGATGAGTGGAGAGCAGTCAAGTTAGTTTGAAAGAGTCATGTTTGAAGCTGCATTTGCTGACTGGAATGGGTGTCCTTATTTACCTCATGCTGAGAAAAAAATAGCAGAAATAGACTTACTATTTGCTTCCTTGTAAGTAGAAGCGAAAAAAGGGAGTACCATAGGTTAAAGTGATAATGAAAAGCTGGTAGCTATGTGACTGAAATTCCTTTGTTTGTATGGACAGGAGTTGACAAATTCCTGTATGAGAAAAGTAAGTTTTTCAAGGCTGAAACCAAAAAAAAAAAAAAAAAGGAATATCTAAAAAACTATCAACTCCACGAAAAAAATGTATATAACACAAATTGTGTGTTTTAATGTGCTCTATATTTTTTGTTTGCTAAGTTTTGTCTATCTCTTACGGTTTATCAGTTACACCAAATTCCGTAAAATTCATCCAGAATAAAGTAGTCTTCAGAGGTTATTCTCAGAAGATTCAAGATATAAATATTATTTGTCAGGTATATATCTTTAATATACGATATTTTAATTAAAATCGTTAAAGCCATTTTTTAGAAAATCAAAATTTTCGAAAATTTTTCCATGTGAAGGGTAGTTGGGGTTGGGGGGATTTTCTTGAAAATCTTCGTCTCGCATCGTTGGAAGATACTGAACTTAAATACCAAGTTTGGTATTTAACGGTCTTTTCTATTTTGAGCTGTGCTGCCCACAGTCACACAGACACACATAAACAGACAGACAGACACACGGACATTTTTCTAAAAATGCTTTTTTTGGATTCAGGTGGTCCCAAAATATGTATTTGCGGTATTTTTGGGTACAACGCAATACCTTTTCTATACACTATGTACAAAGTAGGTACGTATAGAGAAAGTAAAAAAACACAGTAAAATATCTCTGTGTGTCTGTGACAGCATTAATAAAGCCGAAAGGACGGTTAAATACCAAAATTGATATTTAAGTATCTTAGATTCAAGAAAATCTCCGCACCTCAAACTACCTATTACATGGAACATTTTTTCAAAAATGTCTTTATCTCAAAAATGACTCTAAATATTTTGATTAAATGTGTAAAATATGTTTTGAATTTTGTGGACATTTATGCTCTCTTCACTCTGGAATAGTTTTGTATAACCGGTAAACGTAAGATATGCACAAGAAATGTATACCTCGTTAAAACACACAATTTATGTCAGGTACATTTTCAGAAAAGTTAACCGTTCCCGAAGTATTCCATGTTATTGGTTTCAGTTTAGCAACATTTACACCTTTCTCAAATAAGAGCTCATTCTTTTTTTCTCCTGGCCATGCAAAGAGAATCGATATTCAATGTTATATACATCGATCAGCTCTCAAAACATTTGACTATCGCTTTAGCTTGTGTATCCCCCATCTACAAGGAGGTAAATACTAAGACCATTTCTGTTAATGTTTATCTCGATTAGGATAAACAATACACTTTTGTAAGAATGCAATAGTTTGTTGCAGAATGGGTAGAGAAGGTCATGTGAATGAAATACATTCGCTTTTTACTTTAAATCACTGTTTTCACTGCTGGAAAACGTTTGTTTCTAAGGCAATGATACAAATGGCCCCAGGTATTATAGCCCCAAAAATCGGTCGAAAATTATGATTGGTTAATTGCTCCTTATTAATTCGTAGAATCACAAAACACTAATATTACGGACGTTACCTAAGATGATATTGCTTTTTACTTTCTCTACACGCACTATGTACATAGTGTATAGAGAAGGTATTGTAATGCACCCAAAAATTCGATACCGTGATTTCACCGGAAGTACATGTTTTGAGACCCCCTGATTAAAAAAAAAGCATTTTTAGAAACATGTCCATGTGTGTGTCTGTCGGTATGTATGTGTGTGTCTATGTGGGCAGCATAGCCCAAAAACGAAAAGACCGTTAAAAATCAAACTTGGTATGTAGATTTAGCATCTTCCAAGGATGCGACACGAACATTTTTAAACAAATCCACCCACCCCCAACTATCCTTTATATGGAACTTTTTTCGAAAATTTTGATTTTCTCAAAAATGACTAACGATTTTGATTAAAATCTCACATATCAAAGATATTTACACGACAAATAAAACGTATATCTTAAATTCTCTGGGAGTAGCCTCTGAAGACTACTTTATTCTGGATGAATTTTACGGGATTTTGCAAAACTGCTAAACCGTAAGAGATGGATAAAAACTTACCACACAGAAAATGTAGAGCACATTAAAACACAAAATTTATGTTATATACATCTTTTGTGGAATCTATTCCTTTTAAGATATACCTTGTTTTTAGTTTCAGCTTTGAAAACCTTGTACTTTTCTCATACAGGAATTTGTCAACTCGTATCCATACAAATAACTTCAGTTACATAGCAACCAGCTTTTGACTATCACTTTAACCTATGGTGCTCCCTTATTTCGCTTCTACTTACAAGGAAGCAATTTATTTCTGGTAATCTTTTCTCAATTAGCATGAAGTAAATAGAAATTTAAACTTTTTAACAATAATTTGTTGCAGAGATGTAGAGAAAGTCATGTGAATGGAACAAATCAGATTATTTTAACATTAAATGTTAAAACCATATTTTACCATATTTTTTATGATGTTGTTTAACGTAGTCATCCTAATTGTTTGGTATTCCGAGACGATGTGACTCATTAGTCAGCTATAACATTTCCTAGAAGAAATCCAAATCGTAGTTAAGAAATGTAGCTCGAAAAATCAATGGCTAAAATTAAACTATTTAAACTTAATTTTATACATAATTTTATGACTATACCGATAACGTGATAGACGTAGCTTTACCTAAAGCAGAATCGCCCCATTTTGTTTCACGTCTACCGAAATGTATAATCTGCCTCTTCTAACTGGTCCCAGCGTGAAAGTTAGAGAAGAAAGGAAAACGTTGGAATATCCCCTACCGGTATTTAATTGAGCATGAAACTACGTGCAGTCGACTACTGGAATCCCAATAGCTCAGCCAGCTTACAGTGATCAACAGTTTTTCACAGAGATGCTCAATCTGTACCTTTAATGGTGCTGGAAGTTAGTACAAAGAAATTGTTAATATACTTTTCTCCAAAACATGATGACCCTGAAACGGGACCACTCCTTCATCCCACTAGGCAAACAAAGGACTATGCTGTACTAGGGGCGAGAGGCAACGTAGTAAAACCTGTTTCTTAGAAACACTGCTTTTACAAGTCGAGAATCGCGCCTGAGTTAAGGGACCAGTAAGTTAAAGATGCTTGGTATCCAACAGCACACACCTAATTCCAAACTTTAAAGTCGATTTTAAAAGAAGAATGGAGAAGGGTCATCATGCTCTAAAAACACTGTAAACATAATCTTATATTTTATTTATTTACTTTTACAACATTTGGTATTGAGATTTCATTGTAAAAACCCACATGCTTTGAACCCAACAAAAGCATTCTAAACATCTGAGGTACTACATTCTCAAAACTTTCTCTATTATGCAGCGGTAATCTATTCTTACAAAAGCTTATTACTTTCTCTTCACGTACTATGTACATAGTGTATAGAGAAGATATTGCACTCCACCCAAAAATTCGATACCGAGATTTCACCGGAAATATGTTTTAGTGTCCCCTGTATCCAAAAAAAGCATTTTCACAAAAAGGTCCGTGTGTGTGTGTGTCCGTGTGTCTGTGAACACGATAACTCCGTAAAATACCAAACTTGGTATTTAAGTTTAGTATCTTCCAGCGATGCGACACGAAGATTTTGAGAAAAATCCCCCCACTCCAAACTATCCTTTACAGGGACATTTTTACGAAAATTTTTATTTTCTAAAAATTTGCTCTAACGATTTTCATTAAAATATCGTATATTAAAGATATTTACCTGACAAATAAAATGTATATCTTGAATTTTCTGAGAATAGCTTGAGAAGACTACTTTATTCTGAATGAATTTCACGGAATTTTGCATATCTGCTAAGCCGTAAGAGATGGAAAAAAAAAAACTTATCATACAAAAAATATAGAGTACTTTAAAACACACAATTTATGTTATATACATTTTTTTCATGGAGTTGATCGTTTTTTAGATATTCCTTGTTTTTGATTTCAGCCTTATTAGCTATACTTTTCTCACACAGGATTTTGTCAACTCCTGTCCATATAAACAAAGGAACTTCAATCACATAGGAACCAGCTTTTGGCTATCACCTTAACCTATGGTACTCCCTTATTTCGCTTCTACTTACAAGGAAACAAGTAATAAGACCATTTCTGTTAATTTTTTCGATTAGCATTAAGTAAATAGACCAACGAGCTTTATAACAATAATTTGTTGCAGAGATGTAGAGAAAGTCATGTGAATGGAACACAACAGAGGTTTTTTTATATAGTTCACAATTATTACGATAAACGTTAACAGAAATAATTTTAATTGTTTTCTCACAGAAACCGTGTGTAGGATAAGAGCTGGATAGATAGTCAGACTGAAAAAGTCAATGCCATAGCCGGGATTTGAAGCACTAGAGACCGAGGGAATCGGGGTTCAAATCCCGGATATGGCATTGAAATTTTCAGTCTGACTCTATCTAACGTTAACAGAAATAGTTTTGTTACGATATCATCTTCCCCATGTTATGGTATTGAAACTTCCATTTTCAAAGCTTAAACCGGATAAAAAGTGTGAATAACCACTTGCCATTTGAGAGAAGTATAAATATTTCAAAATGTATACCTTTAACAAACAATATATCAGAAATGGTTAACACAAAACTTTGTTTGACATAAACTGTGTGTTTTAACGTGATCTACAGTTTTTATGTGGTAAGCTTTTGTTTAATTCTTATGGTTTCCTAGTTATGCACCTCATTCAGAATGAAGAGCACTTCAGGGGCCATTCCCAGGAAATACGTTTTCTTTGTCATGTAGATATTTTTACTTTCTCTATACGTACTATGTATATAGTGTATAGAAAAGTTATTGCACTCCACTCAAAAATTCGATACTGAGATTTCACCGGAAATATGTTTTAGGGTCCCCTTCATCCAAAAAAAGCAAACATTTTCAGAAAAAGCTCCGTGTGTGTCCGTGTGTCCCTGTGTCTGTGAACACGATTACTCAAAAGCGAATAGTCGGTAAAATACCAAACTTGGTATTGAATTTTATTATTTTCCAGGGATGCGAAATGAAGATTTTGAGAAAATCTCCCCACCCCAAACTACCATTTATATGGAACTTTTTTTGAAAATTTTGATTTTCTTAAAAATGGCTCTAACGATTTTGATTAAATTATCGTATATTAAAGATATTTACCTGATAAATAAAATGTATATCTTGAATTTTCTGGGAATACCTCTGCATAAGTGCTAAATAGTAAGAGTTGCACAAAAACCTACCACACAAAAAACGTAGAGCACGTTAAAACACACAATCTATATTATATACTTTTTTTCGTGGAGTTGATCATTTTTTGATATTCCTTATTTTTGTTTTCATCTTTAAAAACTTGCGCTTTTTTCACACAGGAATTTGTCAACTCCTGTCCATACAAACAAAGAAACTTCAGTCACATAGCAACCAGCTTTTGACTATCACTTTAATCTACGGCACTCTTTATTTCGCTTCTATTTCTACGGAAATAAGTGATAAGACTATTCCTGCTACCTTTTTCTTGATTAGCATAAAGTAAATAGAAGTACAAACATTTGAAGAATAATTTCTTGCAGAGGTGAAGAGAAGGTCATGTGAATGGAGCACATCAGATTTTTAATTTATGGTATTTTAATGAAAAGCGTATAGCCACGCGGAAATAAAAAGTTTTGACAAATGGTTCTTGTGAAGGGTAGTCTGGGCTGAGGGGGTTTCTTGAAAACCTTCGTTTCGGATCCTTCAAACATGCTGATTTTAAATATTAAGCTTAATATTTATACACTTTTCGATTTTGGATTATCTATTAGCAGACATACAGATATGCACTCACATACTCATCGAGTTTTTCTGAAAATTATTTTTCTTTTTCGACTCAGGGGACCCTAAAACGTGCATTTCTGGTGAAATAATGTTATAGAATTTGAGATGGAATGCAATAACTTCTTCTAGTGTAAATGAAGTAGACAAAGTAAAACGATTGACAAACGTGAGCGTTAATTTTTCTTTTGTTATAAACAACAGTAATTTCCTTTGTTAAAACAAATATCCGATGTAATTCAAAATCTTCTCGGGCTTCTAACCAGGTAAAAACTTGGCTTGATACCAACGTTATCAGTACACCTGAAGACGAGGAAGATGCATTTGTTCGAAACAACGGTATCAAGCCAAGTTTTTACCTGGTTAGAAGCCCGAGAAAATTTTGAATTAATACGTCGCCAGGAAAGCTTCAGTTCTTATTTTAAGTATCTGATGTGTTACACTAACCTAAATTTCTCTGTCCATATTTAAAAAAAAAAGTATTCTTACAACGTTTTATCTTCTATCTACTTCATATTAATAGAAATACGCATTTGCAGGAATACATATGATGCATTACATTCACATTACTTTTCCTACCCGCTATATTTACGGTTTTTAATGCTTGTCATAACTAATTTGTAGTCACATAGAGGGCGACAGTTTACTTTATGTATGGGATGTGCGCACTTGCAAACTACAACCGTTATGTGATAAAAATCTGATGTATTCCATTTATATAACGTTCTTTATTTGTTCTGCAAACAGATTATTCTTACAAAAGATTATACTTTTATCTGCATATCCAGTTAAAAATTGTCAGAAATGTTGTTATTACTTCGTACCTTATAAGTAGAAGGAAAAGAATAGAATACACTAGACTAAAGTGGCAGCCAACTATTTTTAAAGCTGTCGCTATGCGTTTGTCATTGAAATTCAGTTCTCTTTCAAAGGCCAGAGTAAAACAAAATAGATATAAAACGACAGATGATTTCGCGTGTCAGAAAAATTTAAGTAGTTTAAAATTGAAACCAATAAGAAGGAAAATCTCGGAAACATGTAACCTTACAAAAAAAAAAAAAAAAAAAAAAAAAAAAAAATGTACGTAATAAATTATGTGTTTTAACGAGATCTATATTTTTGTGTCGTAAGTTTTCGTCCGTCTCTTACCTTTAATCATTTACACAAAAGTTATCCACAATGATGATTCTTCAGAGGCTATTAAGATATACATTTCGTTTGTGATAAAATATATTATGCATTTAGCATTTTAGTCAACATGGTTAAAGCCTTTTTTGAGTAAATCAAAATTATTGAAAAATGCCCCATGTGAAGGGTAGTATGAGGTGGAGGATCTTCCGGCCAATCTTCAAGTAGCATTCTTGGAAAATACTCAACTTAAATACCAAGTTTTTAACCGACTTTTCGTTTTTGAGTTACGCTGTCCACTCACACACACACACAGATGGACACGAATATTTTTCTGAAAATGCTTTTTTTTTTAATTCAGGGACACTCAAAACATGTACTTCTCGTGAAATCTCGCTATCGAATTTTTGTGTGGAATATAATATCTATGTTCTCTATCTACCATGTACATTGTAAATATGTAATAGAGAAAGTAAACAAGAAGGAAAGTTGAGAGTGTTCAGTACATGGTTAAATATCTCAAGCATAGTGCCTTTCATTAAATGAGCAATAAAATTCCATGTGTGTAACTTATGTACTCTCGAAGACGTATTATGTTCATAAATAACCATTATTGTTAAATTCAGACTTAAAGAACGAAATGTATAAATTTACTCGCAATAGACGTATATGAATCGAGAAAGGATGAGAGCATCCGGAACTACACCCTCAAGGGTAAGTATAACTGAAATTTCATGAAAAATCACAAAAAATTGACTTTTATTTTAATTGCACCACCAGGCCCCATTTTTAAGTCCCTTAAGTCACTGGAGCTACAACAAAGAATTAGATGGAGAAACTGGATTCTGCAACAAAAAACTTCAGCTCGACAAAATCTAATTCACATCATGACAAGTAAAAAAAAAAAAAAAAAAAAAAAAAAATGAAGTTAGGTGGAAGCTAAGCAGAAATTCAAGAAGAAAAGAACAGAAAAAACCTGATGTGCACAATTCACAAGACTTTATCTATATCCCTGCAACAAATTATTCTTAAAAAGCTTATACTTCTATTTACTTTATGCTAATCACAAAAAATGAGCAGAAATAGTCTTATTGCTTGCTTCCTTGTAAGTAGAAGCGAAATAAGGGACTACCATATGTTAAAATGATAGTCAAAAGCTGGTTTCTATGTCAATGAAGTTCCTTTGTTTATATGGATAGGAGTTGACAGGTTCCTATATGAGAAAAGTATAAGTTTTTCATAGCAGAAACCAAAAATAAGGAATGACTCAGAAACGACGAACTCACGAAAAAAATGTAAATAACATAAATTGTGTGTTTTAACGTGCTCTACATTTTTTGTGGAAAGTTTTTGTCCATCTCTTACGGTTTAGCAGTTATTCAAAACTCAGTAAAATTCATCCAGAATAATCTACTCTTCAGAGGCTCTTCCAAGAAAATTCAAGATATACAGCTATCAGGTAAATGTCTTTAATATACGAAATTTTAATCAAAATCGTTAGAGCCATTTTTGAGAAAATCAAAATGTTCGAAAAAAGTTCCATATAAAGGGTAGTTGGCGGTGGGGGGGATTTTTCTCAAAATCTTCGTGTCGCATCCCTGGAAGATACTAAACTTAAATACCAAGTTTGGTATTTTACCGACTTTTCGTTTTTGAGTGATTGTGTTCACAGGCACACGGACATACTGACACACGGACACACGGACCTTTTTGTGAAAATGCTTTTTTTGGATATTGGTGACCTAAAACATATATTTCCGGTGAAATCTCGGTATTGAATTTTTGGTGGAGTACAATACCTTCTCTGTACACTATGTATATAGTGCGTATAGAGAAAGTAAAAAACAGCAGCAGAGGGGAGGAAAAGGAAAGCTGAGGAACCAACCTGGTGGACTTTAATGTGAGCCATGCAGTCAAATCTTTCCTTGATTTCTCGCAATTACTATTGTCAGAATTGTTTTTTATGTAAAATGCTCCTTGCGGACCAGCTTTTCTGTTACAAAAATAAAAGTTGCTGTACATATTTAAAGAGGCACAATGAATAAACATTGGCCCAGGTTTCACTGTTATATGTAAATAGGCATATGTTTAAAAATTAAATATTATATTTTTATGACAAAAAAGCACATTCATAAGTTTAAAAAGAATATTGGCACCTAAACTAAAATAAATACATGGAGCCTTACAGCAATTTCAAAAATTGTATTATTTTGAACCCAAAGTTAATATGTTAGACCAAGATTTTAATGTTTTTGTCACGAGGGACTATTTATTGACGTGACAAAAACAGAAACAAATATGACCATAACTTCCAAACTATTAGAGCAAAATTAGCGAAATTTTAATTTTAACTTATTGGTATTATGCTGAATCTATGGTATAAATGTAAAAACATTAGCATTATTATAACTGTAATTTCAAACTTTCAGTCTTACATGTCCTTAAGTAGTCATGCAGGACTTTAAAAATTCCAGGGGATCACTGATAATGTTCCATAACCTTCAAGAATGCGGCGAACGTTCTTGTGCTTTGTGTGTTTATATTCCTGAATGAAAGAAGAAGGCTGCTCACTGGAGAGCACCGTAACACGGGCATATTGCAGTATTTAGTATGTTAGGACAACCCATCAAGTATTACATCCTTCTGATGATGGTAAAGTAATTGCATAGTATATCTACTCCGTGGAAGGAGATATCTATAATGGACAATTTGTGCACAACTTGTGAAAAACATTTCTTTTAATGCTCAACAATAAGACGTGTTGTGGCGAAGATTGATAAAGAAAATCTTTACTTTCTCTACACGAAATTGTATATAGTGTATAGAGAAGCTATTGTAATGCACCCAAACATTCGATACCGAGATTTCAGCGAAAATAAACGTTTTAGGAACCCCTGATTTAAAAAAAAGGAGTTTTAGAAAAATTGTGTGTGTGTTCTGTGGACAGTTTTGCTCTAATATGAAAAGACGGTAAAATACCAAGGATGCGACACGAAGATTTCCAAGAAAATCCCCCCACCCTAAACCACACTTTATATGGAACATTTTTCGAAAATTTTCATTTTCTCAAAAATGGCTCTAACGATTTTGATTAAAATACCTTATGTATAATATATTTTATGAAGAACGAAATGTATATCTAGAATTTTCTGGGAATAGCCTCTGAAGAAATCTTCATTCTGGATGACTTCTATATATAACTGGCAAACTGTAAGAATTATGTATAAAAACTTACTACACAAAAATATACGTCTAATTAAAACACACACTTTTTTTTGTAGAGTTAACCATTTTAGAGATATTCCGAATTATTGGTTTTAATTTTAAGTCACCCACCCTGCGTCGCTTTGTCCATTAAAAATCCCTCATGTGGTGAAAATCGTTATTGCCATTTTTGATAAAATCAAAATTTTTGAAAAGGTAGGATTTTCTTGAAAATCTTCGTAACGTATCCTTGAAAGATACCGAACTTAAACACCAAGTTTGGTATTTAACGGTCAGCTCACAGATATGCTGTCCACAGGCGCGCGCACACACACACACACACACACACACACACACAAGACAAACAGACTGACAGACACATGGACATTTTTCTAAAAATGCTTTTTTTTTGGGGGGGTTCAGGCGAACTCAAAACATGTATTTC
Organism: Hymenopus coronatus; assembly: GCA_030762935.1. Taxonomy (NCBI): domain Eukaryota; kingdom Metazoa; phylum Arthropoda; class Insecta; order Mantodea; family Hymenopodidae; genus Hymenopus; species Hymenopus coronatus. Next base: position 75,891,965 of record CM060883.1, read on the forward strand.
CGTTAAAATCTCGGTATCGAATTTTTGGGTGCAATACAATACCTCCTCTATACAGTATGTAAATAGTACTACGTGTAGAGAAAGTAAGAAGGCTAGTGAAAGTGCGCCAAAGAAAGCCAAAGACCATTTTGTCAGCTGATAAGGTGAGGATCTTTTTAGGGGGGGGGAGGAGGGAAATTGCCAAGGATAATCCTCGTAGCTTACTTGAAAAAAGCCAGAACCATAAATGGGCCCTATTATGCTTCATTGTTGAATGGTTTGGAATTTGCGTTGGCTAAAAGAAGACCAAGGTTGGCAAAAAATTATCTTTCACAAAGATAATGCATCATCCTACACACCAGCAATAATAACGGCGAAAGTACATGAATTGAGCTTTGAATTGGTTCCTCATTCACCCTATTTACCAGACTTAGTCCTAGGTGACATCTTCCTGTTCGCTAACTTGAAACTTTGGTTTGGTGGGAAGGAATTTTCATCAATTAAGGGAGTGATAGTCAACGAGTTTAATAATGCAGATTTTGACAGAGCTAATTTTTCCGAGGGATCAAAAAGTTGGAGGATTGCTGTACCAAGATATCTCTCAAAGGAAGCCAAAAATAAGTCGAGGTTTTACAAAACAATTGTTTTTCTTGCTTTTTTTATCAACCTATGAAACAACCATTCTGTTTCTGCTATTCTGTTCAGAACAGTCCTCAACTTCAAGAATGTTTCACAACGCAGGCTGAAACAGTACTGAAAAATTCAATGCCATAGCCGGGATTTGAACCAGGGATTTCCCGATTTCTAGCCGGTTGCTCTGCCACTGAGCTAACATGGCAACATGCCGGCATACCATTGAATTTCTCAACTGACTCGCATGTTTCCCGGTAAACCACAAGGTGATCTCAAATTATTTTGAGAGTTCAACTCCAATGGCGACTTACAATGTGTGTTGTTTTTTGTTTTTTGTTTTGGTAGTGTTTAACGCCCGCTTTAACTAATGGATGATGAATGATGATGGAGCACCGGTGGAATGCGATAGCGGGGGAAACCGGAGTACCCGGAGAAAACCCACCCCAGCGCTGTTTTGTCCACCATAAATATCACATGCGCTCGCTCGGGATCGAACCCGGGCCGTCTAGGTGAGAGTCGAGTCGAGCGGCCCACGGCTTGTGTGAAAAAGCAATTAATCCAATACCAAATGACTAGATATCGACTAGAGACCGGCTAGAGATCGGAAAATCCGTGGTTCAAATCCCGGCTATGACGTTGAATTTTTCAGTCTGACTCTACCTATCCAACTCCTGTCATACACACGGCTTGTGTGAAAAAACAATTAATCCAGTATGTAAATCATCAGGTGATCATTTTCATTAATCATGAGTGATATAACTTATGGAAAATTGTATGTACAGGCGTCCTGAGATTTAACCAAACAGATTTATCTATTGTCTCTTTTGCCAAATGTCAAAGTTATGGTATGATTTTAAATTGCACATCAGTGGGCAGTATTTCAAAAGAACGTAGTCGTATGTGAGCTGTTTTCATTCAAAATGACTCAGTTGTACCAGTAGTCGAATGAATACAGTACTGGTGCACAATTAATACGGTATTTAAGACTATTTGACTTGCAATTTTGGCCAAATTAGGTGTACTCTGAGGGCGTGCACCCCACTGATAGCCGTTCGGTTGATTTCAGATCATATGCAGTTAGCTAGAGCACCCCGCTATGATATACTGGTGGTTGAGTCGGTAGAGCGCTGGTCATCGAATTCCAAGATGACAAGATGGCACCGCTATCTGAGTTTTCCATTGTTTAGTTTTCTTGATTCGTTGTTTTCTCAAAGAGGTACACAATATGACGAGCACTAATTCACTTAGTTTATAGCTTTGAAGTCAAAACGATAAACCCTGCAGGAAAAATTACTTTCAAAAGACTAAATGAAATGTAATGTATGCAGTAATTGTTTCTTAAGGAACCTATCTGGAATAAAGCAATTACGTAACTATGAACACGATACCAAACTTGGTATTTAAGTTAGTATATTCCGTGGATGCGATACAAAGGTTTTGAGAAAAATTCCCTTCCACCAAACTACCCTTTACATGGAAAAAAGAAATTAGAAGCTTTTGATTTTTTCAAAAATGACTCTGACGATTTTGATTAAGCTACCGCATGTTAACGATATTTACATGCCGAATAAAATGTATATCTTGAATTTTCGCGGAATAGTCTCTGAAGACTACTTTATTCAGGATGAATTTTGCTGAATTTTGCCCAAGATGTAAACCATAAGACATAGACAAAAACTTACTACATAAAAAATGTAGGTCCCATTAAAACACACAATTTATATCTTGTCCATTTTTGATGGAATTTACCATTTTTGAGATGTTCCTTGTTCTTGATTTCGGTTTTAAAACGAACACTTAATCCTCATATGAGAATTTGGGAACTCCTGGCATGCAAAGAAAGGGATTTCAACCACATGGAAACCTACTTTTAAAACATTTGAGTGCGGCTTTAGCCTAGTGTACTCCTTTTTACTTTCTCTACACGTACTATGTACATAGTGTATAAAGAAAAAATTGCACTACACCCAAAAATTAGATACCGAGATTTCACCGGAAATGCATGTTTTAGAGACCCTATCAAAAAAATTATTTTAAGAAAAAGGTTTGTGTGTGTGTGTGTCCGTTTGTCCGTGTGTGTGTGTCAGTGTGCCCGTGTGTCTGTGAACACGATAACTCAAAAACGAATATTCGGCAAAATACCAAACTTTGTATTTAAGTTTAGTAACTTCCAGGGATGCGACACGAAGATTTTGGGAAAAGTCCCCCACCCTAAACTATCCTTTACATGGCACTTATTTCGAAAATTTTGATTTTCTCAAAAATTACTCTAACGATTTTGATTAATATGTTGTATACTAAAGATATTTACCTGACAAATAAAATGTATATCTTGAATTTTCTGGGAATAGCCTCTAAAGACTACTTTATTCTGTGTGAATTTTGCTGAATTTTGCGTAGCTGCTAAACCGTAAGAGATGGAAAACATCTTACCCTACAAAAAATGTAGAGCACGTTAAAACACACAACTTATGTTATATACATTTTTTTTCGAGGACTTGAGTGTTTTTGGGATATTCCTTGTTTTTGGTTTCGGGTTTGAAAAACTTATTCTTTTCTCATACAGGAATTTGTCAATTCCTGTCCATACAAACAAAGGAAGTTCAGTCACATAGTAACCAGCTTTTGCCTATCACTTGGTACTCCCTTAATTCGCTTCGACTTACAAGGAAGCAAGTAATAAGACTGCTAATTTTTTCTCGATTAGAATGAAGTAAATAGAAGTATCAACTTTTTAACAATAATTTGCCACAGAGATGTAGAGAAAAGCATGTGAAGAGAACACCAGATTTTTTGATAGGACAATGGAGATCATTTATACGCTACCTTATTCCAACAGATCTAAAACTTTAACTTCAACTATAGAGTGCAACTATATATACATAGTTGCACTCTGCCGTTTTATTTCACTTATGCAGAGCAATATGGAAAATGTTTAATATGCACTTAGGTATCAGTATTAATATACATCCCAGTACCACCAGGTCATTCTAAAGTTTGGAGCCTATTGAAGTGCATTGGTGTCCCATGGTTTTATATCTTCTCCAGAGACTTTTGGCGGTTGATGTAGTTGGAATCAACAATTTTAATATCTGGAGTAAGTAAATGTAAAGGTTGAGAAAGTTACTCACCAAAGCAGGGAATAAAGAAATAATGTTATAAGTGGTGCAAATCAATTTCATACACAATTCTGAAATTACACGAGTTTCTCTCTCTCCCTCTTTCTGTCTCTATTATCCATTTGGAAATATTTTCAAATGTATAATCTCACCTGGAATGTCTGAAATGACACAATTAAATAATCAACGGTGAAGAGCAAAGTTCTAGTGAAATGTTAGAGAATTGCTAGGGACTTCAGACTATTATCGTAAGTGCAAATATTTCAACATCTATATCTTTAAACAGTTTCCTATTGCAGAAATATATCGACAAACTAATTTTCCATTTGAAGTTCACGATAAAGTTCCGGAGAGCAGAGCATAGTACAACTATCCTATATAAACTCCAAAAGAAAATGTAACATTATTTCTGACAATTATTATTATTTTAGCTCAACTATTAATGCGCCAATGCAATGGCCGAGATTAGGCAATGTCAACCAATTGCGCCCCTATGACTGGAGCGATATTGTCGAAACTTCTTATCGCAGCTGATTTTCATTTCTTTGAAAATTTGCCGCACCTGACGTTCGTTTGTTTAGTCTCCTGTCTTGGTTATTGGTAACAAGATGACAAACCAGTCAGTCAACCTTCACTTTTAGTAAATGTCAGTTTCACATTTGTACCTTCAATTAATTCAGTTTGAAGTAAAAACAGCATTGCGGATCATTAGCCACATTTATTTCATATTTTATTTGTATGTTTTGATAGCCTTTTTTACTTTCTCTATACGAACTATGTACATAGTGTATATAGAAGGTATTGCACTCCACCAAAAATTCGATACCGAGATTTCACCGGAAATATATGTTTTAGGGTCCCCTTTATCTAAAAAAAGTATTTTTAGAAAAAGGTCCGTGTGTGTCCATGTGTCCGTGTGTCTCAGTACACGATAAATCAAAAACGAACAGTCGGTAAAATACCAAACTTGGTATTTAAGTTTAGAATCTTCCAGGAATGCGACACGAAGATATTGAGAAAAATCCCCCCACTCCAAACTACCCTTTACATGGAACTTTTTTCGAAAATTTTGATTTTCTAAAAAATGGCACTAACGATTTTCATTAAAATATCGTATATTAAAGATACCTACCTGACAAATAAAATGTATATTTTGAATTTTATGGGAATAGGCTCTGGAGACTACTTTATTCTGAGTGAATTTTCCGGAATTTTGTATAACTGCTAAACCGTAAGAGATAGACAAAAACTTAACCCACAAAAAATGTAGAACACATTAAAACGCACAATTTATGTTATATACATTTTTTCTTGGAGTTGATCGTTTTTGAGATATTCCTTGTTTTTGTTTTAGGTTCGAAAATTTTAACTTTTCTCATGCAGGAATTTGTCATGTCCATGCAAACAAAGGAACTTCAGTCACATAGTAACCAGCTTTTGATTATCGCTTTAATCTATGCTACTCCCTTATTTCCTTTCTACTTACAACGAAGAAAGTAATACGATTATTTCTGCTAATTTTTCTAGATTAGCATGAAGTAAATAGAAGCATAAGCTTTTTAACAACAATTTGTTGCAGAGATGTAGAGAAAGTCATGTGAATGTAACACATAAGATTTTTTAGAATATTTTTTCCGTTATTTTATGTTTTTATGTTAATACTCTTTGTTTACTTTTTTGTGAAGATAGAATTTTGTTGCGATTTTGTTTTCAGCAGTCGATTTTTCACATGGCGACGAACTGTTTAATGTTGTGTGAATAAACTGTTTTAGCAACGGAAAATGTTTGCAGTACCAAGAAAACTTTTGAAAGCTTTTACACTTCTCCTTCTGACTTCGTCGGGGAAGGAGGTCCTCGAGGAATAATAACATTCCTCACCAGACAGGAAGATTAAGGTGGCGAAAGAATTTCTGCTTCGTAGTAATATTAGGTCGGAAATAGATCCGACATAATTTTCGTCGAGAGCTGATATTTTCTAGGGAATTGAGAAAATCATTGTCCGGAACCTTTAGTTTGAGCTACAAGGAAAGCGCTTTGCATGCAAGGCAAAGATACATAGTAAAGTTAACATTTTTCAACCGGAATAAAGGAATTTCGTCGCGAATAAAGTCGTTGAGCTACAGACGATTTGCAGCATCCCTGTCCAACCCCATTAACTGAATTGGACTCGTATATGCTTCCGCTGGCTGCCGTATGAGAATAGTTGGAGGCGCTAGTGTGCCTGAGAGAGCGTCCCATAATTATCCGCGCGCATGCTCATCGTTCTGCGTCATTGTTTTCTGTTGTTTTCTGGATGCTGCGCCATATTTGAAATTACGATCGCAAAAATTACGATAAATGACGAGAACGCAAACTATCTATCGCAAAATGGCGAGAAAGATCTTGTAAACACCAAAGAAATGTGGGAATAATATCAAGATTAGCCCTAAGGTAAGTGACAACCAATATATTCTTACATTAATTGCACATGAATACATATTTGAAATCATAAGTGACAGTGCAAGTACATGCTGTAAAGTAAATGTGCATGTTAACCGTATTTATATTAAAAGTATAAGCCTCTATGTGTTCATTCCGTATAGATTGATGCAGACACTACCTGCTCTGTTCACCTTATGTGAAAGCTACAGCGACTTTGTTGTTATGACGCTATCAGGTGAGTCTACTTGGAGTTGGTCGTGAAATTCTCTACATTAAGAGTGTACATACCTTGCATATTCCCTTTGGTGCACAGGCTAGGCTCGTTCTTGTTGACCAGGAGTTGTCTCTTGCTCAGGGGGGGAAAGAATGACAAAGGTGTGTAACACTTTTGGTAGCCTCAAATAAAAGAGAAATGTCACTCAATTCACTGTAGACTTCCTTTATTGATGAATTGTTCGTTTGAGGCACTAACCCTACGAGGACTCCTGACATAACCAATCGCGAACTTGATGAAGTATTTGTTATATCTTAACACTAGTCACCATAATCTTGAGTTTCTCGGTCCGCGTAACATTTACGGTAATAATTGTTCGTCTGATTAACTTATAAAACACTGTTTTCCTACAATGTACGCCACGCGATTTCTTAGTCACCTTTCTTATACGTGTTTTCCTACATTGTGTGTCTTACTTTATGAGTTAGCTACGTTGTGAACCTTGAGTGTCCGATTTCTTGTACGCACATCATTTATATATCCGAGTATTGCCCTCCTTTTTGATTGGCTGGAAAAAGGCGCGTAGAGTGGATGGATTTTTCTTTATTTTCCACCCAAGCCACCTTGTTCTACAATAGAAATTCCCTCTTTCAACTTTTAAAGGGAAAATACCTTTCTTCCTCTAAAGGGTCGTTACTTGTGTCCCTAATGCACTACAATTAGTGTTATTTTTAACAAAGCGCGTAGCCTTGAAAAATACAAAAAGAGTTTCTGCACGCCACAGTACTGCGTTCTACTGAGCATATATTTCTTATGTTAAAAATTACAAACTAATGATATATGCGTCGTGCTAAAATACTGTCGCACTACTTATTAAATCTTTAAAAATTTGCACGCATTAATTAATGGTAAAATATGCAGAAAGTCGTATATTAGATGAATAAACATAACCTACATCACTGCCTTCCTTTATATTGCAAACTGATTAAAATAAGAACATGCTCTTAAAATAATGGGCAAAAAATTAAGACTGAAATCAAAAACCTGGAGTAAAGAGAATTTGTTAATATAATATTTTTCGTGCTAACTGAATTTAAGTACCTACCACACGTCATCTGGCAAATTAAATGTTTTTCTCAAACGCAGGTGGTTGAGAAGAACATGTAGAGCTTTATAATACAAATATAAATATTTTAATATCATAAAACACATTTCTGAATTTCTAATTCATGCCGGTGATGATGGTTTGGCATTACCTTCTGTCCTTTCTGCTACGCACATTATGCACTTTTTTTCTCTATTTCCATTTCACATGCTTGCCTCTTCTTTGTGGAGGTAAGAACTACCCCGAAAGCCACGGATGATTACATTCTAATTATTATTATTTTAAAAAGTTTATTCTTGTTTTCACATTCTAAAATTGAATTTCTCACAAATTTCCTAAAATATTTCTGTCAGTCTTTCTAGCAGTCTGGTTGGCAGTGATTACACCTGACAATAACTATTATTTATGATTGTTATTATTATTATTATTTATGTTCTAATCAATGTATTATAATTGTTTCGGATATAGAACTAACTGGCTTTGACGTTCCAGAAGATACCACATGGTGAACTGCTATGTTGGAAGATGCACAAAAATTACACTTTGTGAAGATTAGTATGGTCTTAGGGGTGCCTAGAGGTTGTTAAAAATAACATTTTTTGTTATCAGGTTGTCTTTAGTAGAGCATGGTACAAGTGAAATGCTTAAGTAGTATTATACTACTCGTAAAACAGTAATGAAATTTGAAATTAATTTAGAGTAATTTTTATGCCTTACATTAGAATGCAGAAGTACTTCACTGTGCACATTTTTAAATATTATGGTTATAAAAATAAACATAATAAATTGCAGATCAAAATATCAAACCACAAGCCTTATAAAAGGACATTTCCGTATAAGTACTTCACAATTAAAACCAATAACAAGGAATATCTCGAAAACGGTTACCTCCACCACAAAAACGCAAGGGACACAAATTGTGTTTTTTTACGAGCTCTACATTTTGTGCAGTAAGTTCTTGTCTAACCCTTACGGTTTAGGAGTTAGGTAAAATTGGGCAAAATCCATTCAGATTAAATTTTATTTGGGATGTAACTAATATAATAACACCATGGCACGACAGCTCACGGGGAACCTTGGCCTACCGCCCGGCCGCTGCGTCCCCCATCTCGGTCCACTATAGACGTCTTGGATGGGGTGCAGAATTGGAGGGTGAGACGTGGTCAGCGCCTCGAGCTCCCCGGCCGGTTAATGTGGTCCTCATGACCTGGAGCCGCTACTTCTCTATCAAGTAGCTCCTCAATTGGCCCCCCCCAGGGACCGTACGAGGCTGAGTGCACCTCGGGCCAGGTCTCCCAGCGGGGAAAAATCCCCACTTCGGTACTGGGGATCGATCCCAGGTCTCCCGCTTGATAAGCAGCTGCGCTACCACCGCTAAGGAGACGACCATGTAAGTAATATACTGTATTTTAATCAAAATCATTAGAGCCATTTTTGAGAAAATCAGTTTCCGAAAATTTTTCCATGGAAAGGGTAGCTTGTGCTGGGGGGATTTTCTTGCCGGGTTACAAACTAAATATAGATTTTTTAACATAATCTAAAACTCCTTCGTCATTCATTTATTTTTTATTTGGTGCAGTTTAAGCAACCAGAATTGAAACTGTTTGTTCCGGCGGGGTTATGCAGCAAAGAACAACTAAAATTCAATTTCTCGTAATGACGACTCTAATAATATTAATAAATAGAAGAATATTTCAACTAATATTAGGATAGGATAAAACGTTGTGTATTACACGTGGCTTATTAGACTATTACATGCTCACGAGAAATTGGAAGACTCGCGCTTGTATACTAAACATCCCACTCTCAAATAATAGTTAATTTAAAACACTTATAAATTAGTATAGACAACTGTTATCTCTATTACAGTCGAATTCGACAAACGTAAATATATGGCGAGTTTAGGTATATTTACTTTCTCTAGCCTCCACATACAATGTACGTAGCGGATAGAGAAGGTATTTTATGCCAACCAAAAATTCGATGTCGGGATTTCACCGGAAACAAATGTTTTGGGTCCCCCTGAATCCAGAAAAAGCATTTTAAAAAAAAAATCCATGCGCGCGCATGTGTGTGTTTATTCAACATAGCTCAAAAACGAAAGGACCGTTAAATACCAAACTTGTTACTTAAGTTCGGTAATTTCCGAGGATGCGATGCGAAGATTTTCAAGAAAATCCCCCAAAACGTAAATGGCATGTTATTTATGGACGCTCTTTAACTGCTGTGGTTGTCAGCGTGCAATACTAAATTGGGTATGAAAGACCGCTTAATTTTGCTCAGAGGTCTCTCTGTCAAGAAAATCCCTCCATTCCCAGCTCACCTTTACATGGAAAACATTTCGAAATTTTTGATTTTCTCAAAAATGACTCTAATGGTTTTGATTAAAATCCCGTATAACCTCAAATAAAATATATATCTTGAATTTTGTGGGAATAGCCTATGAAGATCTCTTCATTCTGGATGAATTTCGTATAACTAGCAAACGTAAGAGATAGACAAAAATTTACTACACAGCAAATGTAGATCTCATTGAAACATGCAATTTATGCCATATACAATTTTTTCGTAGACTTAACCGTTTTCGAGATATTCGGGATTATTAGTTTCAATCAACAGGAAGACATCTTTCTTCTCATTTCTCGTTTGTTTACTTCTGGAAAGCAAAGAAATTGGAATTTCAGTCGTTTCACATAACGGCCGCTTTTTAAAGGACAGGACTATCGCTTGAGCCTACGTATTTTCTTATTTCCCTTCTACTTACAAGGTGCTAGTAATAAAACTAACTCTGTTTATGTTTATCTTGAAGCATGATGTATTCAACAGATTGATCATTTGAATAAAAGGCTTGTTTGTCAAACAGCTAGAGAATATCATGTGAATGGAAGAATACATTAGATTTTCTCCCTTCTACTTGCAAGGGACAAGTAATAATAGAAACTTCTGTTAAAGTGTATGTCGATTAGCATGATGTAGATAGAACAATAAGGTTTTTAACAATAATTTGTTATGGGGATGTTGAGAAAGTCATGTGAGAGTAACACATCAGATTTTTACTTTCTCTACACGTACTATGTACATAGTGTATAGAGAAGGTGTTGCATTCCATCCAAAGTTTCTATACGGAGATTTCACCGGAAATACCTGTTTTAGGTCCCCCTGAATCAAAAAAAAATCTGATGTGTTCCATTCACATGACTTTCTCTACATCTCTGCAAGAAATCATTTTTAAAAAGCTTATGCTTCTATTTACTTCATGCTAATCGAGAAAAAATTCGCAGAAATAGTCTTATTACTTGCTTCCTTGTAAGTTGAAGTGAAATAAGGGAGTACCATAGGCTAAAGTGATAGTCAAAAGCTGCTTATTATGTGACTGAAGTTCCTTTGTTTGCTGGACACGAGTTCACAAAGTCCTGTATGAGAAAAGTATAAGTTTTTTATAGCTGATACCAGAAACAAGGAATATCTCAAAAACAATCAACTCCAGGAAAAAAAAAATGTATAAAACATAAATTGTGTGTTTGAAAGTGCTCTACATTTGTTGTGTGGTAAGTTTTTGTCCATCTCTTACGGTTTAGCAGTTATGCAAAATTCCGTAAAATTGACCCAGAATAAAATAGTCTTCAGAGGCTATTCCCAGAAAATTCAAAATATTCATTTTATTTGTCAGCTAAATAACTTTAATATACGATATTTTAATCAAAACCGTTGCAGCCAATTTTTAGAAAATCAAAATTTTCGAAAAAGTTCAATACAAAGGATAGTTTGGAGTGGGGGGGGGTATTCTCAAAATCTTCGTGTCGCATCTCTGGAAGATACTAAACTTAAATACCTAGTTTGGTATTTTACCGACTTTTCGTTTTTGAGTTATCGTGTTCACATACATACTGACACACGGACACACTGACAGACGGACACACACACGGGCCTTTTTCTGAAAATACTTCTTTGGATACAGGAGACCCTAAAACATATATTTCCGGTGAACTCTCGGTATCGAATTTTTTGGTGGAGTGCAATAGCTTCTCTATACACTATGTACATAGTACGTGTAGAGAAAGTAAAAAGCATTTTAAGAAAAAGTCCGTATGCGTGCGTATGTGTGAATGTGTATGCATAGCTGAAAAATGAAAACACCGTTGAATAACAAACTTGGTATTGAAGTTTGGTATCTTGCAAGGATGCGACACGAATATCTTCAAAATAATCCACCCACCCCCAACTACGCTTTACATGGAACGTTTTCAGAGCATTTTGATTTTCCCAAAAATGGCTGTAACGATTTTGATTAAAATATCATATACTAAAGATATTTACACCTCAAATAAAATGTATATCTTGAATTTTGTGGGAATGGCTTCTGAAGACCTCTTCATTCTGGATAACTTTTGCATAACTAGCAAACTGGAAGAGATATACAAAAACTTACTACACAACAAATATAGATGTCGTCAATACGCACAATTTATGTTATATGCATTTTTTGTAGAGTTAACCGTTTTAGAGTTATTCGGGATTATCAGTTTCAATTGTTTTAAGTGAAGACTATCGCTTTAGCCTGCGCTTTTTCTTATTTTCCTTCTCCTTATAAGGAGTTAGTGATAAAGCTAATTCTGTGTATGTTTATCTTGATTAGCATGATCTAGATAACAGATTAATCTTTGAATAAAAGGTTTGTTTGGCAAACAGCTAGAGGGCATCATGTGAATGGAACACAGAGTTTTTTCCCTTTTACTTACAAGGAACCAAGTAATAAGAGCAATTTCTGTTAATGTTTATCTCGATTAATAAAAATTTGATGTGTTCCATTCACATGACTTTCTCTATATCACTGTAAAAAATTATTCTATTTACTTCATCTAATGGATGCAAAAATTAGCAGAAATAGTCTTATTACTTGCTTCCTTGTTAGTAGGAGCGAAATAAGGGAGTACCATAGGTTAAAGTGATAGTCAAAAGCTGGTTGCTCTGCGACTGAAGTTCCTTTGTTTGTGTGGACACGATATCACAAAGTCCTGTATGAGAAAGGTATAAGTCTTTATAGCTGAAAAAAACAAGGAATATCTCAAAAGCAATCAACCCCACGAAAAAAATCTATATAACATAAATTGTGTGTTTTAAGGTGCCCTACATTTGTTGTGTGGTAAGTTTTTGTCCATCTCTTACGGTTTAGCAGTTATGCAAAATTCCGTAAAATTGACTAAGAATAAAGTAGTCTTCAGAGGCTATTCCCAGAAAATTCAAAATATGTATTTTATTTGTCATGTAAATATCTTTAATATACGATATTTTATTCAAAATCGTTTGAGCCATTTTTTAGAAAATCAAATTTTTCGAAAAAAGTTCCATGTAAAGGGTAGTTTGGGGTGGGGGGATTTCTCTCAAAATCTTCGTGTCGCATCCCTGGCAGATACTAAACTTAAATACCAAGTTTGGTATTTTACCGACTGTTCGTTTTTGAGTTATCGTGTTCACAGACACACGGACCTTTTTCTGAAAATACTTTTTTTGGATACAGGTGACCCTAAAACATATTTCCGGTGAAATCTCGGTATCGAATTTTTTGATGGAGTGCAATACCTTCTCTATACACTATATACATAGCATGTATAGAGAAAGCAAAATGGAGTGCTATTAATGGACGCTGTTTAACTGATGTGGTTCTCAGCGTCCCATTCTATACTGGGCGAGAAAGACCACTTAATTTGCTCAGAAGCCTCTCTATCAGGCTTGAGGTGCCGTAAATCTACGATACGGGACCAACGGCTTTACTTCCCTTCCGAAGGAATCCATGCTAAGGATTTTTACGCCCGAAAAAATCTATGGACCACCGCCGGGTTTGAACCCGCGACCTTGGGTATAGGGGGTTAGCATGGTAACCATTACGCCACGGAGGCCGATAAACAGCTCGATTAGCACGATCTAGATTGAAGAATAAAGTTTTTAACAATAATTTGTTACAGGGATGTAGAGAAAGTCCTGTGATTGAAACACATCAGGTTGTTTTGTTATAGAGAATATATTGTTTGAATTCTGATACTTTAATCTTCTACGTGATCTAAGATCTGCAGAAGACATTTATTTGAAAGAACTAAAGGTAAAGTTCCACTCTGTAAGATATGATTTTGTGATTGGAGGTTTGGCAAAGACCAGCGTTATAAAAGTGGAAATCTAAGGGTGTTACGCGGATCAGGAAACCTTTGAGAGTTATCGAAGATCTCAAGAAGTGGGGGGAAAAAGGCTAAGAGCAATTTCAGCTCAAGAAGTAGATTGGAGGAAGAGAATTACAATAAAGAAGGGGTAAGGCGGCAGATATCCCGGCAAACCCAATCGTAGTTGGGGGCGTGGTGCCTCTGAAACCTGACTCCATAATGATACGAAAAGAACACGTCACCAAACTCCAATTCGTCTACTCCCCTCCACACAGATTGCTTTTTTCCCCCTCGCTGATTTTTTTTTTTTTTTTTTTTTTTATTTTTCTCAGGATCTTTTTCGTCTTCCGCAACCCCACTTCATTCATTTTCTCCTTTATTATTCCAGAGATTTCCCATTCGCTGAATTGGCCACTTTGTTCTTTGCTCTGCGACGGGACCTTCCTTCCTGATAGCGATCTAAACCTGCCCAATCGATGTTAGTGAAGTTAAGACGGCAGATTTCTTCTACCGCCGGCAAAGTGCACACAAATCAAGAGAACCATTTCACCTGTCACCAGGAAGACCCCGTGCTTCTTGTCTTTACGATGCCAGCTTTGCAATGACTGTCTTCTCTGTCTAATATCTGATTTGTCTAGAAAACTACACTCATATCCAGACATCTCTGTGGGTAGACCATCCTCCTGTTTGTTATCCTCAATCATTTGTTTCGTTTCGTAGGACTTACATGCGGAAGCTTGTCCAGGAAAAATGTAAAAGACGTGTTATTTATGGACGCTCTTTAACTGCTGTGGTTCTCAGCGTCGCATTCTAAATTGGGCGTGAAAGCCCGCTTAATTTTGCTCAGAGGTCTCTCTGTCAGGCTTGAGGTTCTTCTACGCGCCGTAAATCTACGACATGGGGACCAACGACTTTACTTCCCTTCCGAAGGAATCCATTCTAAGGATTTTTACACCCGAAAAAATCCATCGTCCTCCGCCGGATTTGAACCCGCGACCTTGGGTATATGAAGTTAGCATGGTAACCATTACATCACAGAGGGCGGCACCTGTCTAAGAGCCAACGGCACGAAACCACTGAATGAAGAACCTGTAACGACTGGTCGTCCCGTAGCCAGGTATAAACTTGAAGTGGATGAAGTGAAATGCAAGCGAAATGGATGATAGGAAAGGTGATGATGAAGCAATTAGTGGAATGAGTGGAGGTAGAAATCGGAGTACCCGGAGATAACCCTCCCAGACGCCTCTTAGTCCACCACAAGTCCCACATGCGGGCGCTTGGGATCGACCCCGGCCGCCTAGATGAGAGGCGAGCGGTCTAACCACTCAACTACGGTACCCCCCACCCCCCCAGCATTTGTTTCATTTCGTTTCTAGTCGGCTTCCCCTCCCCGGGTTTAGGACTGACACGCCCTAGGGTTTACAAACAAAGCCAAAAGCACGAAATCTCAGAATGGAGAACCTGGAACAAATGGAACGTGAGCGTGCGGAAGTGGATGATATGGAATGCAAGCGACATGGATGATAGGAAAGATAATGATGGGGTATTGGTGAAATGAGTGGCAGGGGAAACCGGAGGACCCGGAGAAAACCTGCCCACACGCCGCTTCGTCCACCACAAATCTCACAAGCAGCCGCGTGGGATCGAACCCGGACCGCCGAGATGGGAGGCGAGCTATTTAACCACTTAGCCACGGCGCCACCCCCTATCATTTGTTTCGTATCGTCGCCTTACCCTCCCCATATTTAGGACTGACACCCCCCAGGACTTAAAAGCAGAAGTCTGTCGAGGAGCCAACGACACGAAACCACAGAATGGAGAACCTGGAACGAATGGTCGGCCCATAGCCAGACATGAGCGTGAGGAAGTGGATAGTATGAAATGCGAGCGAAATGGATGATAGGAAAGGTGTTGATGGAGCAATTGGTAGAACTAGTGATGGGGGAAACCCGTCCACACGCTTCGTCCACCACAAAACCCACATGCCGGCGCCTTGGTTCGAACCCGGGCCACCTAGGTGGGAAGCGAGCGATCTAACCACTTAACCACGGCGCCCCTCCCCATCATTTGTAAGGTTTACATGTTGTATCGTTACAAATTGTGTTGCTACTCTGTTTCAAGAGCATAAAATCTCTAAATAATCCCATCAATGTCTTGGTTTAGAGATGATGTTACAGGGAAGAGTTCTCACAGAATGATGTACAGACTGTTAGGAGTATAAGTAATGGCATTCGTATTGGTAACTGAAGACAGTGTAACGAATAAAATTACATCAATGTTTGCTTCATTTGCGGACTAAAACTTTTACTTATTAAGAGTAGATGTTTTCAGGTTGGCTAGCACCTTCAAGAACATGTGGCACACACAAGCCATACGCGTTTATTTTCCCCGAGTTAACGAGTAAGAAGGCGTAACGTTGGATGGGCAATTCTGGCGGTAAAGAATTGTGTATTGGAACTAAGTTCAAATGTTTTATGCACGGCCAATGACCCCAGACTACCTAGGCCAGCAGTTTACGTTTTATGTGTGAAAACGTGGAAGCAAAACTGATACTCTACTGATAGAGACATTTTTTACATAGTAAGTTTTTTCTGTGTCTTACGGTTTACCAGTTATACAAAAGTAGTCCAGAATGAAGAGGTCTTCAGAGGCTATTCCTAGAAAATTCAAGATACATATTTCGTTTGTCATAAAAATATCTTATTCACAGGGTATTTCAATAAAAATCATTAGAAATATTTTTGAGAAAATTATAACTTTCCAAAAATGTTCCATGAAAATGGTAGTTGAGGGTGGGAGATTTTCTTGAAAATTTTCGTGTCGCATCCTTGCAAGATACAGAACTTAAATTCCAAGTTCGGTATTTAACTGACTTCGATTTTGAGCATTCTGCACACACATATGTTTCTAAAAATACTTCTTTTTGGATTCAGGGGGTCTCAAAGCATGTATTTGCGGTGAAAACTCGGTATTGAATTATTGGTGGAATACAATACCTTCACTACCTACTATATGCAAAATACTTATAGAGAAAGTAAAAAGACCCTATGCTTGTTCCTATATCCGTTTATCTGTGAAAACAGCATAACAAAAAAAAAAAAAAAACCAAAAGTCTGTTGAATACTGATATTTAATTGCATAATTTTCCAATATTTATAAGATCTGCAAGATAGTTCTCCTCTCAAAACTATCCCTAATTTCGAAAATGTTTCGAATATTCTGATTTCCTCAAAAGTGCTATTAGGATTTTCATTAATAATTCTTATGTTTAAGACATTTTAAACAGTTAAAATGTTTGAGGATATTATCCAAAACCTTTTTTCATTCTGAATAACTGAAAAGAGAAAAACTTTTAAACAGTAATGCACATACATTTTTGAGGTCCCGTAAGTACGAAAACTATTTTTGGAAGAAAATGCATGTGTATGTGTCTTTTAACATGATAAATCAAAAACGAATAGCAAGTTAAATGCCAAACTTTATATTTAAGTTTGGTGTCTTCCAGGATGCGATATGTCGCGATTATGATTGGACACAGGGAGGAATAGCTATTAGAGGGTAGTGAAAGGAAGACAGATGGTAGAGCAATGATAACAACGCAAAGGGAATCCTGATAATATAAATATATTGACAAATAGCGAAAGGCAAATATACTTTACAATAAAATAGTAAGATAAATTACAATAAACAAGACTTAAGCGTGTCAGGCGTTCCGTATCGAGCGAGAACTAATTTAGAACACCGAAGGCAAGAATTACTGAAGTTACCGTAAAATAGTTAATATGCAATAAAAGATTCTTATCTTTTTAGTTGATTAGCTCGACGAGAAGAAATATGTGTGTCGGTATAGTAGCCAGTGATCCGGGGTGGGGCTTCAGACGTCCCTCGGCCAGCGAGTCTGCCTCTGTCAAGTACTGAGAACCAAAAGCGCCCGGAATTCAAGATTCCAGACAATTTTATACAAGACAATTATCTCTAGGGGACTCTTCAGAATCTACACCCAGGCTCTTAATAAATCCACCAATCAAAATACAGTATTTAAAAGATAAGACAGGGCTTCCTACATGACATGCTTGGGATTGAAGTCTATCCTAGCCTACGAAATGTCACTTAGGTTCCGGGAAGTGGTTGAAAGCCCACGCAAGCTCATAAATTGCAAAATGTGGTAAAATGTTCCATTAACCAGAGGATGACACATCCCGTTATAATAACAAAGAAAACCATAAAGCTGCCTCTTATTCAACCCAAGAATTGGTTGTTAAGAAATACAGAAATTTATAAGAAAATGGAATTCTGAAACATTTACAATAATGTGACTTAAAATAAACAATAAGCTAATTAAAAGTACTCGTCAATCACAATCACATACGTGACAATACGATCTTCAGGAAAATTCGCCACCCCAGATACCATTTACGTAATCATTTTTCGAAGATTTTGATTTCCTTAAAAATGATCCAAACGACTTTTATTATAATGCCATGTGATTAAGATATTTTCATGACAAACGAAGTTCATTAAGGGTAAAACATAAGATAATTAACCTCTGAAAGACAATAACCTCTTATTAAACATATACTAATTGCTAGATGGATAAATTATGCCTTAAAAAGAAGAATATCATTCTTAAGGATTTTTTTTATTAATTATTAGTTGTATGCGAATTATTTTTTCTTTCTCATTAATAAATGTAAACGTAAATGAATAATCAGACTATATCAACAAATGTAAATCTTCAATTTTCTGGGAATAGCCTCTGAAGACCTTCATTTTGAATGGTATTCATATAGGTAACTAGAAAACCATAAGAGATAGACAAAAACGTACTAAACAAGTGTATATATATCTCATTACAGCAAATTATTTATATTATTTTAGATCTCTTTTGTATAATTAACAATTTTTAAGGTATTCCTTGTTGTTGGATTCTGTTTTAAACTGCTTAGATTTTCTCTAAAGGGAAGTCAGCTTTCGTTTTATATCTATTTTGTTTTATTCCTAGCCACGTAAAGAATTTAAGTCGTTTTACATGGCGACTAGCTTTTAAAAGACTTGACTATCACTTTAGTACAGAGTGTTCCTCAGTTTACCTTCATTTTTAAGGAAGGAAATAATAAGACAATTAATGCTAATGATTATCTTTATTAGTTGATGCAGTTCAAAGAATAACCATTTATAGGAATAGTTTAGTCTCAGAAAATCTGCAGAAAGTGATATAAATGGTGTATATCAGTTTTCTTTACTTTCTCTTCACGCACTAGGTACATACAGTGTATAAAAAGGTATTGCACTCCACGCAAATATTTGATGCCCAGATTTCATCGGAAATATATGTTTTAGGGTCCCCTGTAACCAAAAATATCATTTTCAGAAAAAGGTCCATGTGTGTGTGTGTCCATGTGTTTGCGAATACGATAACTCAAAAACTAAAAGTCGGTAAAATACCAAGCTTGGTATTTAAGTTTAGTATCTTCCAGGGATGCGACACGAAGATTTTGAGAAAACTCCCTCCACTGTGCTATGTGGCTGAAGTTGCTTTGTTTGTATGGACAGGAGTTGACAAATTCCCGTATGAGAAAAGTACGAGGTAAGCTTTTTAAAGCTGAAACCAAGAACATGGAATATCTCAAAAACGATTAACTCCATGAAAAAAAAAATATATATAACATAAATTGTGTGTTTAAACGTGTTCTTCATTTTTTGTGTGGTAAGCTTTTGCCCAACTCTTACGGTGTAGCAGTTATACAAATTTCCGTAAAATTCATCCAGAATAAAGAAGTTTTCATAGGCTATTCCCAGAAAATTCAAGATATATATATTATTTTTAATATACGATATTTTAATCAAAATCGTTAGAGCCATTTTTGAGAACATCAAACATTTCGAAAAAAGTTCCATGTAAAGTGTAGTTGGGTGTGGGGGGATATTCTTGAAAATCTTCGTGTCGCATCCTTGGAAGATTCTAAACTTAAATACCAAGTTTAGTATTCAACAGTTTTTCTATTTTTTGATCTGTGCTGTCCAAACACACAGACTGACAGACAGACACACACATGTATATTTTTCCAAAAATATTTTTTTGGTTACAGTGGGACACAAAACATGTATTTCCGGTGAAATTTCGGTATCGAATTTTTGGGTGCAATATCTGTATACACTATGTACATAGTACATGTAGAGAAAGTAAAAAGGCTTTTCTCCAGAATAAAGATATCAGTTTGTAAATGAAATAACATCCCATATGTGCTGTTGATCACCGTCGCTACGTAACACTATAGGAATTTCTGCAGCCACTTAGCCTTGCTCCCGCAGTCAAAGGCCTTCTGGTTAATGGAATAATGGATGACATTATTACTAATTTACTTTACCCATTGAGATCGCTATAATACACCCTCGTTACGGGAAGGCAACGTTGCTACTACTTTAAAGTCAAAGATGGAAGATATTGGTTCAGACTGCAATAACGTCTTCCGCTGTTAAAGTTTGGAAGCTTCCCCTGATTGGTTTATGTCTCCAAAGATAGGTGAGGATTTGCTGGTAAAAGAGGGACATTTTTACTTTCTCTTGCCCCATATGTACAATGTGCATAGGGACAGAGAAGGTATTGAAATGCACCCAAAAATTCGATGTCGAGATTTCACCGCAAATATATGTTTTGGGAACCCCAAGAGTCTGAAAAAAGCATTTTTAAAAAAAAAGGTCTGTGTGTGTGTATATGTGTGTGTGTCTGTGGACAGCATAGCCACAAAACGAAAACACCGTTAAATACCAAACTTGGTATTTAAGTTCAGTACCCTCCAAGGATGCGACATTAAGATTTTAAAAAAAAAAATCCCCCCACCAAAAACTACCCTTAACATGGAGAAAATTTCGAAAATTTTGCTTTCCTTAAAAATGGCTTTAACGAATTTGATTAAAATATCATATACTAAAGCTATATACCTGACAGATAAAAGTAGGTATATCTTGAATTTTCTGGGAATAACCTATAAAATTTGCTATGAATAACGGAAATTTGCTGAACTGGCAAACCGTAAGAGATAGACAAAAACTTACCTAATAGATAATGTAGATCACGTTAAAACATGCGATTTATGCAATATACATTTTTTCGTGGAGTGGACCGTTTTTGAGATATTTCCTATTATTGGTTTCAGCTATAAAAATCATATTCTTTTATCATACAGGAAGTTGTCAACTCCTCTCCATACAAAGGAACTTCTGTCACATAGTAACCAGCTTTTGGCGAATACTTTAGCCTAAGCTACTTCCTTATTTCCCTTCTACTCTCATGTAAGCAAGTAATGACACTATTTCTGCTAATTTTTCTCGATTAGTATGAAGTAAATATAAGCATAAGCTTTTTAAGAATAATTTGTTGCAAAGATGTAGAGAAAGTCATGTGAATGGAACACATTAGATTTTTATTTACTGGTTTCTGAGAATGCAAGGGCGTTTACTAGCGACTCTTTGGGTTCATGTTAACAATTTGTAATTGGTACAGTTAAGTTGGGCAAAACAGAACGACATTGGAAATCTGGTTCGGTTCATTTACAAGCTTAGCAATAATATGTTAACATATAAGATAGGCAACACGTTCTATTTTATTCGTCTCCATTCTTATTGATAATGTGATGTTTACCTTTGCAAATTACTTTTATTTTATGTCGTCATTTGCTACGTTTATTAGTTTTTACTTTCTCTACACATATTATGTTACATAGCGTATAGATAAGGTATTGTATTCCACCCATAAACTCGACACCGAGGTTTCACCGGAAATACATGTTTTGAGACCCTCTAAATAAATAAAAAAATAGAAAAAAAGCCCCATGTGTTTCCTTGGACAGCATAAATAATAAAACGAAAAGTCCGTAAACTACCGAACTTGATATATAAGTTTAGTTTCCTTCAAGGATACGATACAAGGATACACTCCAAAGTACTCTTTAAATGGAAAAAAATTCGAAACCTTTGATTTTTCCAAAACCGGCTCTAACGATTTAGATTAAAATACCTTATATAATTTAATGGCTATGAAACGTGTATTTTGAATTTTACGGGGAGTACCCTTGCAGAGTAACCTTTTCCGAAATTGTTCTTGTTATTGCTTTCATTTTTAAACTACTCAAACTTTCCTGAAACGAGAAGTCGTCTTTCATTTCATTTCTCTTTTTTACTGCTGACCTTGGTAAGGGAACCGAATTTCAATTGTTTCACATAGGGAAAAGATATTACTATCGCTTTAGCTACTGTATCCCCTTATTTCCCTTCTATTTATGTACGAGGAAAGATAGCCCGCCTGGGTAGCGTGGTGGTAGCGTGTCTGCCTGCCGTTCAAAAGGTCGTGAGTTCGAATCTCGCTTAGGGTGAGTTACATGGATAAGGTTGTTTTCGGGGTTTTCCCTTATCCTGAGAAGAGGAATGTCGAGTAACTAAGTTCCATGGACCCCTTCTTCTTACATAAGATTGTTTTTCTTTCTGCATCTTGCTAATCGAGGTACTCATTAGCACAATGTTCTTATTACTTAGTTACTTATAAGTAGGAAAAAATAAGGGAATACACTAGGCTAAATCCATACCTAAATGTTTTAAAAGCTCTCGTTATGCGATTGTCATTACAAAAACCTTCTTTTCTTGGCCAGAAGTAGAAAAAAAAAAAAAAAAAACCGCACTCTCCCGTCTGAGAAAAGTATAAGTACTTCACAACTGAAACTAATAACAATGAATACCTCGAAAACGGTAAGCTTCAGGAGAAAAATGTATATGACATAACTTGTGTATTTTAACAAGACCTACATGTTTTGTATAGTAAGCTTTTGTCTGTCTCTTACGGTTTACTAGTTATGCCAAATTAAGCAAAATTCATCCAGAATAAACAGGTCTTTAGAAGCTATTCCCAGAAAATTCAAGATATGCGTATTATTTGTCAGCTAAATATCTTTAATATACGATATTTTAATCAAAATCGTTAGAGCCATTTTTAAGAAAATCAAAATTTTCGAAAAAAGTTCCATGTAAAGGGTATTTTAGGGTGGAGGGATTTTTCTCAAAAGCTTCGTGTCGCATCCCTGGAAGATACTAATCTTAAATACCAAGTTTGGTGCTTTACCGACTTTTCGTTTTTGAGTTATCGTGTTCACAGACACACGGACACATTAACACACGGATACACGGACACACACACAAGGATCTTTTTGTGAAAATGCTTTTTTTTGGATACAGGGGACCCTAAAACATATATTTCCGGTGAAAACTCGGTATCGAATTTTTGGGTGGAACACAATACTTCTCTATCCCTATGTACATTGTACATACGGAGCTAGAGAAAATAAAAAGGATAGATAATAAGATCAGTTCTGCCAATGCTTACCTCGATTAGCATAATGTAGAAAAAATAATTATTTTTTGCAAGAATGGTTTGTTTGCTGCACAGCTAAAGAAAGTCATGTGAATGGAATATACCAGATTTTTCTATTTATTATAGATAAGTAGTAGATAAGAAACTACTTCCAGATTTCACTATTAACTTTACTATTAGGCATGCATCTTCTTAGTCCTTCGTCTTTACTCTCTCTACTTTGTGCATATTACTTAGGTAGGGAAGGTGTTACATTTAATCTAAAAGTTCGATATCGAGATTTCACTAAAAATACACGTTTTAGGGCTCTGATTTGTCTCATTCACATTTTTCTCTACCTGCTCTGCAAACAAACTTCTTACAAAAGTTTATTCTTCATGATAATCGAGATAAACCGCAGCGGAATGGTCTTATTGCTCATTTCGTTATACACAGAAGGAAACCAAGGGATTGCACCAGACTGAAGCTACAGTCAAATGTTTTAAACGCTATCGCAATGCTACTGAACTGAAATACCCTTGTTTGCAGAGGAAGCAATAGAAACAAAAGAAATACGGTCGACTTCCTGTTTGAGAAAACGTTTAAATTAAAATTGAAACTAATGAAAAGGGATATCTCGGAAATTAACTGCAGAAACATGTGTACGACATAAACTGTGTGATTCAACAAGATCTACTTCTTTGTGTTGTAAGGTTATGTCTATCTCTTACGATTTACCAGTTATTCAAAAGTCATCTAGAATGATAAGGTCTTCTGAGGCTATTCGCAGAAAATTCAAGATATTCATTTCATTTCTCATGAAAATATTTTAGAAAAAGGTCCGAATATATGTCTGTGTGTATGTCTTTCTGTGGACAGCATAGATCAAAAACGAAAAGACCGTTAAATACCAAACTTGGTAGTTAGCTTTGATATCTTCCAACGATGCGACACAAAACTTTTGAAGAAAATCGTCACATCCCAAACTACCCTTTACATGGGAAAAAAATATTGAAAATGTTCATTTCCTCAAAAAACTGGCTGTAACGATTTTGATTCAAATCTCTTATACTTAAGATATTTACATGCCAAATAAAATGTGTATCTTGAATTTTCTGGGAATGGCCCCAAAGACATCTTTATTTTGGATAATTTTGTTGAATTTTGCACAGTTGGTAAACGAAAGAGATACACAAAAACTTACCACACAAAATATGCAAAGCACGTTAAAACACACAATTTATGTTACATAACTTTTTTTCGTGAAGTTGGCCGTTTCCGAGATATTCCTTTTTATTGGTTTCGGATTCAAAATAATTAAACATTTCGCATACGGGAACTTGTCAACTCTTGGCCACACAAAGAAACGGATTTCAATCCCATATAAATCGCATTTTGCAGTCGGATTAGCCCATTTATAAACAACTAAGACATACGGCGGTTTTACTCATGTTCTAGTATTAAATAGATAAATGAATATGTTTACCAACAATACTTTGTTACGGAGAAAGTCATACGGATAGAGCACATCAGATTTTTGCTTTCTCTATATGTACTATTTACACAGTGTATAGAGAAGGTATTACACTCCACCCAAAAATTCGATACCGAGATTTCACCGGAAATATATGTTTTAGGGTCCCCTATATCCATAAAAAAGCATTTTTAGAAAAAGGTCCGTGGGTGTGTGTGTGTCCGTGTGTCTGTGAACACATAGCTCAAAAACGAAAAGTTGGTAAAATACCAAAGTTGGTATTTAAGTTTGATATCTTCAAGGGATGCGACACGAAGATTTTGAGGGGAAAAAAACACCCCCAAATTTCCTTTACATGGAACTTTTTTTGTAAATTTTGATTTTCTCAAAAATGGCTCTAGCGAATTTGATTAAAATTTGGTGTATTAAAGATATTTACACGACAAATAAAATGTATATCTTGAATTTTCTGGGAATAGCCTCTGAAGACTACTTTATTCTGGATGAATTTTACGGGATTTTACATAACTGCTAAACCGTAAGAGAGGGACGAAAACTTATAGCACAAAAAATGTAAAGAACCTTAAAACACACAATTTATCTTACATACATTTTTTTTGGAGTTGATCGTTTTTGAGATACTTCTTGTTTTTTGGTTTCAGCTTTATAAAACATACTTTTCTCTACAGGAATTTAAAAATTCCAGTCCATACAAACAAAGGAACTTCACATAGCAACCAAATTTTGACTATCACTTTAACCAATAGAACTCCCTTATTTCGCTTCTGCTTACAAGGAAGCAAATAATAGGACTATTTCTGGTGATTTTTTCTCGATTAGTATGAAGTAAATAGAAGCATAAGCTTTTTAACCATAATTTGTTGCAGAGATATAGAGAAAGTCATGTGAATGGAACACATCAGATTTTTTAATTTTAGTTTCATAAAATTAATGTAAACATTTCTGAATATAAAAATGTGACGTGTTACACTCACTTGACTTTCTCTAGCTACTCTACAAGCAAACTTCTTACGAAAGATAATTCTTCAGCTTCGAGATTAACATTAGCACATGTTGTTATTACTTAGTTCCTTATAAGTAGAATGGAACTAAGGGAAAGAACTATGCTAAAATAATAGTCAAATGTTTTAAACGCTGTCGTTGTGAGATTGTCATTGCAAATCGCTTCTTTGCTTGGCCAGGAGTAGAACAAAAGAAAAGCGGACACTTCCGTCTGAGAAAAGTGTAAGTACTTCACAATTGAAACTAATATCAGGAATACCTCGAAAACGGTAAGCTCCAAGAAGAAAATGTATATGACACAACTTGTATATGTTAACAAGATCTACATTTTTTGTAAAGTAAGTTTTTGTCTATGCCTTACGGTTTACTAGTAATGCCAAATTAAGCAAAATTCATCCAGAATAAACATGTCTTCAGAAGCCATTCCCAGAAAATTCAAGAAATACATTTTATTTGTGATAGAAATGGCTTTAATAAGTGGGATTTTAATCAAAATCGTTAGAGCAATTTTAAAGAAAAACACATTTTTTGAAAATGTTCCCATGTAAAGGGTAGTTAGAGGTGGGGGATTTTCTTCAAAATCTCCGTGTTGCACCCTTGGAAGAGACCAAACTTCTATTTTCGTTTATGAACTATGCCGTCCACAGACACACACACATATGCACACAGACAGACAGACAGCCACACACACACGAGATTTTTCTAAAAATGCCTTTATTTTTTTTTTCAGGAGGTCCAAAACATGTATTTCCGGTGAAATCTCGGTAGGTATCGAATTTTAGGGTGCTTTATAATACCCTCTCTATACACTATGTACATACTACATGTAGAGAAAGTATTAACAATGGAAACAACATGGAGGGAAGAAAATTCTGGACTCGCCTGGCGACTCAGAGAAAGCCCCGAAAAACCCATGGATCAGGTAGGCCAACAACGGGGTGTAAAATCGGACCCCCCCCCGAATGGGGGCCCTGAGGAAACATTTATATCTTCACACTTAAATTATGTTAATGATTATGCATTTTTGTTGCACCGGAAAGTTAGATGCTTAGAAAATAAACAACAAACGTGTATTTTGCCAATGTATATTACTTTCTCTACACGTGCTATGTACGTCATGTATAGAAAAGGTATTGTATTGCGCCCAAAAATTCGATATCGAGATTTCACCGTAAATGTATGTATTTTTATAAATATATGCGTATGTGGGTCTGTCTGTCTGTCTGTCAGTATGTGCACAGTATAGCTCAAAAACGAAAAGTCCGTTAAATATCAACCTTAGTATTTAAGTTCAGATATTCCAAGGATGCGACGCGAAGATTTTCAAGAAAATCTCCTCACACTCAACTATCCTTTGCTTGGAAAACATTTCGAAAATTTTGATGTATTCAAAAATGGCTCTAACGATTGATTAAAATGCCGTATATTAAATATATTTACATGACAAAATAAAACTTATGTTTTGTATTTTATCGGAATAGCCTCTGAAGTGTAGTTTATTCTGGATGAATTTTCCTTTGTATAACTGGTAAACCGTAAGAGATAGGCAAAACTTACTTAATAGAACCTTGTTAAAACACACAATTTATATCATATACACTTTATACAGCGAGTTGCTTATTTTTTAGATATTCCTTGTTATTGAATTGTTATACAGGAATTTATTAACTCCATACAAAGGAACTTCAGTCACATAGAAACCAGCTTTTGACTATCACTTTAACCTATGGTTCTCCCTTATTTCGCTTCTACTTAAATGGAAACAAGTAATAAGACCATTTCTGCTATTTCCCCCCCCCCCCCGATTAGAATGAAGTAAATAGAAGAATAAGTCATTTTAACAGTAATTTGTTGCAGAGACGTAGAGAAAGTCATGTGAATGGTATACATACAATTTGTTCATAATGTTTAAACCTACAATTTCTTTTATTCGACACGCAGCGATTTTTTGGAATATCTTGAAGATCAGTGAGCTGCATTTGTAAGTCAGTCCGGAATGATGGAGAGAGGGAGGATGGGAGGGGATTAGCATATCAGGACGAGCAAGGGATCATCACGAAGACGTTGTGATTAACTCCGTGGAGGGTAGAATGAAGTCGTAAAACATTACCTCTGAGGGAATCCTCATTTTTTGAACTGGTAACCACAGTCCCAGCTCCTCCCTTATACGATTCTAGTTGCCCTTTCAACCCCTCTTTCCCCATCACTTTCCTTAAGACTCTTTGTCCGTTGTTTCAAATCCGACTTGGAGAAATGATAGCAAGGTTTTGACGACACTGGTTACGTAATCGATTGCAGGAGATTAGCCGGGAACTCTCAACGTCTGTGAAAGTGTCTTTGAAATTACTTCTTACTTAGCACTAAGAGAGAGAGAGAGAGAGAGAGAGAGAGAGAGAGAGAGAAACTACCCGTAAGAAAATAAATAGACATCGATCTTTTAAATAAGAGAGAGAGAGTAAGAAATAAATTAGGAAAAGATTAGTAGAGTTTTCTTAGCTTCCATGCCAAGACAAGAAGATTGCATGTTGCTTTTTAGTTTCTCTACACGTACTAAGTCCATAGTGTGTACATACTGCACCAAAAAATTCGATACCGAGATTTCACCGGAAATATACCTTTTAGGATCCCCTGTATCCAAAAAAAATATTTTCAGAAAAAGTTCCGTGTGTGTGTCCGTGTGTCAGTGTGTTCGTCTGTCTGTGAACACGATAACTCAAAAACGAAAAGTCGGTAAAATACCAAACTTTGTATTTAACTTTAGAATTTACCAGGGATGCGACACGAAGATTTTGAGAAAAATCTCCCCACCCCAAACTACCCTTTACAGAGAAAAAGTTTCGAAAGTTTTGATTTTCAAAAAAATGGCTCTAAAGATTTTGATTAAAATATCGTGTATTAAAGATAACTACCTGACAAATAAAATGTATGTCTTGAATTTTCTGGGAAAATAGTCTCTGAAGACTATTTTATTCTGGATGAATTTTATGGAATTTTGCATAACAGCTAAACCGTAAGAGATGGACAAAAACTTACTACACAAAAAATGTAGAGCACAGTAAAACACACATTTTGTGCTATATTAATTTTTTTCGTGGAATTGGTTGTTTTTTAGATATTCCTTGTTTATGGTTTCAGCTTTAAAAAAACCTATACTTTCCTCATACAGGAATTTATCAACTGCTGTCCATACAAACAAAGGAACTTCAGTAACTGTCTGAACCAGCTGGAGCTTTTAACTATCACTTTAAACTATGGTACTCCATTTTTCGCTTCTACTTACAAGGAAGCAAGTAATAGACTATTTTTACTAATTTGTTTTCAATTAGCATGAAGCAAATGGAAACATTAGCTTTTTAACAATATTTGTTGCAAAGATGTAGA
The DNA here is from genome assembly GCA_030762935.1 of Hymenopus coronatus. Classification (NCBI taxonomy): domain Eukaryota; kingdom Metazoa; phylum Arthropoda; class Insecta; order Mantodea; family Hymenopodidae; genus Hymenopus; species Hymenopus coronatus. Next base: position 75,920,806 of record CM060883.1, read on the forward strand.
GAAAGTCATGTGAATGGAACACATCAGATTTTTGATCTTGATTTCAATTTTAAAACACTTAAATTTTTCTCATACGGGAACTTGTCAAAAACTGGCCACGCAAAGAAATGGATTTCAATGTCATAACAAATGCATTTTAAAACATTTGACTGTCGGTTTAGCCTAGTGCCCTATTTTCCTTCTACTTACAAGGAACTAAATAATAATACTGTTTCTGCTAATGTTATAGCCTGAAATAGAAGAATAAACTTATTAACAATAATTTGTTACAGAGATGTTGAGAAAGTCATGAGAATGGAACACATCAGATTTTTTTTGAAAAAGGTTCGTGTATGTGTCTGTTTGTGGGTAGCATAGCTCAAAAACGAAAAAACCGTTAAATACTAAACTTGGTATTTAGGTTTGGTATCTTCCAAGGATACGACACGGAGATTTTCAAGAAAATCCCCCCACCCCAACTACACTTTACTTGGACCTTTTTTTCGAAAATTTTGATGTGTTCAAAAATGGCTGTGCGAATTTGATTAAAATATCGCATATTACCTCATAAACAAAATGTATATCTTGAATTTTCTGGGAATGGCCTCTGAAGACTACTTTATTCTGGATGAATTTTACAGAATTTTGAATAACTGCTAAACCGTAAGAGACGGACAAAAACTTACAACACAAAATATGTAGAGCACGTTAAAACACACAATTTATGTTGTATAACTTTTTTCGTGGAGTTGATCGTTTTTGAGATATTTCTTATTTTTGATTTCAGCTGTGAAAAACTACTTTTCTCACACGGGAATTTGTCAACTACTGTCCATACAAAGGAACTTCAGTCACATCGCAACCAGCTTTTGACTATCACTTTAACCTATGATACTCCCTTATTTCACGTCTAGTTACAAGGAAGCAAGTAATATGATTATTTCTGCTAATTTTTTCTCGATTATCATGAAGTAAATAGAAGCATAAACTTTTATCAATAATTTGTTGCAGAGAAGTAGAGAAAGACATGTGAATGGAACACATCAGAGTTTTTTTGTATAGTTAACCATTTTCGAAATATACCAGATTATCGGTTTCAATTTTGGCCAACTAAACTGTTCTCAAACAGCAAGACATGTTTCTTCTCGTTTCTCGTTTGTTTATTCATGGCAAGCAAAGTGATAGGAATTTCAATTGTTTCTCATAGCGACCGACTTTTAAAGTACGAGGCTATCGCTTGTGCCCGTGTAGTTTATTATTTCCCTTATACTTATAAGGAGTTAGTAATAAGTTTATCTTGAGTAGCATGATGTAGATAAAAAATTAATCTGTTAAATCAAAGGTTTGTTTCCCGAACAGCTAGAGGATACCATGTGAATGGAACACATTAGATTTTTCCCCTTCTACTAACAAGCAACCAACTAATAAGAACAATTTCTGCTAATGTTTAACTCAATTAGCATGAAGTAGAAAAAACAATAAGTATATTAATAATAATCTGTTACAGAGATATAGAGTAAGTCACGTGAATGGAAAACACAATTTCTTACTTTCTCTACACGTACTATGTACGTAGTGTATAGAGAATGTATTGTAATCACATTTTGATACCGAGATTTCACCGAAAATACATGTTTTGGGTTCCCCTGAATCCAAAAAGCATTTTGGAAAAAGGGACTTGTGTGTGTGCGCGCGCGCTTGTGTGTGTGTGTCTGTGGACAGCATGGCTTAAAAACGAAAAGACTGTTAAATACTAAACTTGGTATTTAGGGTTGTTATCTTCCAAGGATGCGACACTAACATTTTTAAGAAAATCCTCCCACCCCAAACTACCCTTTACATTGAAAAAATATGGAAACGTTTTTGATTTTCTCAAAAATGGCTCTAAGGATTTTGATTAAAATCTCTTATGCTTAAGATATCTACATGACAAATGAAATGTATATCTTGACTTTTCTGGGATTGGCCTCTGAAGAACCTCTTTATTCTGGATGAATTTCTCTGAATTTTACATAAGTGGTAAACTAATCAACAACTGTAGATCTCTTTAAAGCACACCATTTATGTTATATACCTTTCTTTTTCGTGGAGTTGACCATTTTGGAGATAATCCTTGCTATTGGTTTCAGTTTTAAAATAAACTTTTTTCATACAGGAACTTTCAACTCCTAGCTTCGCAAAGAAACGGATTTCAATCCCATAGCAAGCATATTTTAAAACAGTTGAGCCCAGTGTATTCCTATATTTCGCTTCTACTTAAAGGTAACTATAAACAATAATTTTTTGCAGAGATGTAGAAAAATTCATTTGAATGGAACACATATAATTTTTTTAACGTGTAGAAATGACCCGTGCCACACAATGTAAGAAACGGGGAACAAATTTGCATATTTTACTTTCTCTATACGTTCTACGCATCTACTGTATAGAGGTGTTGTATTGTACCCATAAATTCGATACCGAGATTCAAACGGAAATACATGTTTTGAGACCTCCTGAATCCCAAAAAAAATAGAAAAATATGTGTGTGTCTGTCTGTCCGTCTGTATGTGTGTGTGTCTGTGGGCATCATAGCTCAAAAATAAAAATACCGTTAAATACCAATTTTGGTATTTAAGTTTGGTATCTTCCAAGGATGCGACACGAAGATTTTCAAAAAAATCCCTCCATTCCAACTACCCTTTACATTTTGATTTTCTCAAAGATGGCTCTGACGATTTTGATTAAAATATCGTACATTAAACATATTTACCTTACAAATAAAATGTATATCTTCTGGGAATAGCCTCTAAAGATCTCTTTATTCTGGATTATTTTAACTGGTAAACCGTAAGAGATGGACAAAAACTTATCACACAAAAAATGTAGAGCACGTTAAAACACACAATTTATGTTATATTTATTTTTTCGTGGAGTTGATTTTGAGGTATTCCTTGTTATTGGTTTCAGCTTTAAAATCATACCTTTCTCATACGGGAATTTGTCAACTTCTGGCCACGTAAAGAAACGGATTTTAATCCCATATCAACCACATTTTAAAACAGTCTAGCCCAGTGTATTCCCAAATTTTGTTTCTACTTATAGGGAATTAAGTAATAAGACCGTTTTGCTAATATTTATCTCGGTTAGCATGAAATAGATCGAAGAATAAGCTTATTAATAATACTTTGTTACAGAGTTATAGAGACAGTCATGTGAATGGAACACATATAATGTTTCTCTTTCTCTACACGTACCATGTACATAGTGTGTAGAGAAGGTATTGAACTCCATCCAAAAATTCGACACCGAGATTTCGCCGGAAATATTCGTTTTAGGGTCCTCTGTATCCAAAAAAGTATTTTCAGAAAAAGGTCCATGTGTCTGTGTGTCCGTCTGTCTGTGAACACGATAACTTAAAAACGAAAAGTCGGTAAAAAACCAAGCTTGGTATTTAAGTTAAGTATTTTCCAGGGATGCGACACGAAGATTTTGAGGAAAATCCCCCCTCCCCAAACTACCCTTTAAATGGAAAAAAATTAAAAAATTTTGAGTTCCTCAAAAATGGCTCTAACAATTTTGATTAAAATATCGTATATTAAAGACATTTACCTGACAAATAATATGTATATCTTGAATTTTCTGGGAATAGCCTCTAAAGACTACTTTATTCTGGATGAATTTTACAAAAATTTGCATAACTCCTAGACCGTAAGAGATGGACAAAATATTAAAACACACAAAAAATGTAGATCACATTAAAACACACAATTTATGTTATTATATGGTTTCAGCTGTGAGAAACTACACTTTTCTCATACGGGAACTTGTCAACTCCTGGCCACGCAAAGAAACGGATTTAATCCCATAGCAACCACATTTTAAAACAGTTTAGCCCAGTGTAATCCTAAATTTTGCTTTTACTTATAATACCGAGTTTGCTAATGTTGATAATAATTTGTTACAGAGATATAGAGAAAGTTATTTGAATGGAACACATATACTTTTTTAATTTGTAGAATTGACCCGTGCCATACAATGTAAGTAAGGGGGAACCTGTACATATTTTGCCTCATATTTCTACTTAATTCATATGATGTGTTTGTTTGTGATTTGCACAAAACAAGAGACAATCAAAACGATCTTCTGCCTGTCAATATGATTACGAAGCCAATGGCGCTACAAACACGGGCAGCAGAGAACTTGGTGGCGGTATTATCCTCGGACACCAGGGTTTTGTGCTCATCTTCTTCCGAGATTACAAACATTAATATGATTGGATTTGGGCTCCCCCAGCGTCAACAAAAACACTGCTAGTTAATTGTCCATATCAATTTAATAAATGTGTATGCACAAATACCTCCCTCCACCCCGCTACGTATTTGAAATCAATATTTAATCCTGATTATTTTCCGGTCTAAAAACATACAGATTGTTTGACGTCCATTAAATTGATTGTGGGGCTTTTTTTCATTACAGCTAGAGTATACCGAAGGCCTATGGAGAACAACGAGACATAATTGGAATTTCAGCAATCCGGATAGACTCACGTTTGGAAACAAACATTAATTAATTTAGTAGATTGATTAAACTGATTTGGTGGCTCTGCTGTCTCGACAATACGAATAGCCTCTACCCAACGTCATACCATATTTTTCCACCGCTCGCCCCGCTCCCTCTGTGAACTGGGCCGGAAAAAGAATGGATGTGTGTGCGTCTGATTCCTATGGGTACACCACAGGGAATCGGAACAACTCAAAGGTGTAAATGTGTCGCGAGTTCGTATCTGCGTCCTGAATCGCCTCCAATTTCACGAATCACCACATCTGACCTCCATGAAGTTCCAGCTAATATTTTAGAAATTTGGGATGTAAAGCACCGAGATATAGATAACAAAATAAACAAAGGACAAATGTTTTTTAGATATTTCTTGTTATTGGTTTCCGCTTTAAAAAACATACTTTTCTCATACGGGAACTTGTCAACTCCTGGCCACGCAGAGAAACTGAATTTAATCCCATAGCAACCACATTTTAAAACAGTTTAGCCCAGTATGTTTCTAAATTTTTCTTCTACATATAGAGAATTAAGTAATAAGACCGTTTTTTCTGATATTTATCTCGATCAGCATGAATTATAAGCTTATTAATAATAATTTGTTACACAGATATAGAGAAAGTGTAAATGGATTTTAATATATGGGCGCTCTTTAACTGCTGTAGTTCTCAGCTTCTCGTTCTATACTGGGCGTGAAAGACCGCTTAATTTTGCTCAGAGGTCTCTCTATCAGGCTTGAGGTTCTTTTACGTGCCGTAAATCTACGACACGGGACCAACGACTTTACTGCTAAGGCTTTTTACACCCACCTCCGCCGGGTTTGAACCCGCGACCTTGGGTATATGAAGTTAGCATGATAACCATTACACCACGGAGGGAAACTACAGAAACTAATTTGAATTGATCACATATCATTTTTAATATGTAGAATTGACCCTTGCCATAAAATGTAAGTAACGGGGAACCTGTACATATTTTACCTCATATTTCTGCTTAATTCATATGATGGGTTTGTTTGTGGTTTGCACAAAACAAGACACAATCAAAACAATCTTCTGCCTGTCAATATGATTACGAAGCCAATGGCAGCAGAGAACTTGGTGACGATGTTATCCTCGGACACCAGGGTTTTGTGCTCATCAAAAGAATGGATGTGTGTGCGTCTGATTGCTCCAATTTCACGAATCACCACATCATTTCTCCATGAAGTTCAAGCTAATATTTTAGAAATTTGGGATGTAAAGGACCAATATATAGATGACAAAATAAACAAAGGACAAATGGTTTCTCACAATTGACAACGTTTTGAAAATGCAGAGAATAGTCAAAGAAATACTAAAGTTAGAATTTTAAAATCAAATGAATAAACCATATTGTACGGATGTAACACCTGGAAAACGACACAAGAAGTAAATAAAAAAATCTGATCTGTTCCATTCACATGACTTTCTCTATATCTCTGCAACAAATTATTGTTTAAAAGCTTATGCTTCTATTTACTTCATGCTAATCGAGAAAAAAATTAGCAGAAAGAGTCTTATTACTTGCTTTCTTTAAGTAGAAACGAAATAAGGGAGTACCATAGGTTAAAGAGATAGTCAAAACCTGGTTGCTATGTGACTGAAGTTCCTTTGAACATTTCCCGTAAGAGAAAAGTATAAGCTTTTCCAAGCTGAAAACAAAAACTAGGAATATCTAAAAAAAACGATCAACTCCACGGAAAAAATGTATATAAAATAAATTGTGTGTTTTAAAGTGACCTACATTTTGTGTGTGATAAGTTGCTGCCCATCTCTTACGGCTTAGCAGTTAAGCAAAATTTCGTGAAAGAATAAAGTGGTCTTCAGAGCCTATTCCCAGAAAATTTAAGATATATGTTTTATTTCGCATGTAAATATCTTAAATATCAGAGGTTTTAATCAAAATTGTTATAGCCATTTTTGAGAAAATAAGAACTTTCGAAACTTTTTCCATGTAAGGGGTAGTTTGGTGTGGAGAGATTTGTCTAAAATTCTTGGTTTTGCATCCTTGGAAGGTACTAAACTTAACTATCGAGATTGGTATTTTACTGACTTTTCGTTTTTGAGTTATCGTTCTCAGAGGCACTGGACACGGGCCCTAAAACGTCTATTTCCGGTGAAATCACACTGACATGACTTTCTCTAGCTGATGTTCAAACTTCTTACAAAAGGTTCCCCTTCTGTCTACACCACGCTAATCGAGATAAACATTAGCCGAATGTTCTTATTGCTTAGTTCCTTATAAGTAAAAGGAAACTAAGATAAAATGATAGTCAAATGTTTTAAAAGCTGTCGTTATGCGATTGTCATTGCAAAGCGCTTCTTTGCTTGGCCAGGAGTATAACAAAAGAGAAACGGACACATCCTTGTGAGAAAAGTATAACTACTTTACAATTGAAACAACAAGGAATATCTTGGAAACGGTTACCTCCACAACATAAACGCAAAGGACGTAAATTGTGTGTTTTGACGATCTCTACAGTTTTTGTGGTGTAAGTTTTTAACTGTCTCTTACGGTTTAGCAGATAAGTAAAATTCGGCAATATTCATCCGGAATAAAGTGGTCTTCAGAGGCTATTCCCAGAAAATTCAAGATATACATTTTATTTGGGATGTAAATAGCTTTAATAAAAGACATTTAATCAAATTATTTCCATACTTAGACTATACTTAGCCTATACCTAGCTTATACTAGCCTATACTAGCCTGTAGTTTCTAGGTGAGAGACGAGTGGTCAATATAAATCTCAATAAGGTATCTTGCATGCTGCTAGTTTCCAAAGTTTTATAGATGCATTACTTTCATATAAACTGTAATACTATTGCATTACTAAGAGTTATAATGATTGTTCTAGCCCGATGAAGCTACTAAACCAGAAACTCAGAGACTGCAATGCAAATCCTAAACTTAGGGTTCTAACCGGAGATATGGCAATGCGCTGCACACTATAGTAAAAGCGAATAAGCAGGCTCAAGAGCTAATAAACAGGAGCAACCATGCCGCAAGCAGGTTGAACTGGGCGCAATGTATATTTACCATTCTCATATATATGTACCACTGCGGGACCATTTTGTCTCGTTTATTAGCTTACTTCAAACCTAAATGTAAATATGCAGTATATAGTATTGTCATTACTAATTATAAAACAAAAAACAAAAATCTCGCTTAAAAGTTGTTCACTGTGTTTGATTAATTGACAGCTTGTTGTCCAGTCAATTATTCTATCTCCCTCTCTCTCTCTTTCTCCTGTAATTCGTATCCTGTTTAATGTTCTAATTTATTTATATTATAACCAGGGATCTTAATACGAGGACCAGCCAGAAAGTGGCAGACGTTTTGGCATAACTCAATGATAACGGAAAACATAAACACAAAACTTTATTTACAAAATTAAAGTACCATACTCTATTTCTCAACGTAATCTCTATTCTGCCAAGATATTTACGGTCACGTGGTACCTGTTTTTCAAAGCCGATGCTAAACTTTTCTATCAAAGAACTTATTCGTTTTTTGAAAGTTAAAAATGTTCGGCCAATGGAATTTTATAGGCAAATGTATGGTGATAATCCAGTGAACGAATCTTCAGTGAGAAAATGGCTCATAATTTACGAGTAATCTAGGAAGAACTATCTACCATAAAGACCGGAGTGGCAGTTCATCAATGTTGTGGAGGAGTTGAAAGCAAATGTTAATAAAGGCATTAAATTTCACTTTGGATGCCGTAGATGAATTTTTGAATAGAAAAGATTTCCTAGCCACGAAGATCTCAAAGTGATAGTGACATCTTGGCTCATATCTTTAGCGGTGGAAGAGTGTAACATCTGCCTTGAAAAACCGTTACCACGTCACAATAAATACCTTGATAGCAATAACAATTACATTGAAAAATTGAGTAAGGCACTGTAACTTTATAAATACATTTTAAAATGTTAAAAAATCCATTACATACAGTGAAGCTGTCAATTTTATTAAAATCTGGACATCTTCTCTTAGTCATGGTGTAGATGCAGTACCCTGGACGCGCGTTTCAACAAATTTCGTTGTCATCCTCTTGCAGGTTTGCAGATGTCTGGAAGTTGGGCAACATCGGCATCTAATATAGGCGTCTGATCAACAGTAGTGGCTTCTGGTGCTGGAAGTAGGACATCATTAACAACTGCCTTCTTCTTTCTAGTCCCTGGTGACCTCTGGTGGGACATCATGGAACTGTTTGCTGGTTTAGAGTCTACAGCTTCACTTTCTATTGTTTTTTGTACAAATTTTAAAATTACATCTGCTGGTGACCACATTATTACAATTACTATGGATGAAAATGTTTTCCCAAATACCTAATTCTGAAGGAGAATTAATGGCTTTCAGTAATTTTATATCTTGCCCAATTTCATGGTTGGTACGCCAAAAGTGGTTGCCTACTGCTGATTTATCCAACTGTTTTAATTTAATATTTCTCTGGTGTTCTTTAAGACGAACTTTTAAGCTTCTCTTTGTTCTACTAATATAAATTTTTTCACAATCATTGCAGTTGATTTGATATATACCACATTTGTTTAAATTATTCACTGTTTTATCAAGTGGTTTATTTAACATCTTCTTTAAGTTAAATCTGTTGCAAGGGGCAAGTGTTATATTGTATTTATCAAATCATTTTTTAAATTTTGGAAACAATTTTGGATGATAATTTAATCTTCTATACTTTAAATCACCTTTTATTGGTTTTAATAAGCTAACTTCTTTCTTCTTATTTTTATTATCTTGTTTTTTCAAAATATTATAAATCAACTGTCTATTAAATCCATTATTTTCTGCAATCATGACGATATAATTAAATTCTTTTTTGTATTCTTCCTCTGTTAGGGGTACATTAATTAATCTATATATTAAGCTTTGAAAAACTGCATGTTGATGACTTTTTTGACTGCATTTGTTATTCTTGATATAATTATCCACATGAGTTGGCTTCCTATAAATACCAAACTGTAACAAGTTATTCTTTCTCAAGATATTAATATCCAAAAAAGGCAGCATACAATCATTTTCAATTTCCATAGAAGAACAAGAACATCATAGAAATTTAAATAGAATTGAAGCACAAGTTTACCAATTACACCTATATGTGACAAGTAAAATAGATTATCTACTTTGGAGACATTTTGAAGAAAATTACTTTACATACTTAAATTTCGTTATGAAAAAGAAAAATGAGACTTTAAAAAAAATTAAATAACCTAAAATATGAACAGATACCATATTTTCAACCACATAAATCACAGAAAAGCAAAAATAGTAACCATGTCGTCAATTTATCTAATGAAAGTATCAATAATCAAGATGTTGCCCAGCTTCTTCAGACATCTGCAAACCTGCAAGAGGATGACAACGAAAGCTGTTGAAACGTGCGTCCAGGGTACTCCATCTACCCCATGACCAAGTGAAGCACGTGTTGGTAATAGAGGTCCAGATTTTAATAAAATTTGTAAATAAAGTTTTGTGTTGACAACTTTCGTTATTGTTTAGTTATGCCAAAACGTCTATCACTGGCCCTCGTAGTATATATTCTGAAAAGCATACTGTAACAACTAATACATAAATTATGATTACTGATACTAGTTAAACCCACCATTATTATATATTATATTTTATAATCTCTAATTAGTTCTGTTTATGTTTTATTTGCTATCACTTTATATTGAAAATCGAAAATATTCTCTGGTCAATGTTGCATGTTCTGCTGTCTTACAAATTAACAGTAATATTTCAAATATTTCACATTTCTTTGGCTACCAATCTTCACGTTTACACAATGTTTTAGCATAAATATGTGAGACAGCTCAATAATTTAATATTTAGTAACATAAATTGTATTCCATCAGTGCGTATTATCCTAAGTAAAGTTATTGATATAAGGGAGTCTAAAATTGTTTATTAATTTATTAATAGAATACCAGGAAGGGTCCTAAATATTGTTGAAATCAGAGAAACAACAACAATAATAATATTTACATCATTATTATTGTTATCATCATCGTATAGGATCAATTACATTAATAAAATAGATAGGTTGACTTTAAAGCATAAAATGCCATTTACGAGAAAACGGCGATCATTTAGTCAGCACTATGTGTAACAATATTCACCTTCTACTCCATTAAATTAAATAATTTAAAATGTACTAACAAATAAAAATACAACCATAAGAAAGTAAGATAAAAGGACAAACTATTTATAATCAAACTCGCCTGTAATTCTAGCTAATTTAGCTATTATCCTTCATGATACCAATTATGTTGTAGCTCACTCCTAGATATGAGTTGTCACAGTTACAGGTCGGTTTTGGGTTCCGAAGCATACACAGTTACGAACACACAGAGCAGTCAGCGGTATAAAGAGAGGTTAGTGAATAGGAGTTTGTAGAGGAAACATGCAGCTGTTGATACAATCTATTCCAAAAGTAGCTCAAGACTTGTATTGACACTATATGCATCGTTCTAATTCATAAAGTAACACAATAAAGCAATTATTCATAATATGACCAGTAAATAAAAACATCTGTAATTCTATAAATAAAATATAAAGCTTAATACAAAAAATCTGATGTCCTCCATTCACATGACTTTCTCTACATCTCTACAACAAATTATTTTTAATAAGCTTATTCTTCCACTTAATTTATGCTAATTGAGGAACAATTATTTACTTCCTTGTAAGTAGGAGTGAAATAAGGGAGAACCAAAGGCTAATGTGATAGTCAAAATCCGGTTGCCATGTGACTGAAGTTCCTTTGTTTGTATGGACAAATTCCTGTATGAGAAAAGCATAAGTATTTTATAGCTGAAACAAATAACAATGACATTTCAAAAACGATCAACTCCACGAAAAAAGTATATAAGATAAATTGTATGTTTTTACTAGGTCTACACTTTCTATTAAGTAAGTTGTCTATCTCTTATGGTTAACCAGTTATGCAAAATTCCTCCAGAATAAAGATGTCTTCAGAGGCTATTCATAGAAAATTCAAGATATACATTTTATTTTTTATGTAAGTATCTTTAATATACAACATTTGGATCAAAAAAGTTAGAGCCTTTTTAAGAAAATCAATATTTTCGAAAAAACTTCCGTGCAAAGGTAGTTCGCAATGGGGGGATTTTGTGAAAATCTTCGTGTGCATCCTCGGAAGATCTGAACTCAAATACCAAGTTTGGTATTTAACGGACTTTTAGTTTTTGAGCTATGCTGCACACACACACACACACACACATTGACAGACACACAGACGGACATTTTTCCAAAAACTTTTTTTTTTTGATTCAGCAGGCCTCCAAACATATATTTCCGGTGAAATCTCGGTATCGAAGTTTTGGGTGCAATACAATATCTTCTCTTTACACTATGTAAATAGTACGTTTAGAGAAAGTAAAAAGTCAGGATAATAATGTGTAGAGCTTTGAAAAGACTATGAGCATAATTTGACCAAACTCACTCAGAATTCATTGCAGTGAATTACAAAATATACATTTACTGTTTCCAAAGAAAGGGCTCTCCTCCTGTCACTCAAACTATGTTGGAGACATCCACAATTTCCTTAGTGTCGAACGCCTATCTCTTCCTATTTTTACTTTCTCTACACGTACTATGTACATAGTGTATAGAGAAGGTATTGTACTGCACCCAAAAATTCGATACCTACCGAGATTTCACCGGAAATACTAGTTTTGGATCCCCCTGAATCCAAAAAAAAGAAGCATTTTTTAGAAAAAGGCCCGTGAGTGCCTGTGTATGTCTGTGTGTGTTTGTGGACAGCATAGCTCCGAGGATGCGATACGAAGATTTTCGAGAAAATCCCCCAACTCTGAAGTACCATTTACAAGGAACTTTTTTCGAAAAATTTATTTTCTCAAAAATGGCTGTAACAATTTTGATTAAAATATCAAATATTAAAGATATTTACTCGACAAATAAAGTGTATATCTAAACTTTTCTGGGGATAGCCTCAGAAGAATACTTTATTTTGGATGACCTTTAAGGAATTTTGCATAACTGTTACAGCGTAAGAGATGGATAAAAACTTACTGTACCAAAAATGTAGAGGGCGTTAAAACACACAATTTATGTCATAGACATTTTTCTCGTGGAGTTGATCATTTTTGAGATATTCCTTGTTATTGGTTTCAGCTTTAAAAAACGTATACTATTCTCATATAGGAATTTGTCAATACCTGTCCATGCAAATAAAGGAACTTCAGTCGCACGGCAACCAGCTTCTGACTATCATTTTAACCTATGGTACTCTCTTATTTCATTTTGCTTGCAAGGAAGCAAGTAATAAGGCTTTCTGCTTGCTTTTTCTCGATTAGCATGAAGTAACTAGATGCATAAGCTTTTTAACAATAATTTATTGCAGAGATGTAGAGAAAGTCATGTGAATGGAACACATCAAATTTTTAGAGATAGGTCCGTGTGTCAGTATGTCTGTGACTACAATAACTCAAAAATACAAAGTTGGTATTTAAGTTTAATATCTTCCAGGGGTGCGACAAGAAGATTTTGAGAAGAATCCTCCCCCACCACAAACTTCCTATACATGGGAACATTTTGAAAAATGTTTGTTAAGCTCAAAAATGGCTATAACGATTTCGATTAAAATAGTGTATATTAAAGATATCTATATGGCAACTAAAGTGAATATCTTAAATTTTCTGGGAATTTCCTCTAAAGACGTTTTTATTCGGACTGATTTCTTTTTTTAATTTTTTTTGTTTTGTTTTGAATTTTGCGTAACTGGTAAACCGTAAGGGTTAGACATAAGCTTACTATACAAAGATGTAGATCACGCTAAAACACTCAATTTATGTCATATCGTTTTTTTTTTTTTTTTTTGTCGTGGAATTACCATTTCTGAAGTGTTACGGTTTCCCAGAACTTTAACTAGCCTATACTAGCCTACACTTAGCCTATACTAGCCTATTCTTAGCCTATACTTAGCCTATACCTGGCGCATACAAACTACCAATTAGCTAAGTAAAGTAACGATCGTTTTGGCATAATTAAATAATAACGAAAGATATCAACACAAAGTTTTATTTACAAAGTTTACCTTACTCTATTTCTCAACGCAATCGAGAGTCGAACTCAGGACATCTTTAACGTGGGACAGAAATGCCACTCGCACTCTATAGAGGCGGATTTGGGAATTTTGCAGATTACGTAAAGCAATAATTTTCTACGCTAACAAATTGCTGTTAAAAAGCTTACTCTTCTATCAACTCCATACTAATCGAGATATACATTTGCAGAAATGCTTTCTTGTAAGTAGAAGGGAAATAAGGAAATACTCTAGGCTGAAACGACAGTCAAATCTTTTAAAAGCTGGTTGCCAGGTGGTTGAAATCCATTTCTTTGCATTGCCAAGAGTTGACAAATTCCTATGTGAAAACTATTTTAAAACTGAAACCAATAACAAGGAATATCTAAAAAATGCTCAAATCCACGAACAAATGTATATGGCATAAATGATGGGTTTCAATGGATCTACATATTTTGTGGAGTAAACATTTATCTATCTCTTACGGTTTACTAAATATGCAAAATCCAGCAAATTTAATCCAGAATAAAGAAATTTTTATAAGTATTCCTATTCAAGGTATACATTTTATTTATCAAATAAAATCTTTTAAATATGACATTTTAATAAAAACCGTTAGAGCCGTTTTGAGAAAACCAACATTTTCGAAAAAAGTTCCATGTAAAGGGTAGTTGTGGGTGAGGGGATTTTCTTGAAAATCTTCGTAAGTTAGGTATTTAACGGCTTTTTTCCCCCACAGACACACAAGTATACACGCAGAATGCTTTTTTTACATTCTGGGAGACCAAAACGTGCATTTCCGATTAAACCTCGGTATCGAATTTTTGGTAGCATTAGAATAATTTCTCTATACACTATGCACATGTGTAGGGAAATTAGAAAAAGCTGGAGCTTGCATTACCTAATATTTAAATCTTTATATTATAGGGAAAAAGCTTTCTTTTTCATTTAAGTATGTGACATAAAGAAATTATATGCTTCCAGAAGCGAATAAGCCAATCTCTTTTTCATGGCGTGTTTATTTTTATCTTTTCGAAATATGCATAACATTTGGAAGAACTGGTTAGCAGAGGTGGATGGACGACAGCGGTAGAATCAATCTGCATATTCGAGTAAGGCATGCATGCAGCAATGCCTGTCTTATCAGGAATTCCAAATAATATTCATGAAAGACATCGATCCATATTCCCAAGTATATTTTTGTGTTCTTGAACGTATGGTGCATGTGTATGTGTTTTCACATTTCTCCCTTTCCACCTTTCTTTCTTCTCTATGTACTGTCTCTCCATTCATTTGTCTCAGCGCCCATATCTTCATCTTTGAACAGTATTTAGAGATATGGTTATTTTCCATAATTAGTATCCCTCTCTTTTCATTTGTCGCTAGTTATATGTAGAATTAGAAGTTGCAAGAAAAAGTCGTATTGTACATTCGACATACTTAACTCACTTGCTGTAATTTCCTTTATAGATTAATACGATTAAAACTATGAACGATTCATAGACAGCTATGAGGGTGGTCTGAAAAGTTCGCGGCCTCACCCAGAGATCGCGGCACTACTTGCAACTTTTTGCCTACCTTAGTACACATGTTAATAGACCCTATGTAAAATCATAAGTCATTCTAGGCAATATTTGACTGTAGGCAGTTGTTTGAAGCAGTGCAAGTGCGGATTGCTTTGAAAATAGAGAAATTCGAGGAACGTCCTGTCATAAAATTCATCGTAAAAGAAGGTTTAACACCTACAAAAATTCATTTGTGGATAGTAAATGTGAATGATAACTCTTCACCTTCAGTTTCCACTGTGAAGAAATGGGCGGCCGATTTTAAACGTGGCCGTAAAAGCGTCCAAGACGATCCACGTGAAGGTCGTCCAAAGACTGTAACCACGTAGAAAATCATTGAAAAAGTGCATGACATGACTTTGGAAGATCCGCGTACAACGGTGCGTGAAATTGCTAATGCTCTTGGAATCTCAAAGGAACGTATTGGTCACATCTTGCATCAGGAATTAAACATGAAAAAGCTTTGAGCAAGATGGTTGCCGCGTATCCTCACTGTGGATAACAAAAGCTTGGTGCATTTTCAGAAGAACAGAAGTGATTATTTGTGTCGATACGTCACAATGGATGAAACATGGATTCACCATTACACACCCGAATCCAAGCAGCAGTCGAGGTAGTGGACAGAAGCTGGTTCTTCAGCTCCAAAGCAGGCGAGGATAGTGCCATCGGCCGGAAAGATCATGGCGTCAGTGTTTTGGGATGCCAAAGGAATTTTGTTGATTGACGATCTCAAAAAAATAAAAATCATTACTGGAGAATACTACTTTCAACTTCTAATCAAATTGAATGTAAGCATTCATGAAAACAATTCCGGTTTAAAAAGAAAAAAAAAATGTTTTCCATCAGGACAATGCACCTGCCCACAAAAGTGTTTTGGCATTGGGGAAATTGAGAGATCTGCACTATGAAGTTTTGGAACATCCACCCCATTCCCCAGATTTGATTCCCTCGAACTTCCATCTGTTTCCAAAACTGAAGAAATTCTTCGCTGGTAGGCGCTTTTCATCCAATGAAGCAATTGCAACTGTAAATGAGTACTTTGCAGCACTACAGAGGAACACTACAGAGAGGGGATAATGGTATTGGAACACCGCTGGACAAAATGTATTGATATTAGAGGAGATTATGTTGAAAAATAAAACTACTTTGAAGGCATGAATTGTCGGTTTTTAGTATCAGGTCGAGAAAGTTTCAGACTACCCTCGTATGTAGAGCAGCAAAGTTTAAAGAACCTTCAGTTTAATATTAAGAATCGAGCGGGGGACCTATGTATCCCCGGAATGAGACAAGAAGGGGGAAATCACTACACCAAAACCTCTCAGGTCTTCTCGATTGCTATGTGAAGCATAGCCTTTAGAACAGCCGAAGCATGCCAATGGGTATTCCGTATAGCCAGTCAAAGATTTTTACTTTCTCTAGCAATGTACACCGTGGACACGAAAAATAGCTGTATGTATCTTTGTAAAAGCTGAGTTCACAATACACACTAAAGATCTGTACAATGGTTTGTAAGTGACAGCGCAATAATACCGTAAACACATGACAGAACAATGTTATGGTGACCGAGAGTTAGAAGCCCTTACTTGCACTCATATGTTCCTAGGTTCCAATCTCGCGCTGTTAGTCATTTTTTTATGTTTGTTAATTTTATGACCGAATATGTAGACTATAGCATTTCATTAATATAGCTTTGGCATTTGACGTTATGGGCCTATTTATGCACACAAAACACAGTTCTCTTAACATGCGTGATAACTAAAAAATCTGATGACTTTTATATGACTTTCTCTACCTATCTGCAACAAATTATTGTTAAAAAGGCTTATGCTTCTGTTTACTTCACGCTAATCGAGAAAAAATTAACAGAAATAGTTTTATTACTTGCTTCCTTGTAAGTAGAAGAGTAATAAGGGAGTACCATAGGTTAAAGCGATAGTCAAAAGCTGGTTGCTATGTAACTGAAGTTCCTTTCTTAGTGTGGACAGGAGTTGACCAATTCCTGTATAAGAAAAGTATAAGTTTTGCAAAGCTGAAACCAAAAACAACGATTACCTCCAAAACTATTAACTCCAGGAAAAAAAAAATGTACAGAAAATGAATTGTGTGTTTTAACGTGCTCTACATTTTTTGTGTGCTAAGTTTTTATCCATCACTTACGAATTACCAGTTAAGCAAAATTCCTTAAAACTCGCCCAGAATAAAGTAGTCTTCAGAGGCAAATCCCAGAAAATTCAAGATATACATTTTATTTGTCAGGTAAATATCATTAATATACAATATTTTAATCGAAATCGTTAGAGCCATTTTTTAGAAAATCAAACATTGCGAAAAAAGTTCCATGTAAAGGGTAGTTTGGGATGGAGGGATTTTCTTGAAAATTTTCGTGTCGCATCCTTGGAAGATACCAAAATTAAAAACCAAGTTTGGCATTTAACGGTCAGAGGGATCCAAAACATGTATTTCCGGTGAAATCTCGGTATGGAATTTTTGGGTGCATTACAATACCTTCTGTATACACTATGTACATAGTACGTATAGAGAAAGTAAAATACTGATGTGTTCCATTAAGGTTTGAAACCAGTGACAAGGCGCTGTTCCGAATTTGGCGTCCCAGACATGACTCATCTTTTTTTTTTTTTTTTTTTTTTTTTTTTTTTTTTTTCGCGACTTTACATAGTTGGTGCACAAAATACAATATTGAGATTTCAAAATGTCGACTTTCTCAATCATATATATATATATAAAAAAAAGATTAGAAATAGATTTGGTCCATGTGTGTGTCTGTCTATCTGTCAGTCTGCATGGGCGTGAGTGTGTGTGCGTGTGTAGTTTTCAAGAAACTTTCCCCATGGAACATTTGCTGAAATTATCGATTTTCTCAAAAATGGCTAATGATGGCATTTTGATGAAAGTGCTGTATATTAAAGGTACTTACAAGGCAAATAAAATGTATAGTTTGAATTTCTTGAGAATAACTCCTAAAGTCATATTAATTCTGAATGACCTTGTATAGCTGGTAAACCTTAAGAGATAGACAAAAACCTTACTACACAGTATGCATGTTTCGTTATATCATATGTACACAGTATTATTTGTAGAGCTAAGGACTTTTACTCCCAAAAAAATCCATCCTCCTCCACCGTATTTGAACCCGCGACCTTGGGTGTATGAAGTTTGCATGCTAACCATTACGCCACTTTAAACACCGTACATGACTTTTTGAATGGAAAAGTTTTCCCAGCCATGAAGACCTCAAACTGGCAGTGACATCTTGGCTCATATCTTAAGTGGTGAAAGAGTGTATCTACATTGAAAAACTGGTACCACGTGACAATAATACCTTGATAGCAATGACGATTATATTGAGAAATAGAGAAAGGTAGTGTAACTTTGTTAATAAAGGTTTGTTTGTGTTGATAGCTTTCGTTATCATTTAGTTAAGCAAATCGTCTGTCATTTTCTGGATGACCCTCGTACATAATATCGAGTCCAAAAAGCTTTACAACTGATTTTATCAGTAATGCTTTATACGGATCCTATACATGAAAAGTTAGGTGAAACCGATGTTTCACTTGGACACCGTGAAATGACATGAAATGAAATGGGAGTTTTATTTATGGCGCTCTTTGACTACTGTGGTTCTCAGCGTTCCGTATTATATTGGGAGTTTTTTTTTTGTAGTGCTTAACGCCCCCTTTAATTACTTATGGCACCGCAGGCGGTGACACTGATGATACATGAATGAAGATGGAGCACCGGTGGAATGCGATGGCGGGGGAAACCGGAGAACCCGAAGAAAACCCGTCCCTGCGCCCCTTTATCCATCACAAATCTCACATGCGGTCGCTTGGGATCGAACCCGGGCCGTCTAGGTGAGAGGCGAATGGTCTTCTAACCACTCGGCCACGGCGCGGCCCATATTGGCCCGCTTAATTTTATCAGACGCCTTTCTATCAGGCTTGAGGTTCTTTTACATGCCGTAAATTTACGACACGGTACCAACGGTTTTATTTACCATCCGAAGGAAACCATGGTAAGATTTTTACACTGAAAAAAAAAATCCATTGTCTTACGGCGGGTTTGAACCCGCGACCTTGGGTATATGAATTTAGCATTGTGACCATTACACCACGGAGGGGGACGCTGTACGTTGCTTTTTGGATGGAAAGGATTTCCCATCATGAAGACCTCAAATTAGCAGTGTCATCTTGGCTCATATCTTGAGCGGTGGAAGTGCATTCAAAAACCGGTACCACGTGACAATATCTTAATGCAATGACAAATTCATTGAAAAATAGAGTAATTTACTGTAACTTTTTACTTTCTCTATACGCACTATGTACATAACCAAAAATTCGATACCGAGATTTCACCGGAAATATGTGTTTTAGGGTCCCCAATATCTAAAAAAAGTATTTCCACAAAAAGGTCCGTGTGTGTGTGTGTGTGTGTCCGTGTGTCCGTGTGACTGTGAACACGATAACTCAAAAACGAAAAGTCGGTAAAATACCAAACTTGGTACTTAAGTTTAGTATCTTCCAGGGATACGACACGAAGATTTTGAGAAAAATATCCCCACCCCCAACTACCCTTTACATGGAACTTTTTTCGAAAATTTTGATTTCCTCAAAAATGGATCTTACGATTTCGATTAAAATTTCGTATATTGAAGATAAAATAAAATGTATATCTTGAATTTTCTGGGAATAGCCTCTGAAGAGTAGTTTATTTTGGATGAATTTTACTGAATTTTGAATAACTGCTAAACCGTAAGAGATGGACAAAAACTTACTTCACAAAAATGCAGAGCACATTAAAACACACAATTTATGTTATATACATTTTTTTCGTGGAGTTCATCGTTTTTGAGACATTCCTTATTTTTGGTTTCTGCTATGAAAAACGTATACTTTTCTCATACAGGAACTTGTCAACTTCTATCCATATAATCAAAGGAACTTCATTGACATAGCAACCAACTTTTGACTATCGCTTTAACCTATGGTTGTCCCTTATTTCGCTTCTAGTTACAAGGAAGCGAGTAATAAGACTATTTCTGCTAATTTTTTCTGATTAGCATAAAGTTAATAGAAGTATAAGCTTTTTAAGAATTATTTGTTGCAGGGATATAGAGAAAGTCATGTGAATGGTACACATCAGATTTTTATATATAGTTTTGTTTTGATAACTTTCTTTATAATTTAATTATGCCAAATCGTCTGTCACTTTCTGGATGACCCTCGTACATAATATCGAGTCCAAAAAGCTTTACAACTGATTTTAACAATAGTACTTTATATGTATCCGATACATGAAAAGTTAGGTTATACAATTTAAGATTTGCTAGTGTAGGAAGTATGTCGTGAAAGTTATCCATTTTGCAAATCTACTTAGAGAAGGGCATGCCCCGGCAGAAAATCCATGAAACGGCCATAACTTACACCAAACAACAGGAATACATGCAAACGCAGCCACGAAACACATAAACACAACACCGCACTCGAACAAAGATAGTAAGTAGATTTTATTTTCCAGTTAGACGCTGTTGGATATTCATAGGTTTGCAGCACTTCTTGCACCCCTTCCCCTTTCCATTGCATGTCGAGCGCATATCGCATCCAGATACTTTCTTGGAGTGTTTACCAAACACGTGAGAGTGTGCTGATAAAAAGGGAGGAAAAGAGATGGCAAACTGGTCGGTAGCCTCTGAATGGGGTTATAATGGAGGAGATATGCCGCAATTATTGCTCGGAAACATGAAATAGAAGAGGACGGTTGATCATAGTAGAATGAGGGTTAGGGTTGTCCAATGTCATATATTATTACTTTCTCTACACATACCATGTACATAGCGTATACAGAAAGTATTATATTCCACCCAAAAATTCGATACTGTAAAATCACCTGGAAAACACGTTTTGTTTCCCCATGAATTAAAAAAGAATTGTATTTTTTCTAGCATGTATGTAAGTAGCTAGATGAAGTATTGTATTGCACCCAAAGAAAACTGATGTTACACTCACATGAATTTCTTTAGCTGCTCTACAAACACACTTCTTATAAAATGTTATTCTTCCTTCTACACCTTGCTTATTGAGATCAACATTAACAGAATGTTCTTATTGCTGAGTTCCTTATAAGTAGAAGGGAATACACTAGGCTAAAGAGATAGTCAATTGTTTTAAAACTGTCGTTGTGCGATTGTCATAGCAAATCGCTTCTTTGCTTGTCCAGGAGTAGACAAAAAAGAAAATCTGATGTGCACCATTCACATGACTTTCTCCATATCCCTGCAACAAATAATTCTTAAAAAGCTTACACTTCTATTTACTTTATGCGAATCAGAAAAAAATAGTAGAAATGGTCTAATTACTCGCTTTCTTGTAAGTAGAAGCAAAATTGTAGGTTAAAGTGATAGTCAAAAGCTGGTTGCTATGTCAATGAAGTTCCTTTGTCTATATGGATAGGAGTTGACAAGTTCCTGTATGACAAAGGTATACGTTTTTCATAGCAGAAACCAAAAATATGGAATGTCACAAAAACGACGAACTCCACGAAAAAAATGTATATAACATAAATTGTGTGCTTTAATGTGCTCTACATTTTTTGTGTAGTAAGTTTTTGTCCATCTATTACGGTTTAGCAGTTATTCCAAATTTAGTAAAATTCATTCAGAATAAACTACTCTTCAGAGGCTATTCCCAGAAAATTCAAGATATGCATTTTATTTGTCAGGTAAATATGTTTAATATACGAAATTTTAATCAAAATCGTTATATCCATTTTGAGAAAATCAAAATTTTCGAAAAAAGTTCCATGTAAAGGGTAGTTGGGGGTGGGGGGGATTTTTTTCAAAATCTTTGTGTCGCATTCCTGGAAAATACTAAACTTAAATACCAAGTTTGGTATTTTACCGACTTTAGTTTTTGAGTTATCGTGTTCACAAACACACGGACACACGGACACACACACACACACACACGGATCTGTTTTCCGGTGAAATCTCGGTATCGAATTTTATGGTGGAGTGCAATACCTTCTCTATACACTATGTAAATAGTGCATATGGAGAAAGTAAAAAACGGAAACTTCCTGTCTGAGAAAAGTATAAGTACTTTACAATTGAAACCAATAACAAGGAATTTCTTGGAAACGGTTACTTCCACAACAAAAACGTAAAGGACATAAATTGTGTGTTTTGACGAGATGTACACTTTTTATGTTGTAAATTTTTGTCTGTCTCATACGTTTTAGCGGTTAAGTAAAATTCCGAAAAATTCATCAAAATATAGTCTTCAGAGACTATATCCAGAAAATTCAAGGTAAACATTTTATTTGGGATATAAATACCTTTAATATACAGTATTTTAATTAAAATCGCTCAAAATTGTCCAGTAAAGTGTAATTTATGGTGGGCAGATTTTCTTGGAAATCTTCTCGGAAAATATAAAACCTAAATATCAAGTTTGTTATTTAACGGTCTTTTCGTTTTTGAGCTATGCTGTCCATAGGCACAGAGACAGACAGATAGAAATTGAATTCGAATTTTTGGGTGGAATGCAATATCTTCTCTATCCACTATGTACAGTGTATATGCGGGCTAGAGATAGTAATTAGATGTTGAGATTTCACCGGAAATGTATGTTTTGAGTTCCCCTGAATCCGAAAAGGGTATTTTTAGAAAAAGGTCCATGCGTATGCCTGTGGAGAGGATAGCTCAAAAGCGTTAAATGCCAAACTTTGTATTTGTGTGTAGTATCTAAGATGGGACACAAAGATTTCCGTTAAAATCCTCCCAGCAGAAACTATCCTTTACGTGGAAAAATGTTTGTAAGTTTAGAATTCCTCAAAAATGGCTGTAATGATTTTGATTAAAATTCCGTGTATTAAAGATATTTACTCAACAAACAAAATTACATTTTGAGTTTTCTGGGAATAGCTTCCGAGGACCACTTTATTCTGGATGAGAGTTGCAAATTTGTCATAACGATAAAACTGTAAGGGACAGACAAAATTTTGCCACACATAAAATGCAGATGTTAAAACACGCAATTTATATCATGTGTGTTTTTTGTTGTAGAATTGACTATTTTCGAGATATTTATACTTTCTTTAGCCATAGCACAATGTACACAGCTAAAGATGGTATTGTACGCCACACGAGAAATCGATGTCGAGATTTCACCGGAAATATGTTTTGAGGTCCCCTGAATCCGAAAAGGGTATATTTGAGAAGACCGTTAAATGCCAACATTTGTATTTGTATTTAGTGTCTAAGATGCAACACGAAAATTTTCATAAAAATCCTCCCACAAGAAACTACTCTTTACATGGAAAATGTTATGAAAGTTTTGTTTTCCTCAAAAAAGACTGTAATTATTTTGATTAAAATTCCATATATTAAAGATATTTACATCCCAAATAAAACGTAAATTTTGAATTTTCTAGGAATAGCTTCTGAAGACCACTTCATTCCGGATGGGCTTTGTAAAATGTTGCATAGTGGTTAAACCATAAAGGACCGATAAAAATTACCGCTCAAAAAATGTAGATCTTGTTAAAGCATACCATTTATGTCATATGCGTTTTTCTTGTACAGTTGACCATTTTCGAGACTTTACCACATAGAGAAGCTATTGTATTTCACCCTAAAATTCGATGTCGATATTTCACCGGAAATACATGTTTTCACATCCCCTGATCCCAAAATAAGCATAAAGTGTGTGTGTGTGTGTGTGTGTGTGTTTGTGTTTGTGAGAGTATATCTTTTGGCAGCTTATCTCAAAACGAAAAGACCGTTATATTCCTCTCTTGGTATTTAAGTTCAGTAATATTCCTAGGATGCAACACAAAAATTTTCAAGAAAATTCTCCTACTCCTAAACTACCCTTTACATGGACATTTTTTTTTGAAACTTTTGCTTTTCTCATAAATGCTCAAACGATTTTGATTAACATACTGTATATTAAACATACCTACTTACATTCAAAATAAAATGTATATCTTGAATTTTCTGAGAGTAACTTCTGAAGAAGGTCGTCTCCTTAACGCGGTGGTAGCGCAGCGCAAGCGGGAGACCTGGATTCGATACCCAGTACCGGCGTGGGGAAGACCTGGTACGGGGTGCACTCAGCCTCGTAAGGTCCCTGGGGGGGGGACAATTGAGGAGCTACTTGATGGAGAAGTAGCAGCTCCAGGTCATGAGGACCACATTAACCGGCCGGGGAGGACTCGAGGGGCTGACCACGTCTCACCCTCCAATACTGGACCCCATCCATGACGTCTGTAGTGGACCGACATGGGGGACGCAGTGGCCGGGCGGTAGGCCAAGGAGCTATGTAACTTCTGAAGAACTGTTCACTCTGGATGAATTTTGCATAGTTCGCAGGTAAACCGTAAAATGTAGACAAAACTTACTGCATGAAAATGTAGATCTCGTTAAAACACACAATTTATGTCATATACACTTTTGTTGTAGATGTGACCGTTTCCGAGATATTCCTTTTATTGGTTTCAATTTTAAACTACGTAATTCTTCTCATACAGGATCATATTTCGCTTCATCCCTCATTTGTTTTATGTTGGCCATGCAAAACAAATCCAACTTTAATTGTTCACATAGCGACCAGCTTTTTAAAAAGATATGACTATCGTTTTAGCTTAGTGTATTCCGTTATTTCCTTTCCATTTACAAGGAAGCAAACACTAAGACAAATTTGCCAATGTTTATCATAAGATACATAAATAAAAATCTTTTGCAACAAATATTGTTTGCAGAACAGCAAGAGAAAGTCATGTGAACGGAGCACATACATTTTTTACTTTCTCTATACGTACTATATACATAGTGTATAGAGAAGGTATTATATTGCACCCAAAAATTCGATACCGAGATTTCATCAGAAATATATGTTTTGGGACCCTTTGAATCCAAATATAACATTTTTAGAAAAATGTTTCTGTGTGTGTGTGTGTGCGTGTGTGTAACTGTGGGCAGCATAACTCAAAAACGAAAAGAACCGTTAAATACCAAAGTTGGTATTTAAGTTTGGTATCGTCCAAAGATGCGACACGATCATTTTCAAAAAATTTCCCCCACCCCAAACTACCCTTTACATGGAATTTTTTTTCGGCTTCCGTGGTGTAATGGTTACCATGCTAACTTCATATACCAAGTTCGCGGGTTCAAACCCGCCGGAGGACAATGTATTTTTTTCGGGTGTAAAATTTTTAGCTTGGCTTTCTTCGGAAGGGAAGTAAAGCCGTTGGTCCCGTGTCGTAGATTTATGGCACGTAAAAGAACCTCAAGCCTGATAGAGAGGCCTCTGAGCAAAACTTAAGCGATCTTTCACCCAAACTCTGAGAACCACAGCAGTTAAAGAGCGTCCATAAATAATACGCCATTTACTTTAATATTTATGGACATTTTTTTCGAAAATTTTGGTTTTCTCAAAAATGGCTCTAATGATTTTGATTAAAATAGCTTATATTAAACATATTTACCTGACAAATAATATGTACAACTTGAATTTTCTGGAAACAGTCTCTGAAGAGTACTTTATTCTGGATAAATTTTACGGAATTTTGCATTACTGCTAAACCGTAAGAGATGGACAAAAACTTAAAACACAAAAACTGTAGAGCACGTAAAAAAACACAATTTATGTTATACACATTTCTTCTTGGAGTTGATCCTCTTTTAGATATTCCTTGTTTTTGGTTTCAGCATTGAAAAACATACTTTTCTCATACTGGAATTTGTCAACTCGTGTCCATACAAATAAAGAAACTTCAGTCACATAGAAACCAGCTTTTGATTATTACTTTAACCTATGGTACTCCCTTATTCGGCTTCTACTTGCAAGGAAGCAGTTAATATTTCTGCTAATTGTTTCTCGATTAGCATGAAGTAAATAGAAGCATCAATTTTTAACAATAGTTTGTTGTAGAGATGTAGAGAAAGTCATGTGAGTGTAACACATGATTTTTTTTCTTTTGGATTGCGCAGTATGCATGTGAATTTGAGTAGCAAGCGAAATAACTTGCAGAGCCACTGCAAGCAAAATTACATATATTATTACGCAGTTGCAATGAAATGGGTTGATACCTAGTTATCCGATAAAACAACTAAACCCTGGAAGAACTTGTGGAATCAAGGAATCAAGGTGTTATATCAGTTACATACAAATTCATTCATATTCTTAGTATGTTTGTCTACAGTAACAGAATAGTTATTTGTTATACAAGTGGTAAAAATCTAATGTGCTCCATTCACTTGACTTTCTCTACTTCTCTGTAAAAAAATTTTAATAAGCTTATTTTTCTATTTACTTCATCTAATCGAGAAAAAAATAACAGAAATAGTTTTATACTTGCTCCCTTGTAAGTAGAAGCGAAATAAGGGAGTACCAAAGTTTAAAGTGATAGTCAAAAGCTGGTTGCTATGTGACTGAAGTTTCTTTGTTTGTGTGGACAGGAGTTGCCAAACTTTGAGAAAAGTATGTTTTTCAAAGCTGAAACCAAAATTCAAGGAATATCGGAATTGTATATTTATTATACATAACATAATTTGTGTGTTTTAACGTGCTCTATATTTTTGGTGTGGTAAGTTTTTGTCCGTTCCTTTCGGTTTAGCAGTTATGCAAAATACCGTAAAATTGATCCAGAATAAAGTAGTCTTCAGAGGCTGTTCCCAGAAAATTCAAGATATGCATTTTATTTCTCACGTAAATCTCTTTAATATACGATATTTTAATCAAAATCGTTAGAGCCATTTTTAAGAAAATAAAAATTGTCGAAAAATGTTCCATGCAAAGGGTAGTTGGGAGTGGAGGGATTTTCTTGAAAATCTTCATGTCGCATCTTTGGAAGATACGTAACTTAAACACCAAGTTTGGTATTCAACGGTCTTTTCGTTTTTGAGCTATGATGTCCACAGGCACACAACACACACACACGGACCTTTTTCTGGAAATGCTATTTTTGGATTCAGGGGGACCCAAAACATGTATCTCCGGTGAAATGTCGGTATCGAATTTTTGGGTGGAATGTACATAGTACGTGTAGCGAAAGTAAAAATGTTTTATATTGTGAGTAGGAAAATTGCGAAACGAGACCTATAGTGGTTTACCTATTTCACGAAGTTCATGCCTTTCATTCAGTTATTGCCTTGCTTAGCGTCAGTGCTGACAACATGATGATTTACTCGTACAGAACGAAAACATTCTATATAACGGAGGCAGTGTGGCAGTCTGAACCTTGCTCTCTCGGCTGCTAGCATAATTTCGTCTGGTTCAGCAGATTCCATGATCATAACATTCAAATAATCCGTCATTTTATGGAGCAATACCAGCTTTCAGAGTCATAGCCTTCTTTAATGAGACCTGGACGCATAAACCAAAGTTGGCTACATTGGAGCGTTATAATTTTATAACACTGAGTGACAGAATTTTCTATTTTTAACACTACTGACATCTGGTGGAAGACCTACTTTTAGCATCAACTGTCTAAAAACTTGTTTATAAACTGCAAGCTGTTTTGTGGTGGTAGCGAATATCCATACAACTATTTCAGCACAATGAATCTAAGTCTAATGCGTTATCTTGGATGTTAACACTATATTACAAGTATAAGCGGTTGCCAACCTGTTGGAGCAAAAGAAGTAGGTGCGAAACGGGGCAAAAAGAAGAAAAGTTTGGTGTGTTCCCTTCACAGACCTTCTCTATATCTTTGTAACTGATTATTGTTAAAATATTATTGTTTTATCTACTTCATGGTAATCGAGATAAACATTAGCAGAATTTTTGTTGTTTGTTTTGTTTGTTTTGTTGTTGTTGCTGTTTTTTTTGTTGTTTTTTTTGCTTCCTTGTAAGTAGAAGGAAATAGTTTAAAGCGAGAGTCAAATCCTTAAAAGCTGGTTTCTATGTGATTGAAATTCTTTCATTGTATGGCCAGAAGTTGAAAATTCTTGTGTGAAAAACATTTAGGTATCTTAAAATTTAAACCAATAACAAGGAATATCTCGGAAATGGCCAGCTCTACAAAAAACAAATATAGGATATAAATTATGTGTTTTAACGAGATCTACATTTTTGTGTAGTAAATTTTTATCTATCCCTTACGGTTTACGAGTTAGGCAAATGTCATCCGGAATGAAGTAGTCTTCAGAGGTTATTTTTAGGAAGTTCAAAATATACATTTTATTTGTCATGTAAATATTTTAGTATATGATATTTGTCGCTGTTTTCTCGTGTGGCGCCAGGATGTCACTATCGTGTTGGTCTACCTCGGAGTCGGTCAAGGATTAGTATCTGTGAAATTCTCTATAAACAAACAATAAAATATATATCTATGAAGAGTCCATTATTACGCCGGCTACGCTCGTTTCTTTAGAAGACAAGTTGTCTCTTACTCAGAGGAGAAAAGAATGACTAAAATATGTAACACGTGGTAGACTCAAGAAAAGAGACATTTCACTTAATTTCACTAAATGAATAATTTTATTCCTCTTTGTTGCTGGTTGAGGCTCTAACCCTACGAGCGACTCCCGACATAAAAGTTCTTGAAATGTATGACATAATCATACTTCGTGCTAATTTCCGCTATTGCTGAGTTCTTGTTGTCGAGGTCATCACTCACAATATATTGCAACAGCGACATGAATCACTATCACTTTCAGAATCGCAGTAACAGTGACAATGAGAGTAACAGTTGCAGTAACAGAAACATTAAGCTTCGCAGTCAGCGTAACATTTACGATAGCAATTTCACCATTAGAAATCACAATACAATCACAAACATAGAACCTGATTTCTTGTACACGCATCGCTTAAATACCTAAAGCCTCCAACAGCCTTCTAATTGGCTAAAAAGAAGCGCGAAAAATAGCGTTGTCACGTGACTAACTTGGTAAATTCTTTGTATTCCACCCACGTGACCATTCTTTATAATGAGGTCCCGGTTTCCAGAATATTAGGGGATAATCCTTCCTTTAACCTTCAGCCTGTTACTTGTGTCTCTGATGCTCTAAAATCTTGCTCTACAAAGTCCATTGTGTCTTTGCATTAACAAAGCAAGTAAGGAATAATAGAAGCTTCTACACCCTAAGGTTCTGCGTTCTACTGAAGCAGATATTTCCTATCTTAAACCTATATAAAACTAATAAGATACACAGCGGGCTAATATACTGTCACATATTTTAATAGAAATCGTTTGAGCAATTTTGAGAAAATAATACATTTCGAAGCCTTTCCCGCGTAAAAGGTAGATAGAGGTGAAAGAATTTCCCTCCAAGCCTTTGTGTTGCATCTTTGGAAGACACTGAACTTATATTCGGAGTTATCGTGTTTACAGACATACGATCTTTTTTCTAAAAATGCGTTTTTTTCTTTTTTTTTATACAGGGACCCTAAAAAGGGTATTTCGAATAATATCTCGCTTTCGAATTTTGCCTGGAATGCAATAACTTCTCTACCTATGTATTATGTACCAAGTAAAGCAGGTAAAAAAAGTAGTGTTTTAAATTTCATTGCAACTGGTTCGAACCATGTGGCTCGTCATGAATTCCGTGCGAACTACCTGGATGACCCTTTTAATGACCTGAATTCCGTGCGATGTATAATAGACGATCATAAATTGTGTTTCCAAAAGAAGCTGAAGGATGAAATACAACGGTGGGCTTGCGTTGAAAACAATTAGAAATCCTACATCAAATTATCACCTGGGGCAGACACAATTGAACCAGTGATCTTGCACAATCACGAAAAAAATCCTGAGAGTGTTTTCAAATTCTTTGAGATGGCAAGCAGCTGAGTATTTGTCCCTTAAACCCACCAAAATTATACATCAGGAGCTGAGAACATGAGATGTGAGTAGACCAACACCTTCGGATTTACAGTTGATTAGAAGTAACATCTTTGCAGAGAGACTTCGACGGTTCCCTAAGCAACCCACGACTATCGATAAAACCCAAACAGTAGTCGAAGAGATTGAAATAATGTCAAACAGATTCTTGTTATTTAATGACACTGAGCGTAAAATTCTGGGACTTTCAACTGCAACAAATACACAAAACTTTATGCTGCCTTGCAAATTTATGGAGATGGGACATTTAAGTGCTGTGCACCACATTTCTGCCAGCTGTTCAATCTGCATGCAATTATAAATAATTTAACAGTGTCCTTGCTGTTCTGCTTATTGCCAAATAAAAGTATGGAGTCTTACAAACAAATGTTGACACATATAATTAACAAATATGCTTCTATTGGTCGAAACTTCAAGCCAAAGGGAGTGTTTGTAGATTTCAAAATAGCTATTCACAATGCTGAGCATGAGATGTTGCCCGAGTCTGTAATTCTTGAATGCCGCTTTCATCATGGGCAGAGGGCGAAAAATACAAGCAATGGGCCTCACTGTACGGAATTCAGACAGTTTTAGGGATCTCGAACGGAACTCAGGATTACGGAACCATGGGCCTCCTTAGCCTAGAGCAGGATGGCCTTTTTACTTTCTCTACACGTACTGTATACATAGTGTATAGAGAAGATATTGTATTGCACCCAAAAATTCGATACCGAGATTTCACCGGAAGTATATGTTTTGAGACCACTTGAATCCAAAAAAAAAGAACTTTTAGAAAAATGTCCGTGTGTGTATGTATGTCTGTGCGTGTATGTGTGCGTGTCTGTGGGCAGCATAGTTCAAAAACGAAAAGAGCGTTAAAAAGAAAACTTGGTATTTAAGTTTGGTATCTTCCAAGCATGCGACACAAAGATTTTCAAGAAAATCCCCATCCTAAACCACCCTTCAAATGGAAAACAATTCGAAAAGTTTGATTTTTTCAAAAATGGCTCTAACGATTTTGATTAAATTCTCTTATATTTAAGATATTTACTTACTAGATAAAATGTATATCTTGAATGTTCTGGGAATAGACTCTGAAGACTACTTTATTCTGCATGACTTTTACGAAATTTTGCATAACTGCTAAACCGTAAAACATGGGCAAAAACTTACCACACAAAACTTGTAGAGCACATTAAAACACACAATTTATGTTATGTACATTTTTAAAATATGCCCTGTTTTTGGTTTCATCTTTGAAAAGCTTATACTTTTCTCACACAGGAATTTGTCAACTACTGTCCA
This sequence comes from Hymenopus coronatus, assembly GCA_030762935.1. Taxonomy (NCBI): domain Eukaryota; kingdom Metazoa; phylum Arthropoda; class Insecta; order Mantodea; family Hymenopodidae; genus Hymenopus; species Hymenopus coronatus. Next base: position 75,952,134 of record CM060883.1, read on the forward strand.
TATAAACAAAGGAACTTCAGTCACATAGCAACCAGCTTTTAAGTATAACTTTAACCTATGGTATTCCCTTATTTCGCTTCTGCTTACAAGGAAGCAAGTAATAAGACTATTTCTGCTAATTTTCTCTCGATTAGCAAAGACTACACAATACTATTATTGCTGTTATTATCATTATAATTATTATGATTATTATTATTATTACTACTACTATTAAGACAATTTTAGCTGATACCATATATTTACATCTTATTTATTGAGCGTTTAACAAAGAAATGTTTTAGTCTTTGAGGTCTCCAATCAGCCGGCATCGGGGCAGATTGTCGCCCCTCCTCGCCCGGATGCTTCCTTTTATAGCAAAGATTCTCATGATTCATACATCTCAACGCTAAAACGTAATTACAGTAAAATAAGTTGTTAACTCATGGCGTCCAGCACATTATCACAATGACCCCCTCCAAATGGGAATACCTCCCAATTCTCAACAAACCTTATTCTGCTTTCCCATGAGGCCGTGAGAAACGGACTTCACAATAATGATAATATGACTGCACCGTTTATCAATTTCGATATTGAGAATTATGTTTCAAAGTAAAAAAAAAAATCTGATGTGTTCCATTCACATGACTTTCTCTATATCTCTGTAACAAATTATTGTTAATAAGCTTTTCTTTTATTCATTTCATGCTAATCGAGAAAAATTAGCAGAAATAGTCTTACTTCCTGCTTTACTGTAAGTAGAAGCGAAATAAGGGAGTACCATAGATTAAAGTGAAAGCCAAAAGCTGGTTGCTATGTGACTGATGTTCCTTTGTTTGTATGGACAGGAGTTCACAAATTCCTGTATGAGAAAAGTATAAGTTTTTCAAAGCAGAAACTAAGAAAAAGGAATATCTCCAAAACGATCAACTCCACGAAAAAGTGCATATAACATAAATTGTGTGTTTTAACGTGCTCTATATTTCTGGTGGGTTAAGTTTTTGTCCATCTCTTACGGTTTGGTAGTCGTGCAAAATTCATCCAGAATAAAGTAGTCTTCAGAGGCTATTCCCAGAAAATTCAAAATATACATTTTATTTGTCAGGTAAATGTCTTTAATATACGACATTTTAATCAAAATCGTTAGAGCCATTTTTTAGAAAATCAAAATTTTCGAAAAAAGTTCCATGTAAGGGTAGTTTGGGGTAGAGGGCTTTTTCTCAAAATGTTCGTGTCGCATCCTTGGAACATACTTAACTTAAATACCAAGTTTGGTATTTTTCCGACTTTTTGTTTTTGAGTTATCGTGTTCACAGACACACGGACACACCCACACACACGGACCTTTTTGTGAAAATACTTTTTTTGGATACAGGGGACACTAAAACATATATTTCCGGGGAAATCTCGGTATCGAATTTTTTGGTGGAGTGCAATACATTCTCTATACACTATGTACATAGTACGTATAGAGAAAGTAAAAATGGACCAAAATATTTGACCGTGGGACATCAGAGGGATCACCAAGAAGTAGGTATTGCGCTAGTTTTCTCTTCAAGCGGGTTGGCTGGCGCCTATGTTATAGAGCATTGCTCCAGGAACATCCTTCAGTATGGAGAAGAAACGATGGGCGATCGTGAAGAGGTAAGAGTCCTAGTTCGTGATAGAGCTGCTGATTACGAATAAACCAAGGAGCGTTTGTAGCGATGCGCATAAAGCGGTACTGAATGACTTGGAGACGAGGTAGATGGTTTGTGTGAGCGGCTCCTCAGATCTGGCAGGTAAAGGTGTATTACAAATAATATAATAAATAAATCGGCGAATTGGTGAGCTAATTGATAACTCACTGAATTAATGTTATTGTTGCATCTCAGGTTCGTGGCCGCGAGGGAGATAATGCATTACAAGTAATATAATACATGTAAATGATACACTGGTAAGATCTTCTTGTATATTCTTCAATATCATTAGATACAATAATTATTAACACTGTATGATGGCACAGATAAATTAAGATTGCATTCCACTAGCGCGGTAAAAGCGCGCGTTCCCGCAAATGCATAGGACGCTACCCTTGTGCCGAGCAATGATGATCACATGAAGACTAAGGCGGGAACTGGTGGACGTACCTGGTGGAGATGGGCTGCGCAGCGACGACTGGACATCTCTCCGGCGTTGCAGCTGCTTAAGTCGATTCTCGATGCTCCTCGGCTATTGGTGGGCTCAGCGACGAGCAATTGAGGCCTATTTATATCGGTACGGGAATTAACTTAAATAACGTCGGCACTTTTCGTTCAATTAAGGTTTATTTCTCTTTTTCAAGCGTTCCCGAGAATGTTCCTGACGCGATTGAGTTTCGATAATTTCCCTCGAACAAGGGCGTAACGCGCATAAAGGTAACTAAACTTTATGCGGCGACGAGTGCAACGGTTACGCGCAGAATGACTGTAGACACTTTAAATTCTCGGCGTAGTTTCCTCGTTCCCAGCGTCGCGGGTGCGCGCAATACTTATTTCAACTGTGTGAATCACTGTAATAACTTCACTATGTTTACGAGGATTCTTGTTTCGAGCGTCACAGATTCGACGTGTAGTTACATTCCAACTGCAGCTCTGCTAATTCGCGCATACTTCTTGTTTTGGGTGTCGCAGGTTCCCCTTGGGATTACATCTCAACTGTCTCAATCACTATAATAACTCGGCTAATTCGTGCGTTCTCTTGTTTTGGGTGTCGCAGACTTCCCCTTGGAGTTACATCTCAACTGCCTGAAAATTGCGGCGAATACTCTATATTTATAACAAATTCTACCCACGCGCAAAACCCTCAACTCGTAATCTCATTGGCCCATTTTTGGCGCCGAAAGTGGCTTAGGGCGCGCTTCTGCCGTGGCGTGATTAACTGTAATTGGTCAATGCGTCTTTCACGTGATCCTTGACCTAAATTTCCTCGTGGTTCCCCGGTTTATGTCAACTTCACTTTCTCTTGCGGAGACGTGACCACACAATAGCGTCTTTCCCCTCTTGCAATATACAAAGAACTAGCGTAAACAACTGAATTCTTCGCTTGAGAACTCTGGGGTTCAAGTTAGAAACGCTTTCCAGGAACAATCTCTCTGAACATCCAATATACAATAAATACATTATATCTTACTTTCTAATTAACCTAAATAATTTAATCAATTACAACTATTGGTTATGCGGTTATTCACCTGGGCGATAATCTACATCTTTTTCCTTATTAAACATTCTTAAGGAAGTATATAATACAGACTTCCTTGTATATATAAATAATTTACTTTTGGTACATATAATATTTATTTCATAAGCTATTTGCGCTTAGTGAATATTTAAATATGGGTATAAAACGCTTGGGGATGCGGTATACTAGAAAGAACAACTTCCTTTTTTCTTGCACGTAGCAATACAATTATCATTGTTGAATCATAAATGAAATGATACTTAAAATACACATTTAATTCAATGTGGCATCAATTTCCTTCCATTAACATAAAATAAACACTTGATATGAAAACACTTAGCTTCCATTTATCAACGTCTCAGGTTATAAGCCGACGAACGAGAGACTTGTAGAGTAATAAGCAGGGCTCCAATCCAAAAGGGGTATGGCGAGAGTTTGGAAAGCGTCCGGAGGCCAGGACAAATGGCATGCCTGATCTGATTGTTTGATTTCATTCTGCGAAAAGTTCGGTTGTGTTATACACAGTGATTGTGCATGGACTTACATTTATAACGATTACTACCTTTTATATTTCGCGGGTATTCCTCTTGTTCTCATCCTAGAGCTGGCACGAGTGACACTGTGATTTGAAAATATCTTCAGCGTAATAAACGAGTTGAGGTTACGTTAGTCGAAAGGAATAAATAAGGTAATTAGCAATAGATGGGGATGCGTAGTTCAACATACGAGAACTATGATAGCAAAATATTATGTGTTACATTCACATGACTTTCTCTACATCTCTGTCATAAATTATTGTTAAAAAGCAAATGCTTCTGTTTACATCATCCGAATCGAGATAAACATTAGCAGAAATTGTCCTTATTACTAGGTCCCTTGTATGTAGAAGGAAAAAAACTCCAAGGTGTTTCATTCACGTGATGTCCTCTAGCTGTTCGGCAAACAAACGTTTTATGCACAAGATTAATCTGTTATCTACATCATGCTAATCAAGATAAACATAAGCAGAATTATTCTTATTACTAGCGCCTGGTAAGTAGAGGGAAAATAAGAAAATGGACAGGCTAAAGCGACAGTCTCGTCTTTTAAAAACCGGTCGTTTGACTTGAAATTCTAATCTCTTTGTTTGCCAGGAGTAAACAAACGAGAAACAAGAAGAGAGCTGTGTTCCCGTTTGAGAAAACTTGAAGTGGCTAAAATTGAAACAAATAATCAAAAGGTCAACTTTACAAAAAATATATACCACATTTATTCTATTTTTAATTAGAGCTACAATTTTGTGTGTATTAAGTTTTTGTATATCTCTTACGGTTTGCCAGTTATACAAAAGTCATCCAGAATGAAGAGGTCTTCAGTGGCTATTTCCACAAAATCCAAAATATCCATTTCGTTTGTCACAAAAATATCTTAAAAATAACGTATTTTAATCAAAGTCGTTAGACCCATTTTTGAGGATTACAACATTTTAAAAAATTGTTCCATGTAAAGGGTAGTTGGTGGTCGGGGTGTTTTCTTGAAAATCTTCGTGTCGCATCCTTGGAAAATACCATACTTAAACGCCAATTTTGGTATTTAACGATGTTTCGTTTTTGAGTTATGCTGCCCACAGACACACACAAACACACACACATACTCAAAATGACTTACACACAGACACACACCAGGATATTTTTAAAATTTTTATTTTTTAGATTCAGGGGTATCAAAAATGCATTTCCGGCGAGATCTCGGTATTGAATTTTGGGTGCAGTACAATCCATTCTCTACACATAATACGTGTACAGAGAGTAACAATCTGATGTGTTCCGTTCACATGACTTTCTCTATATCTGTGCAAAAAAATATTGTTAAAAAGCTTATGCTTCTATTTACTTCATGCTAATCGAGAAAAAATTAGCAGAAATAGTCTTATTACTTGCTTCCTTGTAATTAGAAGCGAAATAATGGAGTACTATTGGTTAAAGTGATAGTCAAAAGCTGGTTGCTATATGACTGAAGTTCTTATGTTTGTATGGACAGGAATTGTTAAATTCCTGTATGAGAAAAGTATGTTTTATAAGGCTGAAACCAAAAACAAGGAGTATCTCAAAAACGATCAACTCCACGAAAAAATGTATATAAGAGAAATTGTGTGTTTTAAGGTGCTCTAAATGTTTGTTGTTGTAATTCTGTCCATCTCTTACGGTTTAGCAGTTATGCAAAACTCCGTAAAATTTATCCAGAATAAAATAGTCTTCAGAGTCTATTCCCAGAAAATTCAAGATATACATTTTATTTGTCAAATGAATATCTTTAATATACGAAATTTTTATCAAACTTGTTAGAGCCATTTTTGAGAAAATAAACATTTTCGAAAAGAGTTCCAGGTAAGCGGTAGTTTGGGGTGGTGGTATTTTTGTCAAAGTCTTCGTGTCGCATCCCTGGAAGATACTGAACTTAAATGCCAACTTTGGTATTTTACCGACCTATCGTGTTCACGGATACACGGACACACACACAATGACATTTTTCTGAAAATGCTTCTTTTTTTGGATACAGGGGACCCTAAAATATATATTTCCGGTGAAATCTCGGTATCGAATTTTGGGTGGAGTACAATGGTTTCTCTATATATACATAGTACGTATAAAAGTAAAAATGCCTGGAAAGAAGGCATTTTAGAGGAAGCAATGGAGCATGGGGCGCTGCAGACGGACTGCGAGTAAATATGGCAACAACGTACCGAGAAAGTCACGTATCAGCAGGAATGCCAATCACAAATTAATTTCTCACCAATTATAGTACAAGTCCTTTGAGTATGCAGAACGGTTGTTTCTTTACATGATAAACCTTCCTACTTTGGCTATCAGTTTACACTCTGACTCTCCTCATTTCTTTTCCTTAATATGATCCGTAGTAAACCACTGAATGGGGAAAAAACAAAGTGAGCAGGGGACCCGACAACTCAGGTATGCATGCAACCCAGGGCTTCGAATTAGGCCCGGTATCTGTTTTATAAACCGTGTAACACATCGGAATTTTACTTTACACTATAGTAGATCAGAGGAAATATTTTACTTCTCCCGAAAAAGTTGATGTTCGGAATAGAAATGCAATAACATTGAATTACACGATAAAACATTTCATTGTAAATGAAAATCTTAACTTTAAGTTTAAGCGTTCTTTTTCCTAGGCATATGATAAATAATCATAACCAAAAATAGATCTTAAACCTCTTAAAAAAAAATCTGATGTGTTCCATTCGCATGACTTCCTCTACATCTCTGCTAGAAATTATTGTTAAAAAACGTATTCGTCTATTTACTTCACACTAATCGAAAAAGAAATTAGTAGAAATGGTCTTATTACTTGTTTCCATTTAAAGTAGAAGAGAAATAGGGGAATACCTTGGGCTAAAACAATAGTCAAAAGCTGGTTGCTATGTGATTGAAGTTCGTTTGTTTGTACTGACAGGAATTGACAAATTCTCGTATTTTAAAGCTGAAACCAATAACAAGGAATATCTAAAACTTTATCAGCCCTACCAAAAAAATGTACATACCATAAATTGTGTGTTTTAACGAAATCCAAGTTTTCTATTTATAACGTTTTTGCCTATGCTTATGGTTTACAAGTTATGCAAAATTCTGCAAAATGTATTGAGAATAAAGATGTCTTCAGAGCCTATTCCGAGAAAATACAAAATATACCTTTTATTTGTCATGTAAATATTTTTAATGTTCCTATATTTTAATCAAAATCGTTACAGACATTTTTGAGAAAATCAAAATTTTCATAAAATGTTCCATGTAAAGGGTAATTGGGTTAGAGGAGATTTTCTTGAAAATCTTCGTGTCGCATCCTTGGAAGAAGCTGAACTTATATACCAAATTTGATATTTAATGGATTTTTATTTTTTGAGCTATACTGCCCACAGACACACACACGGATATTTTTATAAAAATTGCTTTTTTCTGGATTAAGGGGGTCTCAAAACATATATTTCCGGTGATATCTTGGTGTCGAATTTTTGGGTGCAATACAATACCTTCTTTAAACACTATGTACACAGTATGTGTAGAGAAAGTAAAAATAAACATTTATTAAAAGCAATAACCCCCCCCCCGCAAAATAATACATTTTGAATTAAATCCCTATGATACAGATATAGATATTAAGAAAAGCATTTGTTTTTTGTGTCAAACAAAGAGAGGTAGTATAGTAGTTCATTATGAATTTGAGTTCAAGATTTCACTGGAAATATAATATTAGCCAAAGGTTCAGTGTGTGCATGTGTGTGTATGTGTGTGTATCTAGAGTAACATAACTAAAAAATCTGATGTGTTCCATTCACATGACTTTCTCTACATCTTTGCAACAAATCATTGCTAGAGAGCTTATACTTCTATTTACTTCATGCTAATAGAGAAAAAATGAGCAGAAATAGTTTTATTACTTGCTTCCTTATAAGTAGAAGCGAAATAAGGGAGAACCATAGGTTAAAGTGATAGTCAAATGCTGGTTACTATGTGACTGAAGTTCCTTTGTTCGTATGGACAGGAGTGACATATTCCTGTATGACAAAAGTATAAGTTTTATGGTGAAACCAAAAACAGGAATATTTAAAAAACGATCAACTCCACGAACATTTTGTATATAACAAAAACTGTGTTTTGTCGTGAACTACATTTCTTGTAAAGTTAAGGTTTTTTCTATCTCTTACGGATTACCACTTATGCAAAATTCAGTAAAAATCATCCAGAATAAACAAGTCCTTTGAGGCTATTGCCAAAAAATTCAACATGTACAATTTATTTGGCAACTAAATATCTTAAACATAAGAGATTTTAATTAAAATTGTTAAGCCATTTTAAGGAAGATCAACATTTTCGAAATTTTTTCCATGTAAAGGATAGTTGGGGGTGGGGGATTTTCTTGAAAATCTTCATGTCGCATCCTTGGAAGGTACCAAACTTAAATACCAAGATCGGTTTTAAACGGTCTTTTCGTTTTTAAGCTATGCTGCCCACAGACACACAGACACACACGGACATTTTTCTAAAAATGTTTTTTTTTTTTTTGATTCAGGGGGTGTCAAAACATATATTTCTGGTGACCTTCTCTATACACTATGTACATAGTACGTATACAGAAATAAAAACGAAATGTCCGAGGTTGAACACCTTCCAAAAATGCGACATAAACTTTTTAAAGAAAATCCGCTCACTCCAAATTGCATTTAATTCGCCATTTTTAAAGTATTTATATATTCTTAAAATGGCTGAAACAATAATTAAAATCCTGTATATTAAATATATTTAAGATTTGTGGAAGTAATTCCTGAGATCACCTATATTCGGAAAGAAAAAAAAATCAGATGTGTTCCATTCACATGACTTTCTCTATATCACTGCAACAAATTATTCTATTTACTTCATCTAATGGAGCAAACATTAGCACAAATAGTCTTATTACTTGCCTCCTTGTTAGTAGAAGCGAAATATGGGGGTACCATAGGTTAAAGTGATAGTCAAAAGCTGGTTGCTCTGCGACTGAAGTTCCTTTGTTTGTATGGACACGAGCTTACAAAGTCCTATATGAGAAAAGTGTAAGTCTTTATGGATGAAAAAAAAAAAAAAAAAAGGAATATCTCAAAAACAATCAACTCCACCAAAAAATGTAGATAATAGAAATTGTGTGTTTTAAGGTGCTCTGCATTTGTTGTGTGGTAAGTTTTTGTCCATCTCTTACGGTTTAGCAGTTATGCAAAATTCCGTAAAATTGACCGAGAATAAAGTAGTCTTCAGAGGCTATTCCCAGAAAATTCAAAATATATATTTTATTTGTCAGGTAAATATCTTTAGTATACGATATTTTAATCAAAATCGTTAGAGCCATTTTTTAGAAAATCAAAATTTTCGAAAAATGTTCCATGTAAAGCGTAGTTTGGGTCGGGGGATATTTCACAAAATCTTCGTGTCGCATACCTGGAAGATACTAAACTTAAATACCAAATTTGGTATTTTACCGACTTTTTGTTTTTGAATTATCGTGTTCATAGGCACACGGACACACGGACACACTGACACACGGATACACACACACCCACGGACCTTTTTCTGAAAATGCTTTTTTTGGATACAGGGGACCCTAAAACATATATTTTCGGTGAAATCTCGGTATCGAGTTTCTTGGTGGAGTGCAATACCTTCTCTATATACTATATACATAGCACGTATTGAGAAAGTAAAAAGGGAAATAAAAATTCCTTAAAATTAACTGATCTTATAAAACGTAAGTTCGAAGTTTGAAGAGCATTTATTTGGCAGTCATCATTAGTTAATGCTGTCAGCAAATTTGTAAACATGGACAAAACTGGACATCGTTATATGATACAATGCTTTCATTTGAAAGGTCTTAGCCCAATTAAAATTAAAACTGAGCTAGGTTCTACTTTGGCGAAGTCTCCTCCTTCGTTTACAACAGTGAAATGTTGGATCGCAGAGTTTAAACGTGGCCGTATGAGCTGCCAAGACGAACGTCGCAGGGATCGACCAAATGAGGTACCTACAGGTTCAGAAATTGTAAAGAAAATCCACAAAATGGTGTTGGGTGACCATGGACTGAAAGTGCGCGAGCTAACAGAGATTTCAGGCATTTCAAAAAGTTCTGTACACGCATACTGAGTGAAAATTTGAATATGAGAAAGCTGTGTGCAAGATGAGTGCCACGTTTGCTCACAATAGAGCAAAAACAGCTCCGTAAGGATATTTGAGTCGAGTGTTTGGCAATGTTTCGCTGCGAGAAAGCTGAGTTTTTGCGTTGATTCATAATAATGGATGAAACCTGGGTCCATCACTTCTCACCTGAGACGAAGGAACCATCAAAACAGTGGATTGGAAGGGGAGAATCGGCTCCAAAGAAGGCGAGGACAGTTCCATCTGCAGGCAAGGTCATGGCGTCAGTTTTTTTTCGGACGCACGCGGGATAATTTGCTTTTATTATCTCAAAAATAGAAAAGTGATGAATGGCGAATATATGGGAAATTGTTACAGCGTTTGAGTTATGAATTCGAGCAAAAACGGCCACATTTAGCGAAAAATAAAGTTTTGTTTCATCAAGACAATGCATCAGTTCACACGTCCATTATCGCCATTGCCAAAATCAATGAGTTAAAGTACAAATTGCTTCCTGATGCACCCTATTCGCCAGATTTAGCTCCCTCGGATTATTTTCTGTTTCCAAAATTGAAGAAATGCTTTGGTGGTAGAAGGTTTGCCAACAATGAAGAGGAGGAGTCTGCAGTTGATGTCTATTTTGCAGACCTCATTAGTTATCACTATAATCAGGGTATCGAAGCTATTGATCATCGCTGGGAAAAGCATATCGGGCTGAAAGGAGACTGTGTAGATAAATAAAGATATTTCTCCCCAGCAATTTTGTACTTCATTTGTTAGGTCGGGTACTTCTGGGATAGCCCTACGTTACTATTGGTTTCAATTTTTCAAACCCTGTCCTTATTTCAAAAGTGTTGTCATTCATTTCTTTTTGGCAAAGTGAAAAAAAAAAATGAATTTTAATGTCTAGCGGTTCAGTTTCTTCTAACACTTGTACTAACAAGAAAGTGTACAATGTAACTGTTTGGTACAGGTGCGCCTCATTAACATAGAGAACACAGAAAAAATAATCTGATGTGTTCCATTCACATGACGTTCTCTACACCTCTGCAACAAATCATTGTTAATAAGCTTATGCCTCTATTTATTTCATGCTAATCGAGAAAAACTTAGCAGAAATAGTCTTATTACTTGCTTCCTTGTAAGTAGAAGCGAAATAAGGGAGTACCATAGGTTAAAGTGATATTCAAAAGCTGGTTGCTCTGTGACTGAAGCACCTTTGATTGTATGGACAGGGGTTGACAAGTTCCTGTATGAGAAAAGTATAAGTTTTTTAAAGCTGAAACCAAAAACAAGGAATTTCTCAAAAGCGATCAACTCCACGAAACAAATGTATACAACACAAATTGTGTGTTTAAATGTGCTCTACAATTTTTATGTGGTAAGTTTTTGTCCATTTCTTACGGTTTAGCAGTTATGTATAACTCAGTAAAATTCACCCAGAATAAAGTAGGCTTTAGAGACTATTCCCAGAAAATTCAAAATATAATTTTGTCAGGTGAAAATCTTTAATATACGATATTTTAATCAAAATCGTTAGAGCGATGTTTAAGAAAATCAATATTTTTGAAAAATGTTCCATGTAAAGTGTAGTTTGGGGTGGGGGGATTTTTCTCTAAATATTCCTGTCGCATCCCTGGAAGATACTAAACTTAAATTCCAAGTTTGGTATTTTACCGACTTTTCGTTTTTTAGGTATTGTGTTCACTATTATTACCTAATCTGAATCTACAGCATACCTAAAAGCTACTCCGAGTTTACTTTGTGGATGATAATTATTCCATATTATGTGCAGGTCCAAGTAAAGATTTGAAATCAGTTACATGCGTATTTGTTTAAATGAGTAATAAGATTTACGTACCTCACCAATCAAGAAAATATATTGTCGTAAGCGAAAGCAATAGCTGAGAAGATGTTCAATAATTATTTAGGTCACAATAATTACAAAATGGCCATTGCGTTGCCCCGATTTTGTTCACAATGCTACATACACATTTGAAACATAAGGAAAAGAGCCTTAAAGCACAAGAGGCAACGGGTTTTAAATAAAGATAGTTATATTTGAAATAATAATCATTATTGTTAACAGCTGCCTTAACAAAGTTAGTTTCATGAAGCACCACAATCAATAATTAAGTGAATTGCTTTAATTAATATACCGCCGCAGGTGCTAGATATTAAAATTGAATGTAAAAACAAATTAATGCAATTAGGTTTGAACTCTCCCATATGAAATTCACTATAGCATTTGCGGAAACTAATTTATCTGATGTAAATTGCGTTCTTGAGACTTTCCACGATTAATGACATTTGTATCAATCTTCATTCAGACTAATTATTCTTAAACTGCTTGTAAATTCCTTGAAATTTCAATAAATAATGCCGATTAGCTAATGGAACAATAATATACTTTATCTACTTCTGTTTCTAAAGCAGGTCATTGATTGATATTTTTCTATTCTAAAAGCTTCTGTTTATTTTCGTATTAAGTAAAACTCTGAGTGTTACATTCACATGACTTTTTCAACATCCCTGCAAAAGATATTATTAAAAACCTTATGCCTCTGCTTACTTTATGCTAATCGAGAAAAAATAGAAATAGTCTTATTGCTTGCTTCCTTGTAAGTAGAAGCGAAATAAGGGAGTACCATAGGTTAAAGTGAAGTCAAAAGCTGGTTGTTATGTGACTAAAGTTCCTTTGTTTCATGGACACGACTTGACAAATTCCAGTGTGAGAATAGTATAAGTTTCTTTAAAGCTGAAACCAAAAACAAAGAATACCTAAAAAACGATCAACTCCACGAAAAAATGCGTATAACATAAATTGTGTGTTTTAAAGTGATTTACATATTTTGTGAGGTAAGTTTTTCTCCATCTCTTACGGTTTAGGAGTTATGTAAAATTCCGTAAAATTCATCCAGAATAAAGTAGCTTTCAGAGGCCATTCCCAGAAAATTCAAAATATACATTTCATTTGTCAGGTAAATATCTTTAATATGTGTAATTTTAATTTTGGAAAAAAGTTCCATGTAAAGGGTAGTTGGGAAAGGGGGAATGTTTCTCAAAATCTTCGTGTCGCATCCCTGAAAGATACTAAACTTAAATACCAAGTTTGTTATTTTACCGACTTTCCGTTTTTGAGTTATCGTGTTCACAGACACATGTACACACGGACACACATACACACACATACACACAAACACACACACACACACACACACACACACACACACGGATCTTCTTGTAAAAATTTTTTTTTTTGTTACAGGTGACCCTTAAACATATATTTCCGATGAAATCTCGGCATCGAATTTTTTGGTGGAGTGCAATACCTTCTCTATACACTGTGTACATAGTACGTGTAGAGAAAACAAAAATCTGATGTGTTACACTCACATGACTTTCTCTAACTGTTCTACAAACTTCTTACATAAGATTATTCTTCTTTCTACACCCTGCTAATCGAGGTACTCATTAGCACAATGTTCTTATTACTTAGTTCCATATAAGTAGGAAGAACATAAACTAGGCTAACCGATAGTCATGTTTTAAAATCTGTCGTTCTGCAATTTTCATTACAAACTCCTTCTTTTCTTGGCCAGGAGTGGAACAAAATAAAAACGGACACTCTCCCGTCTGAGAAAAATGTAAGTACTTTACAACTGAAACTAATAACAATAAATAGCTCGAAAACGGTAAGCTCCACGAGAAAAATGTGTATGACATAACTTGTGTATTTTAACAAGACCTATATTTTTGGTACAGTAAGTTCTTGTCCATCTCTTACGGTTTACTAGTTATGCCAAATTAAGCAAAATTCATCCAGAATAAACAGATCTTTAGAAGCTATTCCCAGAAAATTGAGGATATACAGTTTATTTGGCAGGTAAATATTTTTAATATATGATATTTTAATCAAAATCTTTAGAGCCATTTTTAAGAATATCAAACTTTTCGAAAAAATTTCCATGTAAAGGGTAGTTTGGGGTGGGTTTTTTCTCAAAATCTTCGTGTCGCATCCCTGGAAGATACTGAACTTAAATAACAAGTTTGGTATTTTTGCTACTTTTCGTGTTCAGACACATGAACAGACGGACCTTTTTCTGAAAATGCTTTTTTTGTGTACATGGGTTCCTAAAACATATGTTTCCGGTGAAATCTCGTTATCGAATTTTGGGTGGAATACAATACTTTTCTATCCCTATGTACATTGTACATACGGGGCTAGAGAAAGTAAAACGCACATCGTTATGTATTTTCACATAGCAACGTGTTACAAAGCACTTTATAAATTACGTCATGATTCTTAAGAAATAAACATTCCCCGTTCCAAATGTTTTGTGGATTGTTTCCCTTAAGAACAATAGATGGCCTTGGAAAAAAAGGAGGCATGTTTCTACTGTTTATTGCCAACTAACCATGTATGGAAACAAATTATAACTTTTAGGTTAGGTAGGAAGTCAACCATAGATCATACTCGTACAGAGGTTAAGTATGAGTTCAGCCATAAGTCACACAAAACAATTTAAGGAAAAGTATAGTAATCTGACAATTTTTACAATTTTTGACATTGAGCCCAATTATCACATGAACTAACTTTTTTTCGACCAACTCATTTGATACACTGCTAACACCATCATTTTCATAAATCTGTACGTGTATCAATAGTATTACGTTCAACACAACCACCAAAAAAAGACTCTGCATAATTTGTGAAAAATCATTCATAATTTTAACATCCATCATCGAAAATGGCGATTTATTTAATTCAATTAATCAAAATGGTTACCATAAAAAGAATCAAGTTCACGACATGAATAGTAATAGATTTAAAATTGTTCACCGATATCAGAAATAATATGCCATATTTAACTGTTTTCTGCATTAAAAATGTATTTCCTTAAATAAAGGTAGATGAGTACAGGGTGTATATAAATGAATATCAGGGTTTTAACTCTTTATAATATTTATTACATTCAACTTACAGGTATGAATGATATGTCAAATGAAAAAGCAACTCAAACAGTTTTACCAAGAAGCTTATAAATGTTCAATGTGACTATCCTTTGTCACACGGCACACATCAAGTCTATAGCAGAGTTCTTTCCAAACGTTGATAAGTGTGTATTCAGTAATTGTAGCAACAGCTGCTTCAATCCGGTTTCTTAATTCAGGGAGGTCAGCTGGTAGCGGAGGCACGTACACATGATCCTTGATGAAGCCCCAAAGGTAAAAATCGCATGGCGTTAGGTCAGGAGAACGTGGAGGCCATGCATAGCAAGCCCTGTCATTGGGGCCCTTGAGGCCTATCCAGCGCTCGGGTACAGTGACGTTCAACCAATCGCGTACTTTGTTATGCCAGTGAGGTGGCGTACCATCCTGCTGGAAAATGAAGTTCTCTGGCTCATTTTCTTCCAACTGAGGGAAGAGCCATTGCTCTAGTGTATCAAGGTAAGAAGTGCCAGTTACAGTAGGTTCACCAAAAACGAAAGGCCCATAAACTTTTCGCCGGGATACGGCACAAAAAACATGCACTTTAGGGGAATCTCGTTGCATTTGTACAATCTCGTGAGGATTTTCTGAGCCCCAGATGCGCACATTATGAGTGTTAACATGTCCACTAAGGTGAAAGGTCGATTCATCACTGAAGACAACACAGTCCACAAAATCGTCATAAAACAACATGTCGTTTGCGAATTTGGCACGTAATCCGTAATCTGTCGGCTTTAGTGCCTGTAATAACTGTAAACGGTAAGGACGTACCTGTAAGCGTTTTCTTACAACTTTCCAAAGAGTCGACACAGGAACTTGTAATTCACGACTAGCCTTCCGGACTGATTTCTTTGGGCTACGAGCGAACGACTCTCTCACTCGCTCAACAGTCTCTTCACTTACTCCTGGTCGTCCCGTGCTCTTCCCTTTACAAAGGCAGCCGGTATCTTCAAACGGATTATACCATCTACGAATGTTTTTATCGCTAGGAGGATCACAACCGAACTTACTACGGAACGCACGTTGCACAGTAACTACAGATTCGGTCTTTGCAAACTGCAAAACACAAACCGCTTTCTGTTTACTAGTCGCCATCTTTGCTACTACCGCTGTGTAGCGGATTGCGGTAGAAACATTGCACGCACATGCGCACTTGTGCCAACAAACAAAACTGTTTGAGTTGCTTTTTCATTTGGCATATCATTTATAAATGTAATTATAAAGAGTTAAAACCCCGATATTCATTTATGTACACCCTGTATTAATTGAACTTGGTACAAAAGAAGCTTTATTAACTCGTGGGCCTTAGATGACTCGCTGTGGTCGTGATCTAACTTGGTACTCGTTAATAAAGCTCGAAATTTGCACCAGTTAAATAATATACTATTATAAGAAGTGTACCTCTTATTCTTTTAGCAATTGAACACGGTGAGTTCAGCAAGAATCTTAGGCAATAGAGACGTTACCCAAGGAGCCAATATGGCGCCTTATAAACATTCTGATGAAGCTTTAGTTCATTTTTTTCTGGGGCGTGAAGCTCTAAAAAGAAGAAGACCTCATTTTTGAAAAAGGTATCACCCCGGAGAAGGAACTCAACTTGTAACGGAAATAACTGGGGCTACTAAACGGATTAAACTAAGCCTTTAACAAGTTAAGGAAGCCCACAAAAGACCCTTTTGACCGAGTTGCTTAGAATTTAACTCTCTTCTAACTTCATCATAAACTATATCATTTGAAAATAAACTTTCACACTAGGCTATAATACAGGGTTATTAAAAAAGAAAGAACAGATTTCAAATATGTATTGCTTCCAAACTACAAAAGATAGATAGAAATGTGATTTCAACGTTCATGGAGATAGAAAAGTGTACATTTTTATAGTATGCATTCAATATGAGCACCGTGTGTTACACGACATATGTCAAAACGGTGGCTCATTTCTTGCCACACACGAATCAGTAGGTCTCCAGTTATCGAATTCACAGCTTCAACAATTCGAAGTTGTAGATCTTCAAGAGTGCCAGGCTTAGGAGGGATAAAAACGCGGTCTTTTACATAGCCCCATATATAAAAATAACATGGTGTGAGATCTGGAGACCTGGGAGGCCACCGGCGATAAAGTTGATCTGCTCCTCCTCTCGCAATCCAACGTCCTGCAAACGTGTTATTCAAGTAACGTCGGACGTGGTAAAATAAATGAGGCGGTGCACCATCTTGCATGAAAAAATTCAATGGAAAACATTAATCATTGAGTAAAACTGTCTTCTTCCACATCTTCTAACATGCCAATGTACAATTCGTACCTTTTGTTGTGGTCGTCAGGATTCAATGCTTGCAATAACTGCAGTTTGTACGGCTTCAGGTGCAGACGATGTTTTAGAACTCGCCATACCGTTGGTTGCTTGCTCGTGATGTGGATTTCTTTGGGATCCTTTCTTATAGTGTACGAATATGCTCGACATTCGTGTCCGATGTGCGAAGACGTCCTTTCTTTTCTTTTTGCACATGCAATCATCTTCTACGAATTTTTGATGTCACTCGTAAATTTGCTTGTGACGCGGCGATTGTTTATTAAATTGACGATGAAATACTCGTTGAACTGCAACAATGGACTCTATCTTTGCTAATTGCAGCACACAAAATCATTTCTCTTGAGGTGTCGCCGCCATTTCACTACAGACACACAACAAACAACAGCGCCAATGCGGCCGTGATTGGATCTTCTGCCCCCCGCGCTAATGTAAACTTTTCTCTCTTCATGAACGTTGGAATCATGCTTCTATCTTCTTTAGTTTGGAGGCAATAAAAGTTTGAATTCTGTTCTTTCTTTTTGAATAACCCTGTATAACAAGCGGTTTGCAGAGATAGATTTATAAAATAGCTTCTTACTTATCATCGTTAACTATGCTACAAAACAGGGCAAGTTTATTCCATTCTAGAAAAAAAAAAGTTCAATTATTGATATCTCTGATTGAAGACAGCGATAATAACTACTACGCGTGATATTTTAAAAATCTGATGTGTACCATTCACATGACTTTCTCTATATCCCTGCAACAAATTATTCTTAAAAAGCTTATACTTCTATTAACTTCATGCTAATCAGTAAAACATTAGCAGAAATAGCCATATTACTTGCTTCCTTATAAGTAGAAGCAAAATAAGGGAGTACCATAGGTTAAAGTGACAATCAAAAGCTGGTTGCTATGTCACTGAAGTTCCTTTGTTTGTATGGATAGCAGTTGACAAATTCCTGAATGAGAAATGTATAAGTTTTTCATAGCAGAAACCATAAATAAGGAATGTCACAAAAAGGACGAACTCCACGAAAAAAATATATATAACATAAATTGCGTGTTTTAACGTGCTCTACATTTTGCATCTCTTACGGTTTAGCAGTTATTCAAAATTTAGTAAAATTCATCCAGAATAAGCTACTCTTCAGAGGCTATTCCCAGAAAATTCAAAATATACATTTTATTTGTCAGGTAAATATCTTTAATATACGAAATTTTAATCAAAATACTGGAAGATACTAAACTTAAATACCAAGTTTGGTATTTTACCTACTTTTCGTTTTTGAGTTATCGTGTTCACAGACACACCGACACACGGACACACACACACACGGACCTTTTTCCAAAAATACTTTTTTTAGATAAAGGGGACCCTAAAACATATATTTCCGGTGAAATCTCGGTATCGAATTTTTTGGTGGAGTGCAATTCATTCTCTATACACTATGTACATAGTGCCCATAGAGAAAGTAAAAATGCATCATCTATATTGGTATTTTTGCTGTGAATATTATAATCTTTGAAAATGCACAATCAGACGGCAAAATGCAATACTACAGCCTAAATATGAAACACTATCCACTACAGTTTTCCAAATTGTTGCTAGTAGGTAAGAAAAGGGGCTTCTGGGCCACACCTTAATTCGGATTTTGGCGGTGCATACACACAGGCTCTCGAGGAGTCTGTAGCTTGATATTGGTGACGTGCACACCCAACGCGGCGGAGCAGGCTGGTAGACTGTCACTATACCACCTTGTATGCAAACTGTGGACATCTCCACACACAGGAACAATGAAACGAAAGTTTTTTATTTTTTTGTTTTATTTATATCGGTTCCTTCATATTTATAGTTAAATCGGGAGCTCTGACTTGTGAAACAACTCCGGGTTTTAATCATTTATGTATTTCAAACACACACACAGATTCACTCTTACACGGACACCTCCACGCTGTGAGGGATAGGATTGAGTATAGTCAAAAAACTTCCTTTACATTCAGCTCCATGATCCTGAGTAACTATTCCTACTGGCGTATTTATATGGTCCTATCTATTTCAAAATAATGTTGCTCAGTTGTTTCCACCAGCTGGTGCGACTATTGTCATTATATGGGACCAATTTCACAAACAATTTTGGCGCTACAGGTTTTCCTCCTACTCACTGCCCACTGTTTTATGTCCAAGGTCACCTCAATAGGCTTAAATCTGGGTGATCTATGTCTGAGTAAAGTGTACCCATGTTTTACGAATATCTGCTATATTGCATAGGATTTTGTCGAGTTTATTAATTAGTCAAATCATCAAGTTTTTTACTTTCTCTATACGCACTATGTACATAGTTATAGAGAAGGTATTGCACTCCACCAAAAAAATTCGATACCGAGATTTCACCGAAAATATATGTTTTAGGGTCCCCTGAATCCAAAAAAAGTATTTTCAGAAAAAGGTCCGTGTGTGTCCGTGTGTCCGTGTGCCTTTGAACACGATAACCCAAAAACAAAAAGTCGGTAAAATACCAAACTTGGTATTTAAGTTTAGTATCTTCCAGGGATGCGACACGAAGATTTTGAGAAAAATCCCCCACCCCAAAAAACCCTTTACATGGAACTTTTTTCGAAAATTTTGATTTTCTAACGATTTTGATTAAAATGTCGTATATTAAAGATATTTACCTGACAAATAAAATGTATATTTTGAATTTTCTGGGAATATCCTCTGAATACTACTTTATTCTGGGTCAATTTTACGGAATTTTGCATAACTGCTAAACCGTAAGAGATGGACAAAAACTTACCACACAATAAATGTAGAACACTTTAAAACACACCATTTATGTTATATGCATTTTTTTTCGTGGAGTTTATTGTTTTTGAGATATTCCTTGTTTTTGGTTTAAGCTATAAAAGCTTGCATGTTTCTCATACAGGACTTTGTGAACTCGTGTCCATACAAACAAAAGAACTTCAGTCACATAGCAACCAGCTTTTGACCACCACTTTAACCTATGGTACTTCCTTTTTTCACTTCTACTTACAAGGAAACAAGTAATAAGATATTTCTGCTAGTTTTTTCTCAATTAGCAGGAAGTAAATAGAAGCATAACTTTTTTAACAATAATTTATTGCAGAGATGTAGAGAAAGTCATGTGAATGGAGCACATCAGGTTTTCTTCTAAAGGGATTCTATCGAAAGTAATACTGTTTTTAGTAGTCAGGCTTTAATACCACTTTTTAGGGAATTTTGTGTTGGTAGTTTGTCTTTTGAGCATTATGATAAGTTGCATTGACAGCTATCAGGGCACATTTATCA
This sequence comes from Hymenopus coronatus, assembly GCA_030762935.1. NCBI lineage: Eukaryota > Metazoa > Arthropoda > Insecta > Mantodea > Hymenopodidae > Hymenopus > Hymenopus coronatus. The sequence continues at coordinate 75,972,560 of CM060883.1, forward strand.
GGTCGATTTTCGATTCCAGTTCGAAACAAATGCGATTACAGCATTAATAAACCGTAAAACATCACGTTGTATAACAGTTCTCAGAGATGCTGTACTGTAACGGTAGTAAACGATTCGAGTGCGTCCCTTAATCGGTATGATGTGGGGCAAAGCAGGATATCTAGCTAGGCTCTCTTCGACATACGCCAATGTTCCTGGCGAGACATATACCTACGGAATGCCAGGAGATATGCTAGCAGGAGGTAGAAAGCTGAGGATATTGTGGGATAATGTTATCGTTCAGAGGAATCTAAACATTTAAATACGTTCGAATATATGCCTGTTGCGAAAGCCTTTGTACCATGTTTCTGATGTCTAACGAATGTCTATTCTATGATAAATGTATCCAGCTAAACTAACATACACTCAGAACATTGAGTGTAATGTTTCAATTATGTTTCAATGTCATTTTTATTATTTTCCTAGTATTTAGATATTTTTCTTGTTTTTCTCCTTTTCCAGCCGTTTTATGATATTTTGAAGGTCCTGTGAGTGCTGAAACAGATCTTTTGGATGTTTTTAATTTTGAAGGCATCTAGCTCTAGAACTACTATTTTTAGACTGTAGAGCATTTCAGTTCTTTTCAGTCATTTCTTGACATTTTGAAAATGCTTTGAGTACTTGATCAGTTATTTTCTGGTGCCTTTAATGGCCTTCCATGCCATTTTGAGAAAATTAGGACTCTAGATCTATTATTTTAGACTCAAGAACAGGTACTAACGATCTTTTTCCCCAGCATTGCTAGGATATTTTCACAGTGTTTTAATGCAGTAACCGGTGGTTACAATAGGTTTTCATGATATTTCATAGCATTTTGAGGGTACTTAATGTCCTGGAGGAAATATATAGGTTCAGCAATAGTAATTGTAGCCCTTTCAATAGACAGCTTTGAGGATATTTTGAAGGTGTTTTAAGTGCTGAACAGCTGGTTCTAGATGCTTTTAATGACAGTTTATGCCATTTTGAGAGCACTTGAGGTCCTGGAAGAAGTATTCTAGGTTAAACAATATTAATCTTAGGTCTCTTCTCAATCATTTTTAGATGCTCCGAGTGTGGAAACAGGTAGTTCCATATGCTTTGAATACTATTCTGCCCTTTTTAGGATGTTAAGAGCTCTAAATTAAATTGGGTATTCTTTATGGATGCTGTTTGACTACCATGGATCTCGGCATTCCATTCTACAGTGGATGAGAAAGACTGCTTAAGTTTGCTCACATAAACACAAAGCAAAGGTACGGCCGCGCCGTGGCCGAGTGGTTAGAATCTCGCCTCTCACCTAGACGGCCTGGGTTCGATCCCTAGCAATCGCATGTGAGCTTTGTGGTGGACAAAGCGGCGCTGGGGCGGTTATCTCCGGCTTCTCCGGGTTCCCCCGCCATCGCATTCCACAGGTGCTCCATCTTCATTCATGTATCATCAGTGTCACCGCCTGCGGTGCTATAAGTAGTTAAAGAGGGCGCTAAACACTACAAAACAAAAAAACACACAAAGGCTGTGCCTGGTTGAAAAAGGTAGCAGCATAGCTGCACTGCTAAGGTGTTTCAATTGTTAAAGCATTTTCTGGTGGGGACAAACAAAAACACTCCTGAGAATATTAGGACTTTTTTATAGTGTTTAAAGCCCACTTTAGTTATTTGTGGCACCGAAGGCGATGAAGCAATGATACACGAATGAAGATAGACCACCAGTGGAATGCGATGTCGGGATAGACCGGAGAACCCGGAGAAAACCCGCCCTTGCGCCGCTTTGTCCACTTCAAATCTCACATACGGTCGTTTGGGATTGAATCCGGGCCACCTAAGTGAGAGGCGAGTGATCTAACCACGTTTCTTGTGTAGTAAGTTTTTTCTATCACTTACGGTTTACCAGTTGTGTAAAATTCCGAAAAATTCTTCAGAGGCTATTTCCATAAAATTGAAGATATACATTTTATTTGTTATGTAAATATCTTTAATATACGATATTTTAATCAAAATTGTTAGAGCCATTTTTGAGAAAATAAAAATGTTCCAGCATTTTTCCGTATAAAGGGTAATTGTGGGTAAGGGATTTTGATGAAAATCTTCGTGTCGCATCCTTGGAAGATAGTGAACTTAAATACCAAGTTTGGTATTCAACTGACTTTTCGTTTGAGCTATTGCTATCCACAAACACACACACACATACATGCGGATCTTGTTTTATAATTTTTTTTTTCAGGAGGTCCCAAAACATGTATTTCCGTTGAAATCTCGGTATCGAATATTTGGGTGCAATACAATATCTATCTTCTCTATACTCTATGCACATAATACGTGTAGAGAGAGTAAACACTTTTATACTTGGATAAATAGCAATTCATGGCCTATTTAGATATTTATCAAGATTATGTGAATTATTCGCACGCGTTATATAGCACATATTTGTTTTGATTAGCAGACATAAGAATTCTTAAGCAATTGGCTTCAATTTATCTACAATTAGACTTTGCACCACAAGGAACGAAAAACAAGAGAGACAATGACCGGTCTGAGATTTCCTGGAAACACAAAAAGAGTGTATGAGCGATGGATATGGTTTGTTATTTACGACGCCTTGTCTATAGTCCAATTACAGTTTAATTTTATTTCTTTCCATCCTGACTTTAGTGCTTAGAAATTCCTATACGTATCTTGTGAATAGGGATAAATACTATTTTATTAAGTAATTTTTGGAATAATTTATATAATCGTACATAATTTTGTATGTGCCTGTGACATATACTTCGGTGAATTTGATCTTGTTTGCTGTTTCCTGACCACATGAGCAATTTGGGAATCTTATGTATACTCGGATTTCTCAACACATAATTTCGGCTAATGAGATTTATAAATAAATTATAAAATCAATCCCATTTCAAACTTAAACATAATTTCGTTAGAAATTTTAAACTAAAATTAACCAAAAGAGCATGCATTAGCCCATAGTGTCCCCTGGGCATGGGCTTCTCTTGGAGGGGTGGCTTGGTTTGGCAGTCCTGGTTAGCCATTCCAGGAAGGATACTCATTATGATCTTAACCACTTAGATAATTTGTTCTAAATAACATGGTACTCCCTATTATAAAGTAGGCCATTGTTTGAAGAATTATTTAAACACATTTTAGTTTCTCTACACGTACTATGTACATAGTGTATAGAGAACGTATTTTAATGCACCCAAAAATACGATACCGAGATTTCACCGTAAATATATGTTTTGGGTCCACTTGAATCCAAAAAAAACATTTTTTGGGGGGGTGGGGGATTTTTCTCAAAATCTTCGTGTCGCAACCCTGGAAGATACTAAACTTAAACACCAAGTTTGGTATTTTACCGACTTTTCGTTTTTGAGTTATCGTGTTCACAGGCACACGGACACACACACACGGACCTTTTTGTGAAAATGCTTTTTTTAGATATTGGGGACCCTAAAACATACATTTCCGGTGAAATCTCGGTATCGAATTTTTGGTGGAGTGCAATACTTTCTCTATACACTATGTACATAGTGCGTATGGAGAAAGTAAAAACGAAGTTAACACCAAACTTGGTATTTAAGCTTAGAATCTCTCAAGGATTCTACATGAAGATTTTTAAGAAAACCTCGCATTCCAAACTACCCTTTACTTAGAAAAATTTTCGAACATTTTTATTTTCTTAAAAGTCGCTCTTAATTTTGATTAAAATACCGTATATTACAGATATTTTTATGACAAATAAAACATACGATATACTGAATTTTTGGGAATATCCTCTGAACAACTTTCATTCGGGATCATTTATGTATAGCTTTTGTACAACTGTAACACATAGATAAAAAGCCTACTACACAAAAAATGTAGTTATATACATTCTTTGTAGAGTTAACCGCTTTTGAGATATCCTTGTTATAGGCTTTAATTTCAAGCTGCTTGAACTTCTCAAACGGGAAGATATCTTCCTTATCGTCTCTTTTTTTTTTTTTTTTTTTTTTTTTTTTTTTTTTTTGTTCCAAGGAAGCAAAAAGAACGGAATTTCGATTGTTTCACATAGCGACCGGCTTTTAAAAAGAATTACTATCACTTTAGACTGGTACATTTCCTTACTTCCCTTCTTCTCACTAAGAAGCAAGTAAAAAGACCAATTCTGTTTATCTCTCTTGGCATGATGCGGATAAAACAATAACTTTTGTAAAACATATTTGTTTGCGGAACAGCTAAAGAAAGGCATGTGAAAGGAACACATCAGATTTTTACTTTCTCTACACGTACTATGTACATAGTGTATGGAGAAGTTATTGCACTCCACCCAAAAATTCGATACCCAGATTTCACCGGAAATGTACGTTTTAGGGTCCCCTGTATCAAAAAAAAAGGTATTTTCAGAAAAATATCTGTATGTGTATGTGTCCATGTGTCTGTGTGTCTTTGAACACGAAACTCAAAAATAAATACAAAACGATTTTGATTAAAATGCCCAATATTAAAGATATATATGCCAAATAAAATGTTGGTATATCTTCAATTTTCTGGGAATGGTCTCTAAAGACCTATGTATCCTGAAGTAATTTTTCTGAATTTTGCTTAACTGATAAACTGTAAAAATAGACAGAAAGTTACTATACAAAAAATGTAGAGTACGTTAAATCACACAATTTATGGCATATCTGTTTTTTTCGTGGAATTGGTCGATTCTAAGTTATTTCTTATTATTGGTTTTAGGTTTAGAGTACCTAAACTTTCCGCAGAAGGAAAAATTGTAAACTTCTGACCTTGCATAGAAACGGATTTCAACCGCTTGGCAACTAGCTTTTAAAAGATTTGACTATCGTTTTACCATAGTGTATTTCCTTATTTTCCTTCTACTTGCAAAGAACCATGTGAATGCAGCACATCAGCTTTTTACTTTCTCTATACGTACTATGGACATAGTGTATTGAGAAGGTATTGTAATGCAGCCAAAAATTGATACCGAGATTTCACCGGAAATACATGTTTTGAGACTCCCTGAATAAAAAAAAGCATTTTTAGAAAAATGTCCGTGTTTGTGTCTATGTGTATGTGTGGATGTTTGTATGTGTGTCTTCGGGCAGCATAGCTCAAGTACGAAAAGACCGTTAAATACCAAACTTGGTATTTAAATTTGGTGTCTTATAAGGATGCGACACAAATATTTTCAAGAAAATCCCCCCACCCCCAGCTACCCTTTATATGAAACTTTGATTTTCTCCAAAATGACTCTAACGATTGTGACTAAAATATCGTATATTAAAAATATTTAACTGACAAATGAAATGTATATCTTGGATTTTCTGGGACTAGCCTCTGAAGACTACTTTATTCTGGATGCATTTTAGGAATTTTGCATAACTGCTAAACCGTAAGAGTTGGACAAAAACTTACCGCACAAAAAATGTAGAGCATGTTAATGCATACAATTTATGTCATATATATTTTTTCTTGGATTTGATCGTTTTCTAGATATTCCTTGTTTTTTGTTTCAGCTTTAAAAAACTTACACATTTCTCACACAGGAATTTGTCAACTCCTGTACATACAAACAGAGGAACTTCAGTGACATAGCAACCAGCTTTTGACTATCACTTTAACCTATGGTACTCCCTTATTTCGCTTCTACTTACAAGATGCAAGTAATAAGATTATTTCTGCTAATTTTTTCTCGATTGCCATAAGCTTTTTAACAATAATTTGTTGCAGAGATGTAGAGGAAGTCATGTGAATGGAATACATTAGATTTTTTTATATCAGAATTTCATGCATTTTGTTTGTAAGTTTATGTTTGCTGATAAGTCGGTTACTCTGCTGAATGTTAACTCTTTCCTGCCCAACGATGCCATGTGGAATCTTCATCTGTTTTGTTGTTTCAGATGGGTAAAGGATAACGCTCAATACTTGTCTATCTTCATTGTGTATTTTCAGAACAAACAAAAGTGAAAATAGAATCCCTTCAACGATACTTTTCTTCTAATAAAGACAGAACTTTGTTGCACTCAATGCTACCGAGGTCCAATCAACACTTAAATAAGTCAATCAACGTTTATTTCACATGGGCTCATCCCTTCCTTTATAACAGTATCATTATATTGAGGATTCCAACCTAGGTTACCTTGTCACATTGAACTCTTGTTCAGTGGTGTTCATTGTTCTAAAAGTTTAGACAACTGGGCTACCAATAAGAGATCAGAAAGATGTGGCATATATGAATCCTATGGCATCAATTTTCAAAAAACGGTTTAAATCGAAAATAAATCGGGTTGGAATGGGTTAACGTGATTTATTTTTTCCCGTGAATGTACGTTCCAACAGATGTGCCAAATGATTGATTGGTACATGGTCAGTTTATTCCAAATTCTATAAATAGGAAGTAAAGAGCTTGTATGTTAATATTCCGCAGACCTGGCATACTTATCGACAAAGTAACTCAGATATATAATGGATGCGTAAAAAGAATTAAATGTGGATATCTTCTTCCTTCACAGTTAGGCATTTGGGGGTCGTTCAATTGAACTTTGTGCTACATCTTTGTAATAAAAGGTTTGGTTGGGTGTTCTTTTTCTGGTATGGGTGGAGATGTTCAACCCATATTTCTTCTAATTCTTCTTTCTTCTCATCTCATTTCTAATATGTTCCTCTCTCGTACAAACCTTGACTGACGTAAAAACCTCATTTCAGCTGCTTAATCTTACCTTTATTAGTTTCTCTATGTACGAGGGCTGAATGAAAAGTAATGCCTTCACCTTTGTAACTCTTCAACAGATGGCAGCATTGGTATGCGGTAGGTACTGGCTTGTTCCGTAGCATCTTCTCTACAGCTCCAGTTGGCGAGAAGCCTTAACATTGAAAGGTTGTGTTGTTACACTGTAAAGTATAAATACGACGGTCGTCCTGAATCAATCTGTCAACATTTTGCTTGTGAAACTTAGTGGTTGCTGTCACAAGACGTCCACCTCTTTGTTTGTCACGTAAGTCAGATCTTTAAACTTACTCGACGCACAGTAGTCACATCAACACAATCACCATAAACTGCTTTCATTCTCTGATGAATGTCCTTGGGTGACACCTTCTGCTGTCAAGAATTCAATGACTTGCTTAAATCGCACTGACCGACCGTCTGCGCAGGGTTCCATACTTTACACTGTAACAACACAACCCGTTCAATGCTAAGGCTTCCCGCCAACTGGAGCTGTAGAGAAGAGGCTACGGAACAAGCTAGTACCTATTGCATACCAATGCTGCCATCTGTTGAAGGGTTACGAAGGCGAAGGCATTACTTTTCATTCAACCCTCGTACATAATGTATATAGAAGGTATTGTAATGCACCCAAAAATTCGATACCGAGATCTCATCGGAAATACGTGTTTTAGGGCCCCCTGAATAAAAAAAAAAAAAAGCATTTTCAAAAAAAGTGTGTCTGTCTGTGTGTGCGCGTATGTGTGTGTGCCTGTGGACAGCATAGCTCAAAACGAAAAGACTGTTAAATACCAAACTTGGTATTTAAGTTTGGTATCTTCCAAGGGTGTGATACGAAGATTTTCAAGAAAAGTCCTCCACCTCTAAATACCGTTTATATGACAAAAAATTCAAAACTTTTGATTTTCTTAAAAATGGCTCTAACGATTTTGATTATAATCTTTTATATTTATGATGTTTACATGATAAATAAAAGGTATATCTTCAATTTTTCTGAGAATAGCCGCTGAAGACACGTTTATTCTGGATTACCTTTGAGGAAACCGTAAGAAATGGGCAAAAACTTACTTAACAAAAGAAGTAGATCTCATTAAAACTCACAATGTATGTTATATACATTTTTTCATGGAGTTGACCGTTTTTGAGATATTCCTTGTTATTAGTTTCAGCTTTAAAATACATTTCTCATAAGGAAATTTCTCAACTCCTGTCCATACAACAAAGGTACTTCAATCACGTAGCAACCAGCTTTTGAAACATTTAACTATCGATTTGCCCTAAGGTCCTCCCTTATTTCCCTTCTACTTACAAAGAAGCAAGTAATAAGACACTCTCTGCTATTTTTTCTCGATTAGCATTAAGTGAATAGAATAGTAAACTTTTTAATAATATATTTAGGGATGTAGAGAAAGTCATGTGAATGAAACACATCAGATTTTCTTTTTACTTTCTCTAGCACGAGTATACAATGTACATATAATCTGTCTGAAGAATGAATGCAGACAGCCACGAGTGGAAGCAGATAAGCGTATTATCTCCCCACTCCCGGTACATGCCCTGTTCAGCACAATACTGGAATACAGCAGTTTAGTCTGTTGCAGAGAACGGTTTCGAATCAAGTCAAAATGCAAAGACCACCGCCATACGCTCACAAAGTATAAAATTAATAATCATTAGTGATAAAGAAAACAGTAAGTTTAACCTGTTGTGGATCGTTTAGTTTATTCCTGTTTACGTACGCTGTGCTGATGTTTTCATAGTCAGACTGAACTGTGCTATGTTTCAGCCTTCTCTGACCACTCTAAACCGTGCTATGCTACACCAGTGACCTCCCTTAACAACTGCATTCTTTCGTCAGTCAGATAGTAGTAAATAGAGACGTTATTTTATTCCTCCCAAAAATTCAATGCTTTTAAAACATCTGACATTTGCTTTTTCTTATTTCTTTTCTATGTATAAGGCTCTGCTAATACGACCATTCTGTCAATCCTTATGTCAATTAGGATGGAGTAGAAAGTAGAATGATCTTTTGTAAGAAGTTTGTTTGTAGAACAGGTAGAGAAAATCATGTGCGTAGAATACATCAGATATACTTCTTGACAGCCCATAGTAAAATTAAAGATTGTATGTATATCGAAAATAATACCAAAATGTGTGAATAATCACAAATACAAATCATTTCGGGTATGCTCAACTATATCCTTGGGTAAATATTGTCACAGAGGAAAATGGGAACGTAATAGGAACTGCATGGCTCCGATTTGGACAGAGTACGCTTAATAATTAAACACAAAATTATTTTAATAATGTACGACGGCGATTCAGAAAGTAACGAACATTTTGGTATAACTAAATAATAGCTAAAGATAAGTTACAGTACCTTACTCTATTTCTCGGCGTAATTGCTATTACTATCAAAGTATTTATTGTCACGTGCTACTGGTGTTTGAATGTCTATGTTATACTCTTTCATCGCTAAAGATCTGAGCCAAGAAGTCGAGGTTTTCACCGTTTGCGAAATCTTTTCGATCATGTACGGTAATCAACGTGAAAAACCGGTTTTTGTGAATGTTTTCATCAACATTTGCTATCAATTCCTTCATAACGATTGATGAACTTCCACTCTGGTTCTTTACAGCCCGGGTTCGATCCCAAGCAACCGCATATGAGATTTGTGGTGGGCAAAGCGTTGCAGGGGCGTGTTTTTCGGTTTCCCCACCATCTTCGTTCCATGCGGTGCCAATAGCAGTAAAAACTGGCGTTAAACACTATAAACAAACTCTGGTCTTTGTCGGGCACACTGGTTCTTCCTTGATTACTCCTTAATTATGCGCCATTTCCTTACTGAAGATTCGTTCATTGCATTATCACAATGCACTTGCATTATTTGCCTATAAAATTCCATTGGCCGAATATTTTTTTCATTAAAAAAAACGAATAAGTTCTTTGGCGGTAGAAAAGTATAACATCAGCGTTAAAAATGGTATTACGTGATGTTAAAGTCCTCTGAATGGAGATTACGTTGAGAAGTATTGCCGGTGCAAAACTTCTGGAATCGTGACCCTGACCGCCAACCCAACTACCGCGCCTAGCTTATCGGAGTTTGTGATATGATACTTTGCTTACTTAAAGTCACAGCCAGCAAACTTTGTACAGTCTGCATCGAAAGTGTTCCGCGTGTGTTTGTATTCAAAATGGGCAGCCAATAGTGTTCATTTTATTTATTCTATTTTTTTAACCATGGCTCCTAGGTTTTCAAAGCTAAGTGACAAGGTATTCCTTACTCGGAGCAGAGAAATAATTGCAAATGTTCTTGACTTAATGAAACAAGAGGCAGAGATGAAGGAAGAAAATATATGTTCACCGAATTCACCAAAAACCTGTAGAAAGTGAATGAAAGGGTAGCCAAGGTAACTGATATTTCACTGAGCTCCGTTTTCAGGGTTCTCAAGGATAAGAAAGAAAGAAAGAAAGAAAGAAAGAAAGAAAGAAAGAAAGAAAGAAAGAAAGAAAGAAAGAAAGAAAACAACTTAAATTAAAAGATGTGGAACAGTTGTGTCGCAGCGAATTGTAGAAATTTGCAGGTCAGAATGGGAAAAGGTATGTCGAGATTTTGAGAACATTGAAAATCATTAGAAAGAATTGTAGAAAATCAAATAGAAAGAATTCTAATCTGGTGCAGAAAGTAGCGATAGCGTTGATGATGACAATGACGTGAGCGAAGACGAAGGACTGTGGAAGAATTGGAGGCAGACAATTGACATTGTTTATATAGTAGGCCATTTGTATAAATGTTTTGTAGATATGAATATACACATGAAAACACATGTTTATCAGTGCAGCGCATAAGAGGTGACATATATTTGACATTGACTGTGACAGGCTCTCTTCCAGCGAGCATGAACTGCTTATCTGAAAGTACAACTCGCTTCCTAGCTCTCATTAAGATTTTCACATATCCAGATCTATTGAGCCAGTTAGTTATAGAGTGAGGTACTGTAACTTTATAAATAAATGTTTGTGTTGATATCTTTCGTTATTATCTAATTACACCAAACCATTCGTTATTTTCTGGATGACCCTCGTAGACAGAGTATTGCAAAGCGATATTTGGGTTATGTTATCAGTACTTTCTTGGTGCTGTGAATATGAAGAGTTGAAAGGACTTGGACGTCCCTGGTATAAGGAGAAGGGAGGGAGAGAGCAGCCCTCCCTCCTTACTATCCACTAGTTTTATGGCCTCTTCACACGATGTTCTGCCTCATTAATATTAATACGTGAAGGATGATTGTGGATAGAGCAGGGCAGGGGAAGAGGGGGTGATTATCAGTAGAGATAATCTACGCGCAATGCGGTCTGCAATTCGATATTAGGTGGTTTCTCTAAGACATCGATAATAATCCATACAAATGTGTGGCACACAATAGGTATAGCCTGACTTTCGATTCAAAATTACAGTGATTGCAACACCGTCGTTCATTTTCTGAAAATTTACTGGAAGGCACAAAAGAGCAATACAAAATCAGAAGTTAAGGATTTAATATTTATCTTACAATGATGTTCATAATATTACACAATAATATAATTAATGTTTCAAAATGTGTTCTATCCTATCCTATTCACTTCATACATACAATTCATGTATCCTAGGAAAACAAATCTGATGTCTCACATTCACATGACTTTCTCTACATTTCCGCAACAAATTATTGTTAAAAAGCTTATGCTTCTGTTGACATTCTAATCGAGAAAAAATTAGCAGAAATAGTCTTATTAGATGCTGGTTGCTATGTGACTGAAGTTCCTTTGTTTATATTGACAGGATTTAATACATTCCTGTATGAGAAAAAGCTCAAACCAAAAACAAGGAATATCTAAAAAATTATCAACTCCATGAAAAAATGTATACAACATAAACTGTCTGTTTTAATGTGCTCTACATTTTTTGTGCGGTAAGTTTTTGTCCATTTCTTACGGTTTAGCAGTTATGCAAAATTCCGTAAATTCACCTAGAATAAAGTAGTCTTCAGAGGCTACTCCCAAAAAAGTCAAGATATACATTTTATTTTTCAGGTAAATATCTTTAACATACGATATTTTAATCAAAATGATTGGAGCCCTTTTTTAGAAAATAAAATTTTTCGAAAATTGTTCCATGTTAAGAGTAGTTTGGTGTGGGGGGATTTTTCTCAAAATCTTCGTGCCGTATCCCTGGAAGATATTAAACTTAAAGACCAAGTTTGGTATTTCATCGAATTTTCGTTTTTGAGTTATCGTGTTCACAGACATACGGATACACGGACACACACACACACACACTCACAGACCTTTTTCTGAAAATAGTAATTTTTTTTCTGGATACAGAAGACCCTAAAACATATATTTCCGGTGAAATCTCGGTATTGAATTTTTGGGTGGAGTGCAATACCTCCTCTATACACTATGTACATAGTACGTGTAGAGAAAGTAAAAGTGTTTATTTCATCGTAAATTATTTTAACTCCTTTGGCAGCTGCCCATTCTTTAAATAATAAAAATTCCTTGTCATATAAGGCCTTCGAATTGCCAGGCAACAAACTAAGTACAGCTTTTCTAGTATAATCTAAAACTTCTTCGGGAATATCATTTTTCATTCATTGATTTATTTGTTGTAGTTTGAACAAACAGAATTGAAACTGTTTATTTCGGCGGGGTTACACAGCAGCGAACAAACAAATCACCAACTACGTCACGACTAAAATTCCAATTTCTCATAATGACGACTTTAATAATATTAATATTGATATTAATAAATATAAGAATATTTCAGTTAATATTTAGATAGGATAAAACATATATTTTTTTGCTTCGCGCTCGTGTACTAAACATCCCACTCACAAATAATAGTCTATTTAAGCCACTTATAATATAAACAAGTATTATTTATAAAATGCTGCTTTATTGAAATGTGATGAAGAGATCTATTGCAATCATAGTGATAAAAGTAGTTTCAGGAGTATCCTATTTTATTGTTTTGTTTCATCAGTGCTCATTTAGCAACTTAATTCAAATTTGATTTATTTTATTAAATCTTATCTTATTAAAAGGATATACGGCGCATAATACGCTATTGGGAAGACGAATATCAGAGGAGTTTAGGTAAAAATGATTTGAGATATATCGTTCTATTTCTCCTAAACCTTTTAAGATATATTTGCAGGGTGTTTTAGTAAATGCTGTTATGGGACGAGTGTTTTGGCGAATGAAAAAGCGCTGTACTCATTATTTGCCGAAGACCATGTGACAATCCTAAGATAGCGAAGACGCAGAATATTTATTTAGGAAATTAAATAATGCACAGTATAATGAAAGCGGTTTGGAAATAAATGTCAAGAAAACAGAAATGTTATTGCTGGAGACGAGTGAGAATATATGGACGTACCTGGTTTGGGGAAGCTGACATTTGTAGATAGGATCTATGGTACATAGGTCTGTCTACCTCCCGACAGCAAAATGTGACATATCCTTTATGTCAGACGATGGAGTTTCTTGGAAACTGGAAAATCCATCACAGAAAAAAAAAAGAGAATTTAAATGTTACTGTTCAAAGTATTCTTATTTATGGAGGAAAACAAAGGACTTTGGCGCAGAGACAAAAGCAAATGTTAGATGTAATAGAGATGGGCGCACTGCGTAGAAGTTGTCGTGTGAATAGACCACAAAGCGTTCCAAATAAGTGAACAACAAGAAACATTAGTGGAAAGAGGAGATTGAAATGACACGGCCATGTCCTGAGGATGCCAGAAGATAGACGACCAAAGCAAAGCCTGTTGTGGCCGCTACATCTGGAGGTGTAGCAGCCAAGAAAACGCAGAAAAGGAACCTTAATGAAGGAGATTGGCAGAACAGAGGCTTTTGGATAACGGTAGTAGAAGGCAACCCCTGAAAAAATTATTTTAAAAAATAAAAAATGTGACGTGATCCATTCATACCACTTTCTCAACATATCCGGAACAACATATTGTTGGAAAGCTATTGTTCTATGCATCTCATTAAAATTGAGATAAATATTAACACAAATTGTCTTTATTACTTACTTCCTTGTTAGTAGGACGGAAATAAGGGAAAATACTAGGCTAAAGCAATTGTCAAATCTATTAAAAGATGTTGCTGTGTGATTGAAATTCGTTTCTTTGCACTGACAGAATTTGGCAAATTCCTGTAAGAGGAAAGTATTTTGAAGCCGAAACTAATAACCAGGACAACTCAACGAAACAATGTATATGACATAAATTGTGTGTTTTAAGAAAATCTGCATTTTCTGTGGAGTAAGTTTTTGCCTATCACTTGCGGTTTACCACTTATGCAAAATTCAACAAAATTCATCCAGAATTAAGATGTCTTCAGAGGCTCTTCCCAGAAAATTCAAGATATACATTTTATTTCTCATGTAAATATCTGTAATATACGGCATTACTGGTTAACATGAAAATTGGGATACGAGTGGTGCATACAAATTTTAATTACCTCACCACTCCGTATGATAAAATGTTACTGAAATTTGCCAATTATTTCTTATTTTTACAGAATGGCGGCACATTACGGATGACAGTAAATTGTAACAGGCAAGAATGTAGAGGAATATAGGGGATGGATAAACAGACTTAAAAGCATGAGCTGTTTTATCTTAGATTTGTTATTGGGAGGTACTAACAGATATTGCAGATGTGATTTACAAACAGTATTAAAACTCAAGTAAAGATTTCGTCTTAAAACGCTACAACAAAGTTTATGACGTGCAGCAAAATTCACTTAATATTAATTTTACTTGTTGACAATGCCACTAAGTGCATAAATGATCCTAACAGACGTTTACAGCGAAATGGTGTTCCTCATAACGCATAATTTATGTCATACACATTTTTCCTGGTATTGACCGCTTTCGAGATTAAACTTTTCTCATACAGCAACATATCAACCCCTGGCCACGCAAACAAGCGGATTTCAATCCCATAGCAACCACATTTTAAAACATTTAACTGTCGGTTTGGCCTAGTGCTTCTCTTATTTCGCTCCTACTTATAAGGAACTAATAATAAAACTGTTTCTCCTATTGTTTATCTCGATAATAATGAAGTAGTTCGAAAAATAAGCTTTTTAACAATAATTTTAAACATAGATGTAGAGAAAGTAATGTGAATGGAACACATCAGATTTTTACTTTCTCGACATAGCGTATAGAGAAGGTATTGTATAGCACCCAAAAATTCGATACCGAGATTTCACCGGAAATACATGTTTTGGGTCCCCCTGAATCAAATAAAGAATTTTTAGAAAAGGTCCGTGTGTGCCTGTGTGTGTCTGTTGACAGCACAGCTCAAAAAAGAAAAAGCATTTAAATACCAAACTATGCATTAATTTTGGTATCTTTCAAGGATGCTTCACGAAGATTTTTAAGAAAATCTCCCCATCCTAATTTTCGAAAATTTTGATTTTCTCAAAATGGTTCTAACGATTTTGATTAAAATATGGTATATTAAAGATATTTACTTGAAAAATATAATGTATATCTTGAATCTTCTGGGAATAGCCTCTGAAGACTACTTTATACTGGATCAATTTTGCGGAATTTTGAATAACTGCTAAACTGTAAGAGATGGACAAAAACTTACTACACAAATATTGTAGAGCACATTATCACTCAGTATTTATGTTATACTCAATTTTTTTGTGTAGTTGATCGTTTTTGAGATATTCCTTGATTTTGGTTTCATCTTTAAAAAAATCTGATGTGTTACACTCACATGACTTTCTCTAGCCGTTCTACAAACTTCTTACATAAGATTATTCTTCTTTCTGCACCTTTTAACGAGGTATTCAGAACAATGTTCTTATTACTTGTTCCTTATAAGTAGGAAGAAAATAAGGGAATACACTAGACTAAATCGATAGTCAAATGTTTTAAAAGCTGTCGTTATGCGAGTGGCATTACAAATCGCTTTTGTTTCTTGGCCAGGAGTAGAAGAAAAGAAAAACGGACACTCCCGTCTGAGAAAAGTATAAGTACTTGGCGATTGAAACTAATAACAATGAATACCTCGAAAACGGTAAGCTCCACGAAAAAAATGTATATGACGTAAATTGTGTACTTTAACAAGGCCTACAGTTTTTGTATAGTAAGCTTTTGTCTATCTCTTACGGTTTATTAGTTATGCCAAATTAAGCAAAATTCATTCAGATTAACATGTCTTTAGAAACTATTCCCAGAAAATTCAAGATATACATTTTGTTTGTCAGATAAATATCTTTAATATACGATATTTTAATCAAATCATTAGAGCCATTTTTAAGAAAATCAAAATTTTCGAAAAAAGTTCTATGTAAAGGGTAGTTTGGGCTGGGGGGATTCTTCTCAAAATCTTCGTGTCGCATCCATGGAAGATACTAAACTTGAATACCAAGTTTGGTATTTTAGCTAATTTTCGTTTTTGAGTTATCGTGCTCACAGACACACGGACACACGGACACACACACACACACACACGGAACTTTTTCTGGAAATGCATGCATTTCCGGTGAAATCTGGACATCGAATTTTTGGGTGGAATACAATACTTCTCTATCCCTATGTACATTGTACATGCGGGGCAAGAGAAAGCAAAAATTACACCGTTATGATATAGGAATTTGTCAACTCCTGTCCATACAAAAAAAGGAACATCAGTCACATCGCAACCAGCTTTTGACTATCACTTTAACCTATAGTACTCCCTTATTTCCCTTCCGCATACAAAGAAGCAAGGAATAAGACTAGTTCGGTTAATTTTTTTTCGATTAGCAAGAAGAAAGTAGAAACATAAGCCTTTTAATAATGATTTGTTACAGAGATGTAGGAAAGGTTATGCGAATGGAACACAGCAGATTTTTATTACTTTCTCTACACGTATTATGTACATAGTGTATAGAGAAGGTATTGCACTCCACCAAAAAATTGATACCAAGATTTCACCGGAAGTATGTTTTAGGGTCCCCTGTATCCCAAAAAAGTATTATCAGAAAAAGGTCCGTGTGTGTGTGTGTGTGTGTGTCCGTGTGTCAGTATGTCCGTGTGTCTGTGAACACGATAATTCAAAAACGAAAAGTCGGTAAAATACCAAACTTGGTATTTAAGTTTAGTATCTTCAAGGGATGCGACACGAAGATTTTGAGAAAAATTCCCCCACCCCAAACTACACTTTACATGGAACTTTTTTCGAAAATTTTGATTTTCTAAAAAATGACTCTAACGATTTTGATTAAAATATCGAATATTAAAGATATATCTGACAAATAAAATGTATATTTTTAATTTTCTGGGAATAGCCTCTGAAGACTACTTTATTCTGAGTGAATTTTACAGAATTTTGCATAAGTACTAAACCGTAATACATGTACAAAAACTTAGCACCCAAAAATTGTAGATCACATTAAAACACCATATATATGTTGTATACATTTTTTTCTTGGAGTTGATCGTTTTTTAGATATTCCTATTTTATATTTTCAGGTTCGAAAATCTTAAGTTTTCTCATACAGGAATTTGTCAACTCCTGTCCATGCAAAGAAAGGAACACCAGTCACATAGCAACCAGCTTTTGACTATCGCTTTAACCTATGCTACTTCCTTATTTCCCTTCTATTTTCAAGGAAGCAAGTGATAATACTATTTCTGCTAATTTTTTGTCGATTAGCATTGAGTAAATAGAAGTATGAGCTTTTTAAAAACTAATTTGTTGCAGAGATGTAGAGAAAGTCCTGTGAGTGTAACACATCAGATGTTTATTTTCCTGTTACACTGCCCACAAGTGAACTGCAGTGAAGGAAATGTAAAATCATGGAGTAACATAATCATGCTACACAACTCAGTGGCAGACTCAACGGAAACCTGGCAGGTGTCAGGAAATTTGGGTTTGTTGACTACGGCTTCTATGGTACTACCTCGCAGGCGACACCAAATTAACTGGACTGTTTATTGCGGAGCAACTAACCGCAAAGAAAAGTCGAAACGTGTTCTAGGAGTCTCTGTCGTATATGAGTGCTAATTTCTCGTTTATTACTGTTGAGTGACAAAAGACAGATGATAAATTTTCGGAAGGAACCTAAAGAAAAAATCTGATGTATTCTATTTAAAGGCTTTCTCTATATCTCTGCAATAATTTATTGCTAATTGAGAAAAAATAGCAGAAATGGTCTTATTACTTGCTTCCTTGTAAGTAGAAGCGAAATGAGGGAGTCCATAGGTTAAAGTGGCAGTCAAAAGCTGGTGGCTATGTGACTGAAGTTCCTTTGTTTGTATGGATGGGAGTTAACAAATTCCTGTATGAGAAAAGTATGTTTTTCAAAGCAGAAACGAAAAACCAAAAATACCTTAAAAATGATCAACTCCACGAAAAAAATGTATATGACATAATTTGTGTGTTTTATCGCAAGCTACATTTTCTGTAGAGTAAGTGTTTGGTCATCTCTTACGGTTTAGCAGTTATGCACAAATGCATCCAGAATAAAGTAGTCTTCAGAGGCTATTCCCAGAAAATTGAAGATATACATTTTATTTGTCAGGTAAATATCTTTAATATACGATATTTTAATCAAAATCGTTAGAGCCATTTTTAAGCAAATCAAAATTTTCGAAATTTTTCCATGTAAAGGGTAGTTTGGGGTGGGGGATTTTCTTGCAAATTTTCGTAGCGCATCCTTGGAAGATACCAAGCTTAAATACCACGTTTGGTCCTTAACGGTCGTTTCGTTTTTGCGCTATGCTACCCATAGACACACACACAGACACACACATACACACAGACAGACATTTTTCTAAAAATGCTTTTTTTTTTGGATTCAGGGAGACTCGAAACATGTATTTCCGGTGAAATCTCGGTATCGAATTTTTGGTTACATAGTTCGAATACAGAAAGTATTACAAGCTACTGAGATGAAATTCCCAAGAGTAGTAAAAGGGTGTATTCTCCTAGATAAAATCTCAAATGAAAACACGTGTGTTTCGTTCACATGCCTTTCTCCACATCTCTATAACAGATGTTTACTAACAAGATTATTCTTCTGTACACTTCATGCTAGTCGAGATAAACACCAGCAGAAGCAGTCTTATTACTTGCTTCCTTATTACTAGAAGGGAAAAAAGGGAAAACACTAAGCTAACCCGACAGTCAAATGTTTTAAAATGTAAATGCTAAGGAATTGAAATGTTTCTTTGCGCAGCCGAGGGTTGACAAGTTACCCTATGAGAAAAGTTTAATCTTTAAAAAGAAATATCTCGAAAACGGCCAACTCCACGAAAAAAATGTGTATGGCATGAATTGTGTGTTTTATGGTGATCTACATTTTTTTGTGAATTAAGTGTTCTTCTATCTCCTACAATTTACCATTTATACAAAATGCCATGAAAATCATTCAGAATAACTTTACGCGCTATTCCCAGAAAATTCCAGATGTACATTTTGCTTGTCATAAGAATATATTATGCGCAAGATATTGTAATAAAAATCGTTAGAGCCATGTTTGAGAAAACCAAAACATTTTAAAAATGTTCCCTGTAAACGGTAGCTTGGGGTGGAGGGATTTTCTTGAAAATTTGTGTCGCATTCTTGGAAGATACCAAACTTAAATACCAAGTTTGGTATTTAACGCTCTTATCGTTTTTGTGCTATGCTGTCAACAGATACACACATGCACAGACGAACCTTTTTCTAAAAAGTGCTTTTCTTGATTCAGGGGGACCCAAAACATGCATCTCCGGTGAAATCTCGGCATCGAATTTTTGGGCGCATTAGAATACCTTGTTTATACACTATTTACATGCTACGTTAAAGAAAGTAAAAATCAGAGAAGAGTTGAAAATAATGTCTCTAGATTAACAATTACAAATTATATAAATGCCTGAAGACAGCTTGTATTCAAGAAGAGCATTGTAATACTGACCTAAGGAAGAAGACGTCCGGGAAGACCAAGGAAACGATAGTCACAAGGCATTTTGCTTAATTCCTGAAATGAAGACGATGATACTGATGATGATGATGAAGATAGATGACGAATTTTTAGGGATCGAAAGGAATCTAAAAAAATCTGATGTGTTCCATTCACATGACTTTCTCTATATCTCTGTAATACATTATTTTTAAAAAGCTTATGCCTCTATTTACTTCCTGCTTATCGTGAAAAAATTAGGTTAAAGTGATAGTCAAAAGCTGGTTGCTATGTGACTGAAGTTCCTTTGTTTGTATGGACACGAGTTCACAAAGTCCTGGATGTGAAAAATATAAAATTTTATAGCTTAAACCAAAAACAAGGAATATCTAAAAAACAATCAACTCCACGAAAAAAAGATGTATACAACGTAAATTGTGTGTTTTAATGTGCTCTACATTTTTTTGTGTGGTAAATATTTGTCTCTCTCTTACGGTTTAGTACTTATGCAAAATTCCGTAAAATTCACTCAGAGTAAAGTAGTCTTCAGAGGCTATTCCCAGAAAATTCAAA
This sequence comes from Hymenopus coronatus, assembly GCA_030762935.1. NCBI lineage: Eukaryota > Metazoa > Arthropoda > Insecta > Mantodea > Hymenopodidae > Hymenopus > Hymenopus coronatus. Next base: position 75,992,798 of record CM060883.1, read on the forward strand.
ATATAAATTTTATTTGTCAGGTAAATATCTTTAATATACCATATTATAATCAAAATCATTAGAGCCATTTTTTAGAAAATCAAACTTTTGGAAAAAAGTTCCATGTAAAGGGTAGTTTGGAGTGGGGGGATTTTTCTCAAAATCTTCGATTCGCATCCCCGGAAGGAACTGAACTTAAATACCAAGTTTGGTATTTTATCGACTTTTCTTTTTTGATTTATCGTGTTCACCAAAAAATTCGATACCGAGATTTCACCGGAAATATGTGTTTTAGGGAATCCTGTATCCAAAAAAGTATTTTCAGAATGAAGTCCATGTGTGTGTATGTGTGTGTGTCCGTGTGTCCGTGTGTCTGTGAACCGATAACTCAAAAACGAAAAGTCAGTAAAAAACCAAACTTGGTATTTAAGTTTAGCATCTTCCAGGGATGCGACACGAAGATTTTAAGGAAAATCCCCTCACCCCAAATACCCTTTACATGGAACTTTTTTTGAACATTTTGATTTTCTAAAAAATGGTTCAAACGATTTTGATTAAAATATCGTATATTAAAGATAAAATAAAATGTATATTTTGAATTTTCTGGGAATAGCCTCTGAAGAAGACTACTTTATTCTCGGTCAATTTTACGGAATTTTGAATAACTGCTAAACAGTAAGAGATGGACAAAGCTTACCCCACAACAAATGTAGAGCACTTTAAAACACACAGTTTAAGGTACACACATTTTTTTCGTGGAGTTGATTGTTTTTGAGATATTCTTTGTTTTTTGTTTCAGCTATAAAAAAACATACTTTTCAGGACTTTGTGAACTCGTGTCCATACAAACAAAGGAACTTCAGTCACATAGCAACCAGCTTTTTACCATCACTTTAACCTATGGTACTCGCTTACTTCGCTTCTACTTACAAGGAAGCAAGTAATAAGACTATTTCTGCTAATTTTTTCTCGATTATCAGGAAGGAAATAGCAGCATAAGCTTTTAAACAATAATTTAGTGCAGAGTTGTAAAGAAAGGCATGTGAATGGTACACATGAGATTGTTTAGCTATGCTGTCCGCAGGCCTTTTTCTAAAAATGTTTTTTTCCCGGATTCAGGGGATCCCAAAACATACATTTTCGGGAAATCTCGACGGCTTTTTGGATGGAATATAATACCTTCTTTATACACTATGTATATTGTCATGATGGCTAGGGAAATTTAAAATAACCGCATATCGACTTTCTGTTTGAGAAAGGAATATAAACATTGAAACTAATTACAAGGAACATCCCGAAAATGGTTAGTTACACACCAAAAGATGTATAGGACATACATGTTTGTTTTGACGAGATCTACGTATTGCGTTTTGCAGCCAAAGCAAAAGGCATTCAGAACGAAGGGCACTCCAGAAGCTGTGCCCAAGAAATTTGGGATATACCGCTTATTCGTTAATCAAAATCGTCGGGAACATTTTTTGAGAAAATAAACATTTAAAAACATCTTTACGGTTAAAGGGTAGTTTGGTATTTAACCGTGTTTTTGTTTTGAGTTGTGCTGTTCATAGATGAACGGACACACATACACCTACACATGTTCGGACATCTTTTTGTATATTTTTTATTGATTCAGGGTACTCTAAAAAGCGTATTTCCAGTAAAATTTGGGTATTGAATGTTTGGGTAAAATGCACATTACCTTCTCTAGGTATTTACTTATACGAATTAGAATATGTAAAATAGCTATTTATTATCAAGTGGATAAACAGAGAGTTTATCCTTGAGTAGAACAATTCTACGAGAGGATAATAGAGTTTTGTCCACTTGTATAATACATTATTTTATCCTACAGATACAATACATTAATATGTGACAAATATTTAGTTAATGATTTTACAACGGATAGTAATAAATTAAATAAGGAATAAGGCATTGCATTGCGGCGTTCTTATAATTATAAAATATCATAGGCTATGTATGAATACTATTTTTTCTTATTGCTGCTGATTTCAAATTGATTAAGTTTACGATGGGCGTTGAGATCGTTAATATATCGGTTCCAAATGAGAAGGCTTGATTACTGTCGACTTCACGAAAATTATACGAAAAAGAGTTTCAGCAAATTAAGGATTGACAAAAAAAAAAAAAAAAAAAAAAAAAAAGTCTGAGCCTTAATGAAGAAGTGATTCTTGCTTATTACTTTCTCTATACGTACTACGTACATGGTGTATAGGGAAGGTATTGCACTCCACCCAAAAATTCGATACCGAGATTTCACCGGAAATATATGTTTTAGGGTCCCCTTTTCAGAAAAAGGTCCGAGTGTCCGTGTGTCTGTGAACACGATAACTCAAAAACGAAAAGTCGGTAAAATATCAAACTTGCGACAAGAAGATTTTCAGAAAAATCCCCCCACTCCAAACTACCCTTTACATGGAACTTTTTTCGAAAATTATGATTTTCTCATAAAAGGCTCTAACGATTTTGATTAAAATTTCGTATATTAAAGATATTTACAAATAAAATATATCTTTTGAATTTTCTGGGAGTAGCCTCTGAAGACTACTTTATTCTGGGTCAATTTTACCGAATTTTGCATAAGTGCTAAACCGTAAGAAACGGACAAAAACCTACCACACAACAAGTGCAGAGCACTTTAAAACACACAAATTAATTTATGTTATATACATTTTTTTTCGTGGAGTTGATTGTTTTTTGAGATATACCTTGTTTTTGGTTTCGGCTTTCAGAAACGTGCTTTTCACATACAGGAATTTAGCATTCCCTGTCCATACAAACAAAGGAACTTCAGTCACATAGCAACCAGCTTTTGACAATCACTTTAACCTATGGTGCTACCTTATTTCGCTTCTACTTACAAGGAAGCAAGTAATAAGACTATTTCTAATTGTTTCTCGATTAGCATGAAGTAAGTAGCAGCATAGGCTTTTTAACAATAATTTGTTGTAGAGATATAGAGAAAGTCATGTGAGTGGAACACATCAGATTTTTTTAATTTATTATATCCCACTCGCTACTGGAGCAACGAGTGAACTATTCCTAAATCACTTCGATTTATAGCCCAAGTTTTCACATATCGTTTCTGCATAGCAACGTTGTCAATTACACGTATCTGTAGGATAAATAATATATGTATTCAGTTTATTTTCAAGTCTGTAAACCTCTCGGGAATGTAATAAAACAATTCCACAATTAATTTTAAATACTCCAGTCTTAGAGTATTCAATAATTCAGCATACTTCTCACATCGCTTTAGACGATTCACACAACGAGGTGAAATTCACCCGTGGCGTTATCTACTGGCGGCGTGCAACAGCAGTTTTGAAGACTATTTTGTAAACAGCGCTAACATTCGTTTGTTGATCTTCAGTTGTTTATAAACGTCCAGTGTATACCACTAAAGTAACTTTACCTGAATTCAAACTATATCCAGATTGGGAAAATATTAATCTTGTATACTTGCCTGACCCTAACGGAAATTAAAACTGGTCGTAATGTAATTGCTCGCGGTTATCGTTTCCATCCAAACAAAAGAACAAATTAATTACTTAGAGGCTGCTTGTGTTTGTTCCCCTCTTGTGTCAACTTGATGTACGCAAGCCTCTGAGAGAGAGAGAGCGCCGACTCTTCAGCATGGAAGCGCAACAGTCCTGTACTTTGATGAGCGCGGCCGCCAGTCTGCTTTATCAGACTAACAAAATTGAAAAACGTCACTACAAATTTGATATTTCATCAATGAACAGTTTATCCTTCAAATTTCAAATATCCTGATACACCTTCGCACATAATGGGGTCATAGTGACGGTCACTACCGAATAAAAGCTATCGAACCTTTCGACAATAACCTATCGGTTATTCGATTGTTACCCAAGCGGGTAGAGTAAGTAAACAATGTGGGACATCGGTAACTGCGACCAGGTGTGAAGGAAAGAGGGGAAACCACAGAACAGCACACAGGAAACAATGGAGCTAAGCGCAAAGACGCACGGCAGCCCCTAATAGTTCGCTATATGGCAGCCGAGCCGCGCCACGGAGGCTATACAAGAGCCGGGAGGCCGAAAGGAGGCCTCTACAATGGCAAATAGCCTCAACCAGAGCAACCAGGTGGCGCAAGTAACCGTGCCATCTGTCTGCAAAGCCTCAAGCCACATCTGAAAGATGAAGAAGGGAAATGAAATGAAAGAATAAAAGGGAAAGTAACCATGGTAGGTATATAGCACTCCAGCATTCACCTAAGTGGCAGGAGGAGAATCACGGAAAAACCCAGGGCCAGAGTGAGCGGTCAACGGGGAGCGAACCCGCACCTGCCAGTCCCAGATAAAATGCCTGAGCTACCTTGCTCGGCTTGTTACTCAAATGTTCGGTTTTTATTCGGTTTTAAATACTGCTATATCATTGGCTCCTTGGCAGTCAGCAGTCCCAAATTAGTTTACAAGTCACTTTCCTTCATAAATCAATGCAGTTATGATGCCAATTTTATTCCAGAGACAGTATGCAATGTCAGACATTATAAAGTATCTACTGCTTTATTTTTACTTTCTCTACACGTGCTCTGTACATAATGTATAGAGAAGGTATTGTATTGCACCCAAAAATTCCATACCGATATTTCACGGGAAATATATGTTTTAAGACGCCCTGAATCTGAAAAAGCAATTTTAGAAACATTTCCAAATGTGTGTCTGTCAATCTGTCAGTGGTATATATGTGTGTGTTTGTGTGTGTGTGTGTCTGGTGTGTATGTGTATTTGCGGGCAGCATAGCTCAAAAACAACAAGTTCATTAAATACCAAACTTGGTATTTAAGTTCAGTATCTTCCAAGGAATGGACATGGAGATTTTCAAGAAAATACCCCAACCTCAACTACCCTTTAGATGGAAAAATGTTCGAAAGTGTGTATTGCCTCAAAATAGCTCTAACGATTTTGATTAAAATATCGTATATTAAAAATATTCACATGATAAATAAAATGAAGATACACTTAAAATTTCTGCGAATTCCCTTTGAAGACCTCTTTATATTGGATGAATTTTGCGGAATTTTGCATAACTGACAAACCGTAAGAGAGAGAGAGAGAGAGAGAGAGAGAGAGAGAGAGACACAAAAGCTTACTTAACAGAAAATTTAGAGCTCCTTTTTACTTTCTCTAGCCCCATATGTACAATGTACATAGGGATAGAGAAGTAATGTATTCCACCCAAAAACTCGATACCGAGATTTTACCGAAAATACATGTTTTAGGACCCCCTGTATCCAAAAAAAGCATTTTCAGAAAAAGGTCCGTGTGTGTCCGTGTGTCTGTGAACACGATAATTCAAAAACGAAAAGTAGCTAAAATACCAAACTTGGTATTTAAGTTTAGTATCTTCCACGGTTGAGACACGAATATTTTGAGAAAAATTCCCCCACTCCAAACTACCCTTTACATGGAACTTTTTCCGAAATTTTTGATTTTCTTAAAAATGGCTTTAACGATTTGGATTAAAATACCCTATATTAATGATATTTGCCTGGCAAATAAAATGTATATCTTGAATTTTCTGTGAATAGCATCTAAAGACCTGTTTGTGCTGGATGAATTTTGCTTAATTTGGCATAACTAGTAAACCGTAAGAGATAGACAAAAACTTACAAGACCAAACATGTAGGCCTTGTTAAAATGCACAAGATACGTCATATACATTTTTTTCGTGGAGCTTACCATTTTCGTAGTATTCATTGTTATTACTTTCAGTTGTGAAGTACTTATACTATACGGGAGTGTCCGTTTTTCTTTTGTTCTACTCCTGACCAACAAAAGAAGCGATTTGGAATGATAATCGTATAACGACAGCTTTTAAAACATTTGACTATCGGTTTAGCGTAGTGTATTCCCTTATTTTCTTCCTACTTACAAGGAACTAAGTAATAAGAATATTGTGCTAATGAGTACCTCAATTAGCAAGGTGCAGAAAGAAGAATAATCTTATGCAAGAAGTTTGTAGAACAGCTAGAGAAATTCATGTGAGTGTAACACATCAGATTTTTTAGGTTCCTTCCAAACCATGAAAATTCAGTATCTGTCTTTTGTCACTTAATAGTAATAAACGAGAAATTAGCACTCATATATGACAGAGACTCCGTGAATTGAATCTAGAGGCTCCCAGAACACGTTTCGACTTTTCTTTGCGGTTAGTTGCTCCACAATAAACAGTCCAGTTAATTTGGTGTCGCCTGCGAGGTAGTACCATAGAAGCCGTAGTCAACAAACCCACATTTCCTGAAGCCTGCCAGGTTTCCGTTGAGTCTGCCACTGAGTTGTGTAGCGTGATTATGTTACTCCATGATTTTACATTTCCTTCACTGCAGTTCACTTGTGAGCAATGTAACAGGAAAATAAAAATCTGATGTGTTACACTCACATGACTTTCTCTAGCTGCTCTACAAAACTCCTACAAAAGATCATTCTTCTTTGTACACAATGCTAATCGAGATAAATGTTAGCAGAATGTTATTACTTAGTTCCTTATAAGTAGAAGGGGATAAGGGAATGCACTATGCTAAAGTGATTGTCAAATGTTTTAAAAGCTATCGTTATGCGATAGTCATTGCAAATCACTTCTTCGCTTGGCCAGGAGTAGAATAAAAGAAAAATAGACACTTCCTGTTTGAGAAAAGTTTAAGTATTTCACAATTGAAACCAATAACAAGGAATATCTCTGAAACGGTTACCTCCACAACTAAAACGTAGAGGACAAAAATTGTGTGTTTTATCATAAGGTACAGTTTTTGTGCAGTACGTTTTTTTCTATCTCCTACGGTTTAGTAGTTTAACAATATTCATCAAAATTCATCCAGAGTATTGAGGTCCTCAGAGGCTATTCCCAAAAAAATTGAGATATACCTTTTATTTCGGTCATAAATAGCTTTAATATACTGGATTTTAATCAAAATCGTTGGAGCCATTTTTAAGAAAATAAAAATTTTCGAAATTTTTTCCATGTAAAGGGTTGTTTGAGGTGGGGGGGATTTTTTTGAAAATCTTCGTGTCGTATCCTTGGAAGATACTAAACCTAAATACCAAGTTTGGTATTTAACGGTTCTTTTGGGGCGGCTATTGTGTCCCTAGGCACACACACAGACAGACACATACACACCCACAGACACACACATACACACACCCAAAGAGTTTTTTTTTTTAAAATGCTTTTTTCGGACTCAGGGGACCCCAAAACATATATTTCCGGTGAAATCTCGGTATCGAATTTTTGGATGCATTACAATACCTTCTTTATCCCTATGTACATTGTACATATGGGGCTAGAGAAAGTAAAAATGTGATGTGTTCCATTCGCATAACTTTTTGTACATCTCTGTAACAAATTATTATTAAAAAGCTTATGCTTCGATTTACTTCATGCTAATCAGAAAAAAATAGCAGAAATAGTCTTATTACTTGCATCCTTGTAAGTAGAAGCGAAATAAGGGAGCAGCATAGGTTAAAGTGACAGTCAAAAGCTGGTTGCTATGTGACTGAAGTTCCTTTCTAACTAAGAAATGTTTCCGGGCTGTTTTGCCGTGGTCTGCTGGTGTTAGGAGTACCAGACGTTTCGTCCACAACTACGGTGGACATCTTCAATGGCGCGGTCGAAGTTTTCTAGGAGAAGGTTTCGCTGCGTCTGAAGCGTTGAGTCCAGTCCAGTGTGATTGGCAGGCTGAGGGCAGCCCGAGGTGTGTTAGACGTGTCCCTGTTCTCAGAGAGAACTTAACCACGTTCTGACGGGATTGTGGGTTTTGTAGGATGGCGGGTGTGTTTTGAATGTTTTTCGATTAGCATGAAATAAATAGAACATACGCTTTTTAACAATAATTTGATGGAGAGATGTAGAGAAAGTCATGTGAATGGATCACATCAGATTTTTTCAATAAGTAACAGCATAAAAGTTAACGTGTATCATACATTGTTCAGGAGCGGTAAACGAAGTAAGATTCTTCTGGGAATAGCCTCTGAAGACTATTCTGGACCAATTTTACGGAATTTTGCATAACTGCTAAACTGTAAGAGATGGACAAAAACTTACCCAACAAAAAATGTAGAGCATATTATCACTCACTATTTATGTGATATACAATTTTTTTGTGGAGTTGATCGTTTCAGAGATATTCCTTGATTTTGGTTTCACCTTTAAAAAATTACATCGTTCTCATATAGGAATTTGTCAACTGCTGTCCATACAAACAAAGGAACTTCATGAGAGAACGTAGGCTATCCGCGAGAAAAGCGGACAGGTACCGTGGTGATTTGCCCCCGCCCGAGTACACTCGGGCGACTAGTTCCTGCTCCTGGCTCCTGGCTCAACGCTTCAGACACAGCGAAACCTTCTCCTAGAAAACTTCGACCGCGCCACTGAAGATGTCCACCGTAGTTGTGGACGAAACGTCTGGTACTCCTAACACCAGCAGACCACGGCAAAACAGCCCAGAAACATTTCTTAGTTACATTGACTCCGGCCATGAAAGCCTACGTTCTCTCATGAAGTTCCTTTGTTTGTATGGACAGCAGTTGACAAATTCCTATATGAGAACGATGTAATTTTTTAAAGGTGAAACCAAAATCAAGGAATATCTCTGAAACGATCAACTCCACAAAAAAATTGTATATCACATAAATAGTGAGTGATAATATGCTCTACATTTTTTGTTGGGTAAGTTTTTGTCCATCTCTTACAGTTTAGCAGTTATGCAAAATTCCGTAAAATTGGTCCAGAATAGTCTTCAGAGGCTATTCCCAGAAGAATCTTACTTCGTTTACCGCTCCTGAACAATGTATGATACACGTTAACTTTTATGCTGTTACTTATTGAAAAAATCTGATGTGATCCATTCACACGACTTTCTCTACATTTCTCCATCAAATTATTGTTAAAAAGCTTATGTTCTATTTATTTCATGCTAATCGAAAAACATTTTTTGCAGAAATAGTCTTATTTCTTGCTTCCTTATAAATAGAAGGCAAATAAGGGAACACCATAGGTTAAATTTGGTTGCTATGTGACTGAAGTTCCTTTGTTTGAATGGGCAGGAGTTGACAAATTCCGTATGAGAAAGGTATAAGTTTTTCAAAACTGAAACCAAAAACAAGGAATATCTAAGAAACGATCAACTCCACGAAAAAAATGTATATGATATAAATTGTATGTTTTAATGTGCTCTACATTTTTGTGTGATAAGGTTTTCTCCATCTCTTACGGTTTAGCAGTTATGCAAAATTCCGTAAAATTCATTCAGGATAAAATAGTCTTCAGAGACTATTCCCAGAAAAATCAAGATATACATCTCATTTTTCAGGTAAATATTTTTAATTTAACATTTTAATAAAACTCGTTAGAGCCATTTTTAAGAAAATCAAAATTTTCGAAAACTGTTCCATGTAAAGGGTAGTTGGGGGTTAGGGGATTGTCTTGAAAATCTTCGTGTCACATCCTTGGAAGATGCCAAACCTAAATACCAAATTTGGTTTTTAAGGGACTTTTCGTTTTTGAGCTATGCTGTCCACAGAAACGCACATGGGCCTTTTAGTAAAAATACTTTTTTGGATTCAAGGGGACCCAAAACATGTATTTCCAGTGAAATCTCGGTATCGAATTTTTGGTGGAATACAATACTTTCTCTATACACTATGTACATAGTTCGTATAGAGAAAATAAAAACTGCTTACACAGCTAATTTCGGCTATTTTAAGAGTTTTCACACGTTATGCTGCTTTCGGAAAGACGGTAAATTCTACCCTTAAGCTGAGAATACGCTACTTTTCATAAAACCTATTATATACAGAAGAAATAATATTTTTCTTGCTATGTTTGACCACACTGTTATTACATGTTTCCCCCATCACTTGCTGACTAGAAAGAACCGTTGAACTGCACAACGGATATGCATTGTTACATAAGGAAATAATGATTCAAATTTCAGTAAATGTTTTTCCTGAATCATTCATACTATTTTATTTTGACAACTTGGCGTAGTTTAGTACGTTATTTCTGTACTAACTTACCAATTTAAGAGGAACTATTTTGTGATGCAGAAAAACAGTAAAATGCTCAGCAACCAATCATAGCCACTGCAACCTGTTGCTTTTGTTTACATTACCGGAGAAGTAACGCTGGTCGGAGTATACACTATACAAAAATTGTTAATTTACGCTATTATATTCTAGATTTTACTTATAACTAAGATAAACAAAACAAAAGAGTAAATTCTGATGTGCACCATTCACATGACTTTCTCTATATCCCTGCAACAAATTAGTCTTAAAAAGCTTATACTTCTATTTGCTTTATGCTAATCAGAAAAAATGAGCAGAAATAGTCTTATTACTTGCTTCCTTGTAAGTATAAGCGAAATAAGGGACTACCATAGGTTAAAATGATAGTCAAAAGCTGGTTGCTATGTCAATGAAGTTCCTTTGTTTATATGGATAGCAGTTGACAAGTTCCTGTATGAGAAAATTTTAAGTTTTTCATAGCAGAAACCAAAAATAAGGAATGTCTCAAAAACGACGAACTCACGAAAAAAATGTCATTAACATAAACTGTGTGTTTTAACGTGCTCTACAGTTTTTGTGCAGTAAGTTTTTGTCCATCACTTACGGTTTAGCAGTTGTTCAAAATTCAGTAAAATTCATCCAGAATAAACTACTCTTCAGAGGCTATTCCTATAAAATTCAAGATATACATTTTATTTGTCAGGTATATATCTTTAATATACGAAATTTTAATCAAAATCGTTGGAGCCATTTTTGAGAAAATCAAAATTTTCGAAAAAAGTTCCATGTAAAGGGTAGTTTGGGGTGGGGGGATTTTTCTCAAAATCTTCGTGTCCCATCCCTGGAAGATACTAAACTTAAATACCAAGCTTGGTATTTTACCGACTTTTCGTTTTTGAGTTATCGTGTTCACAGACACACGGACACACACACACACGGACCTTTTTGTGAAAATGCTTTTTTTGGTAATCGGGGACCCTAAAACATATATTTCCGGTGAAATCTCGGTATCAAATTTTTTGGTGGAGTGCAATACCTTCTCTATACACTATGTGCATAGTGCGTATAGAGAAAGTAAAAATCAAAACAAATAGAAAGAAAACTTTTCTTCACTCATGCTAAATCTACTCATTTTGGCAACTTCCTACATGCTGGAAGTCAGCAAAGATCAAATAACTGGTAAGCAACTATCAATCTCTAAATTCTGTTTTTTCTTTCTTTCTCTGATTACCCTCCTCGTATGTAGGACTTAAACCACTCAAGACTTACAAGGCAGGACCTGTGTTCGAAGCCTGCTGGGTAGATTCTCTGGATCAGAGATGGGTGATCTATCCAATATGGTATGATAGTGAGGAAGTCTCTGATATGAGCTTAAGGTGAAATGGTGAAACGATAAGGATGTTTTTTTCCGGAGTTTTCCCTTATTCTGAGAAGACAAATATTCAGTAATTCTAAGCTAAGGGGCACCGAACACTTGTGCATCATTTAACCAATTTTATCCATCGTTTGATATGACCAACCAGGTCAAAAGACGTTAACCTCTATTGCGAAATAACGATGTAAGACAAAATAAAGTAAAATAAATTAATTGGATGAATAAACCCTTGATTTGGCTTTTCATATTAAAGTCTAAACAGTCTATATTACTTTCTCTATACATACTATGTACATAGTGTATAGAGGTGTTGTAATGCACCCAAAACTTGGATACCGAATCGAAAAAAATCATTTTTGGAAAATGTCCTTGTATATGTGTGTGTGTGTGTCTGTGGACAGCTTAGCTCAAAAACAATAAGACCATTTAATACCAAACTTGGTATTTAAGTTCAGTATCTTCCAAGGATGCGACAAGAAGATTTTCAAGAAAATGCCCCATCATCAACTACGATTTACATGGAAAAAAATTTAGAACATTTTGAATTTCTCAAAAATGGCTCTAACGACTTTGAATAAAATATCGTATATTAAAGATATTTACCAGACAAATAAAATTTATATCTTGAATTTTCTGAGAAAAGCCTCTAAAGGCTACTTTATTCTGGATGAGTTTTACGCAATTTTGCATAACTGGTAAACCGTAAGAAATAGACCAAAGCTAACTTAACAGAAAAGGTAGAGCACAGTAAAACACACAGTTTATATTATATACAGTTTTTTCGCGGTGTTGATCGTTTTTGAGATATCCCTTATTATTGGTTTCAGCTTTAAAAAGAATTATAATTTTCTCATACAGGAATTTGTCGACTCCTGTCCATACATACAAAGGAACTTCAGTCACATAGCAGCCAGTTTTTGACTATCACTTTAACCTATGGTACTCCCTTATTTCGCTTCTAATTACAAGGAAGCGAGTAATAAGACTATTTCTGCTAATTTTTTCTCGATTAGCATGGAGTAAATAGAAGCATAAGCTTTTTAACTATACTTTGTTGCAGAGATGTAGAGAAAGTGATTTGAATGGAACACAAGATATTTGTAGGGGTATCATTTGAAATTCCAAGTGGGAGAATCAGAAGGTAATATCTAAAGTGCATTTAAGACCATTTTAGGCTTTCCCCTCAAAATCTAAGTGGACGTGTTTTTATTTGAATCAAATTAAATTAAATAAATTGTTATTTAGACTGGAATACAATGAGTGTGTATGAGTTTGTGACAAGTAAGAGAAGTCATTTGAGTGGATTTTGTTTATGATTTATTTTCCAAAAATAATTATGATAAATTGTGTCATAGTGTATTATTAGTTTGGAAATGTTTGCTTAAGGCAGCTCTCAAATCTATCAGTTTGTAACAATGCTTCCATAAATTTATCCAGCTTCGACTACTCTGATTATAAAAAAATCTTATGTGTAACACTTACATGACTTGCTCTAGACTTCAAACTTCTTACATAAGATTCTTCTTCTTTCTGCACCTTAATTAGCACAATGTTCTTATTATTTAGTTCCTTATAAGTAGGCAGAAAATAAGGGAATACTCTAGGCTAAACCGATAGTCAAATGTTTTAAAAGCTGTCTTGTGCGGTTGTCATTACAAATCGCTTCTTTACTTGGCCAGGAGTAGAACAAAAGAAAAACGGACACTTACTGTCTGAGAAAAATATAAGACGTATAATAAACAACTGAAACCAATAACAAGGAATATCTCGGAATCGGTTACCTCCACAACAGAAATTGTAAATGACATAAATTGTGTGTTTTGACGAAATCTGCATTTTCGATGTAGCAAGGTGTTGTCTATCTTACAGTTTAGCAGTTAAGCAAAATTCGGCAAAATTCATCCATGTAAAGAGGTCTTCAGAGGCTATTCTCAGAAAATTCGAGATATATTTTATTTGGGATGTAAATATCTTCAATATACGAGATTTTAATCAAAATAGCCAATGCCATTTTTTAGAAAATCAAAATACTCGAAAATGTATCCATGTAAAGGAAAGTTGGGTTGGGGGGATTCTCTTGAAAATCTTCGTGTCGCATCCTTCCAAGATACCAAATCTAAATATCAAGTTTGGATTTAACGGTCTTTTCGTTTTCGAGCTATGCTGTCCACAGATACACACTCACACACTCACACAAGCGGACCTTTTCCAAAAAATCCTTTTTTATGGATGCAGGGGGACGCAAAATATGTATTGCCGGTGTACTCCCGGTATCGAATTTTTGGGTGCATTACTATACCTTCTCTATACACTATGTACATAGCACATGTAGAGAAAGTACAAAAAAATTCATTTTGCTAGGTAACGATGTAAAAAATAAATTGTACAAGAAATAATGTCATTAATAAGCAATTGAATAGTCTTTTCATATAAAAGTGTAAAAATATTGGGATGCCATTTAAAGTTTCAAAGTGGGGGTTCCTGGGGATGCAGTGAAATCTAAAGTACATTAGGATCAGTTATCCCCTCAATATATAAGTTGAGGAGTTGTGTGTTTAAATCAAATTAAATTTAAATAAATTGTTTTTAGACTGGAAAATATTGAAATGAAAGTTTTATTTGTTAATATTATAGCATACAATGAGTGTGTGTGAGTTCATGAGGGGTAAGATAAGTCATTTGAATGGTTTTTGGTCATAGTTTATTTTCCTAAAATAATTATAATAAGTTATGCCAGAGTATACATATTTTTACATTGAAAATGTTTGCTTAAGGCAGCTTTCAAATCTATCATTATGTTACCTTTCTTTGTTAAAAGCCTAACAATGCCTCCATAAATTTTTCCAGCTTCGACTACTATGTTTATAAAAAAAGAAATAGTTTAGGTCAATGGTTTCCAATCGACTGATCCAATTTACAGCAAAAGTATACAGATGCACGCAAACAACAACAACATAAGCAACAGACCGGATCAAATCAATCAAATTAAACACAATTTGTGCTTCCACATATATATTTTTTTCTCTAACCAGATAAACAACACAAAAACTGATGTGAATTTTATGTGAGTCTAATTGGTATGGATGTTCCCCCTCATTTATCAGTGTGCGTTAACTAATTGAAACCTTTTAAATGTTTCCCTAATTGCTGCATCGCGCAAGCACCTCCCCCACCCCCGTCAGGTGGGATGTGTAGGCAACCGGCGTAGCGCCCAACAGCGTAAAATTACCTAATTATCCATTACGTCACTTCGTAAATAATATTGTGGTTGTTACTGCTTGTATACTGCGCTGACTCGTCAAAATAAATACCAGTGTTTTTGTTCTGCACACATCCACTAAACAGCGACCGCAGCCACGACCATCAAGAGCAGTCAGCACTATTCTTCTTTCTTTTTTTTTTTTCTATCCCTTGCGCATTACAGCACGTTTTAAACTTTGAAAGCTAAACTCATTACTACATACAGTTATTATAATGTGAAAGACGTGCTAATACTTCATGGAGAATAATAAACCACATGGCTAATTATGGACCTTTGTAAAAGAAGTTAAAATCATATATACATAATATCTAAAAGGGGAAATATTTGCCTTTGAAAGGTAAAGATAATAATTTGCTTTTTAAAATGTTAATGTAAATTACTGCTTCACTTACAGTTGTTTTTCTAATGAACGGAAATACAAGGGCAATGCAGAAAGTAACAAGATTTGGCGTAAATAAATAATAACGAAAAATCTGATGTGTTACAATCATAAACCTTTCGCTAGCTTCTCTACAAACAAACTTCTCACAAACCATGCTAATCTAGATAAACATTAACAGAATTTTATTACTTAGTTTCTTATAAGTACACTATAACTAAGGGAATGCACTAGGCTAAAGTGATAGTCAAATGTAGAACAAAAGAAAAACGGACACTCCCGTCTTAGAAAAAAATAAATTTTTCACAACTGAAACTAATAACAAGGAATACCTCGAAAACAGCAAGCTCCACGAAAAAAAGTATATGACATAACTTGTTTACTTTAACAAGATCTACATTTTTTGTATAGTAAGTTTTTGTCTATCTCTTACGGTTTACTATTTATGCCAAATTAAGCAAAATTCATCCAGAATAAACATCTATTTAGAAGATAATCGCAGAAAATTCAAGATATACATTTTATTTGTGATAGAAATGGCTTTAATAGGTGGTATTTTAATCAAAATCGTTAAAGCCATTTTTAAGAAAAACAAAATTTTCGAAATTTTTTCCGTGTAAAGGTTAGTTAGGAGTGGGGGATTTTCTTGAAAATCTTCGTGTCGCATCCTTGGAAGATACCAAACCTAAATACCAAGTTTGGTACTTAACCGTCTTTTCGTTTTTGAGCTATTCCTAGATATTGGTTTAATTTATATTTCACTATATGTTTGTAAATTAACATTCTTTAATATGGTAGGTCATAACCGACAGTTAATTATGCTCAAGTGAATTCGGTGTCCATAGAGCTTACTGCTACTCGACACTCTTCTGAGAATATGGGAAAAGTCCAGAGAAGTCGCAGTCGGATAACTCACCATAACCGAGATTCGAACTCGAGGACTCTTGAATACGAGACAGAACTCTGCCACCACATTATAGAGATGGAAATTTCAATTTTAAAATACTTACGCATTTCTAAAAATCTGATGTGTACCATTCACATGACTTTCTCTTCATCTCTGCAACAAATTATTCTTAAAAAAATCACATGGCTTTCTCCATATTCCTGCGACAAATAATTCTTAAAAAGCTTACACTTCTATTTACTTATGCTAATCAGAAAAAAAAATAGCAGAAATAGTCGTATTACTCGCTTCCTTGTAAGTGAAGCGACATAAGGGACAACCGTATGTCAAAGTGATAGTCAAAAGCTGGTTGCTATGTCAATGAAGTTCCTTTGTTTATATGGATAGGAGTTGACAAGTTCCTGTATGAGAAAAGTATACGTTTTTCATAGCAGAAACCAAAAAAAAAAAAAAAAAAAAAAAAAAAAAAAAAAAAAAAAAAAATGTCACAAAAACGACGACCTCCACGGAAAAATGTATATAACATAAATCGTGTGCTTTAATGTGCTCTACATGATTTGTGTAGTAAGTTTTTGTCCATTTCTTACGGTTTAGCAGTTATTCAAAATTTAGTAAAATTCATCCAGAATAAACTACTCTTCAGAGGCTATTCCCAGAAAATTCAATATATACATTTTTTTTATCAGGTAAATATGTTTAATAAACGAAATTTTAATCAAAATCGTTAGAGCTATTTTTGAGCAAATCAAAATTTTCGAAAAAAGTTTCATGTAAAGGGCAGTTGGGGGTGGGGGGATTTTTCTCAAAATCTTCCTGTCGCATCCCTGGAAGATACTAAACTTAAACACCAAGTTTGGTATTTTGCCGACTTTTCGTTTTTGAGTTATCGTGTTCACAGACACACAGACACACACACACACACACAGACGGACTTTTTTGTGAAAATGCTTTTTTTGGATATTGGGGACCCTAAAACATATATTTCCGGTGAAATCTCAGTATCGAATTTTTGGTGGAGTGCAATACTTTCTGTATACACTATGTACATAGTGTATATGGAGAAAGTAAAAATTAGCAGAAATAATCGTATTACTCTCTTCCTTGTAAGTAGAAGCGATATAAGAGAGTACCATAGGTTAAAGTGATAGTCAAAAGCTGGTTGCTATGTCACTGAAGTTCCTTTGTCTCTAAGGACAGGAGTTGACAAATTCCTGTATGAGAAAAATATAAGTTTTACAAAGCAGAAACCAAAAACATGGAATGTCTCAAAAACGATGAACTCCAAGAAAAAAAAAAAAATATATATATAACATAAATTGTGTGTTTTAACGTGCTCCACATTTTTCGTGCAGTAAGTTTTTGTTCATCTCTTACGGTTTAGCTGTTATTCAAACTTTCATACACTTCATTGAGAATAAAGTACTCTTCAGAGGTTATTATCAGAAAATTCAAGAAATACATTATATTTGTCAGGTAAATATCTTTAATATACCATATTTTAATCAAAATCGTTAGAGCCATTTTTGAGAAAATCAAAATTGTTTAAAAATGTTCCCTGTAAAGGGTAGTTAGGGGTGGGGGGATTTTTCTCAACATCTTCGTGTCGTATCCCTGGAAGATACTAAACTTAAATACCAAGTTTGGTATTTTACCGACTTTTCGTTTTTGAGTTATCGTGTTCACAGACACACGGACACACACACACACGCTCACGGACTTTTTTCCGAAAATGCTTTTTTTAGATAAAGGGGACCCTAAAACATATATTTCCGGTGAAATCTCGGTATCGAATTTTTGTGTGGAGTGCAATAATTTTCCATACACTATGTACATAGAGCGTATAGCGAAAGTAAAAATCTGATGTGTTACACTCACATGACTTTCACTAGCTGTTGTACACACTTCATACATAAGATTCTTCTTCTTTCTGCACCTTGCTAATCGAGGTACTCATTAGCACAATGTTCTTATTATTTAGTTCCGTATAAGTAGGAAGAAAATAGGGAATACACTAGGCTAAACCAATAGTCCAATGTTTTAAAAGCTGTCGTTATGCGATTGTCGTCACAAATCGCTTCTTTCCTTGGCTAAGAGTAGAACAAAAGAAAAACGGACACTCCCGTCTAAGTACTTCACAACAGAAACCAATAACAATCAATACCTCGAAAACGGTAAGCTCCACGAGAAAAATGTATATGACATAACTTTTGTATTTGAACATATTTTTTGTATAGCAAGTTTTTGTCTATTTCTTACGGTTTACTAGTTATGCCAAATTAAGCAAAATTCGTCCAGTATAAACAGGTCTTCAGAAGCTATTCCCAGAAAATTCAAGATATACATTTTATTTGTTAGGTAAATATCTTTACTATATGATATTTTAATCAAAATCGTTTAGCCATTTTTAAGAAAATCACCATTCTCGAAAAAAGTTTAATGTAAAGGGTAGATTGCGGTGGGTTTTTTTTTCTCAAAATCTTCGTGTCGCATCTCTGGAAGATACTAAACTTAAATACCAAGTTTAGTATTTTAGCTACTTTTCGTTTTCGAGTTATCATGTTCACAGACATACGGACACACACACACACGGACGTTTTTCTGAAAATGCTTTTTTTGGATACAGGGGGTTCTAAAACATGTGTTTCCAGTGAAATCTCGGTATCGAATTTTTGGATGGAATACAATACTTCTCTATTCCTATGTACATTGTACATATGAGGCTAGAGAAAGTAAAAATCTGATGTGTTACACTCTCATGACTTTATCTAGCCGTTCTACAAACTTCTTACATAAGATTATTCTTCGTTCTGCACCTTGTAATCGAGGTATTCAGCACAATGTTCTTATTACTTAGTTCCTTATAAGTAGGAAGAAAATAAGGGAATAAACTAGGCTAAATCGATAGAGAAATATTTTAAAAGCTTTCGTTATGCGATTGTCATTACAAATCGCTTTTTTTCTTGGCTAGGAGTAGAACAAAAGAAAACGGACACTCCCGCCTGACAAAAGTATAAGTACTTTACAACTGAAATTAATAACAATGAATATCTCGAAAACGGTAAGCTCCACGAAAATAATGTATATGACGTAAATCGTGTATTTTAACAAAGCCTACATTTTTTGTATAGCAAGGTTTTGTCTATCTCTTACGGTTTATTAGTTATGCAAAATTAAGCAAAATTCATCCAGAATAAACAGGTCTTTAGAAGCTATTCAAGATATACATTTTATTTGTCAGGTAAATATCTTTGGTATACGATATTTTAATCAAAATCTTTAGAGCCATTTTTTAGGATATCAAAATTTTCGAAAAAAGCTCCATGTAAAGCGTAGTTTGGTGTGGGGGGATTTTTCTCAAAATCTTCGTGTCGCATCCCTGGAAGATACTGAACTTAAATACCAAGCAATACTTGTCTATCCCTATGTACATTGTACATACGGGGCAAGAGAAAGTAAAAAGAGATTTGGTTATCCAATTTCTTTCTTGTAGTCAAACAAAGAAAGCGGAATGTTACTGAAGCACATGGATCTGCTCCAGAAAGTTTTGGCTAACGCTTTAGACCCCTATCTATAAGGAAATGTGTAATAAAATATTTCTACGAATGTTTATACCTATATACATGAACACATAGAACAACAATCTATTTCCATTTACATGTGTTTCTCTAGCTGTTCCACAAACAAACTTTGCTTATAAATAATTGCATTTATCTACGTCAGCTAATTGATAGACACTAGCAGAAATGGTCTTATTATTTGTTTCCTATAAATAAAAGGAAAATTAGGGAATACACTAGGCCATAATAACAGAAACATCTTTTAAACATCATCGCTATGTGAAAAAATTGAAATTCAGTTTTTCTTTTGTATTACCGGGAGTAAAAACAAAATAGATAAAACGAAAGTTGACAATAGCTTAAAATTGAAACCAATAACAAGGAGTATAGAAACGGTTAGCTGAAAAAAAAATTATATGACAAAAATTAGGAGTTTTAATGATATCTGCATTTTCTGTGCAGTAAGCCTAACAGAGAAAAAATGTTGAGAACATGCCAAAGGAAGTTGCAGAGAAAGATTCTAGGCGTCAGCCTCCGTGACAGAATACGCAAGCAAGAACTGAGGAAGGTGACAGGCATCAAATATACAATAACTAAGCCAGTGACATCAAATGGAAGTGGGCGGACCACGTCATGAGGATGGACTACAACAGATGGGCACACAAGATGACAGCCTGAGATCCAAGAACCGGCTAAGGCCGGCAGAAAAAAAAGATGGGGAGACGATCTGAAACCTCACTTTAGACACAACATCGGCCAAGGATCGCAGAAAATGGAGACTATTGATAGAGGCAGAATCTTTCCCGAACTGATTACCTGGGATTGCCAGAATAACCACCTTGCTAGCCAAGAAGCCCTTGCCCTACAGGGATCCTACCGGCTAATTCTAATTCTAAGATCCTTTGACTGTCTGTCACTATACTACAAAAGTTTGTCATCCAGATTGAATGTCTTAAGGGACTATACACAAATAATTAAAAATATGCATTTCGTTTGTTACCAAAATATCTCAAATAAATTGCATTTTAATAAAAAGTTGTACGGTCATTTTTGGTAAAATCAAAATGTTCGAAAACCGTTCCATGTAAAGGGCAGTTTGGGTTTGTCGCATCCTTGTAGGATATTGAACTTAAATACCGAATACCAATTTTTGTTTGTGAGCCATGCTGCCCACGACTCTCTCTCTCTCTCACACACACACACACACACTCGGACATGTATCTAAAAATGCTTTTATTTTATTAAGGAGGTACCAAAATGTGTATTTTCAGTGTAAACTTCAGTATTGATAGATATAATATCTTCGTTACTTACTATGTACATACTTGCTAGACAAAGTAATAAGTTTTGTGGAATACTTTTTGGAGAATAGGTAGAAAAGGTCGTGGAAATGTAACAAATCAGATTTTTACTTTCTTTACACGCACCATGTACATAGTGTATAGAAGGTATTGTATTGCCCCAAAAGTTGGATAACGAGATTTCACCGGAAATAAATGTCTTGAGACCCCTGCTTCCAAAAAAAAATTTTAGAAAAATGTTCGTGTGTGTGTGTCTGTGGGCACCATAGTTCAAAAACAAAAAGACCGTTAAATACCAAACATGGTATTTAAGCTCAGTATCTATCAAGGATGCGACACGAAGCTTTTCAAGACAATTTTGATTTTCTGAAAAACGGTTGTAACGATTTTGATCAAGATCTCTTACATTTAAGATATTTACATGACAAATAAAATGTATATCTTGAATTTTCTGGGAATAGCCTCAGAAGCTCTCTTTATTCTGGATGAATTTTACAGAATTTTGCATACCTAATAAAAATCACAATAAAACACACAATTTATGTCATATACATTTTTCTCGTGGAGTTGACCGTTTCTGAAATATACCTTTTTATTATTTTCAGCTTTAAAATACATATTTAAACACGAATTTGTCAACTCCTATCCATATAAACAAAGGAACTCCAGTCACATAGCAACCAGCTTTTGACTATCACTACGCTGGCCACGCTCGCCAAGGCGTCTCGCTTTGGTGCTTCGTAGCGCAGGGGACCGTGGGTTCGAGTCCCGCTTTGGGTATGGGTGTTATATGTTTGTGTATATGTGTGTGTAACAGTAGAAAAATAGCAATTCAGTAATCATATAGCAAACAAAGTAAAAGAATCTTATGTGTTCCATTCAAATGACTTTCTCTACATCACTGTAACAAATTATTGCTAAAAAGATTATGACTCTTTTTACTTCATGCTACTCGAAAACAAATTAGCCGAAATAGACTTATTACTTGTTTCCTTGTAAGTAGAAGCGAAATAAGGGAGTACCATAAGTTAAAGTGATAGACAAAAGCTGGTTGCTATGTGACTGAAGTTCCTTTGTTTGTCTGGACAGGAGTTAACAAATTTCTGTATGAGAAAAGTAAGTTTTTTAAGCTGAAACCAAAAACAATGAATGTATCAAAAACGATCAACTCCACGAACAAAAATGTATATAATATAAGTTGTGTATTTTAACGTGTTATACATTTCTTGTGTAGTAAGTTTTTATCTAAGTCTTACGGTTTAGCAGTTATGCAACATTTCGTAAAATTCGTTTGGAATAAAGTAGTCTTCAGAGGCTATTCCCAGAAAATTCAAGATATACATTTTATTTTTTAGGTAAATATCTTTAATATACGATATTTTGATCAAAATCGGTACACACATTTTTTAGAAAATCAAAATGTTTGAAAAATGTTCCATTTAAAGGGTAGTTTGGGGTAGGGGTATTTTTCTCAAAATCTTCGTGTCGCATCCCTGGAAGATACTAAACTTAAATACTAAGTTTGGAATTTTAGCTACTTTTCGTTTTTGAGTTATCGTGTTCATAGACACACGGAAACACGGACATACGGACACACACACACATGCACACACACGGACCTTTTTGTTAAAATGCTTTTTTTGGATATAAGGGATCGTAAAACATATATTTCCGGTGAAATCTAGGTATCGAATTTTTACTTTCTCTATACGTGCTATGTACATAGTGTATAGAGAAAGTATTGCACTCCACCAAAAAATTCGATACTGAGATTTCACCGGAAATATGTTTTAGGGACCCCTGTATCCAAAAAAAAAGTATTTTAAGAAAAAGGTCCGTGTGTGTGTGTGTCCGTGTGTCGTATGTCCGTGTGTCCGTGAACACGATAACTCAAAGACGAAAAGTATTAACTTGGTATTTAAGTTTAGTATCTTCCAGGGATGCGACAGGAAGATTTTGAGAAAAATCCTCCCACCCAAACTACCCTTTACATGGAACTTTTTTCGAAAATTTTAATTTTCTAAAAAATGGCTCTAACTATTTTGATTAAAATATCGTATATGAAAGATATATACATGACAAATAAAATGTATATGTTGAATTTTCTGGTAATAGCCCCTGAAGAGTACTTTATTGTCGGTCAATTTTACGGAATTTTGCATAACTGCTAAACCGTAAGTGATGGACAAAAACTTACCACATAACAAATGTAGAGCACCTTAAAACACACTATTTATGTTACATGCATTGTTTTCGTGGAGTTGATTGTTTTTGAGACATTCCTTGTTTTTGGTTTCTGCTATGAAAAACTTACACTTTTCTCATACAGGAATTTGTCAACTGCTTTCCATACAAACAAAGGAACTTCAGTGACATAGCAACCAGCTTTGGTCTATCACTTTAACCTATGGTATTCCCTTATTTCGCTTCTATTTATAAGGAAGCAAGTAATATGGCTATTTCTGCTGATTGTATACTGATTAGCATGAAGTAAATAGAGGAATAAACTTTTTGAGAATAATTTGTTGCTGGGGTATAGTTAAAGTTATGTGAATGGAACACATCAGATTTTTTTGGATGTAAGGGACCCTAAAACATATATTTCCGGTGAAATCTCGGTATTGAATTTTTGGGTGGAGTACAATTCCTTCTCTATACACTATGCACTGACCAGACTTCGGAGCTGTATTTAATAAAAAGAAAATAAAAAAAGACTTTAATCTATAGTACAACTTTATTTCACTTTTACTATCAATGAAGCAAGTAACAAAACTATTTTTGCTAACTTATTCTGGATTAGCATGAATTAAATCGAAGCATAAACTTTTTAACAATAATTTGTTGCAGAGACTTAGAGAAAGTCATGTGAATGGAGCAAATCAGATTTTTTTTTTTATTTGGGGTGTCTGAAAACGTGTATTTCCAGTGTATTTGGCTGGAATGTAACTCTTTCTCTAAGCAGTAGAGATAATAATTAGAAGCGCTCTCTAAGGAATGAATATTTTATTTCTTTGGAAAATCTCGATAAATTGCATTTGGACAGGTAACATTTCAGTGGCGCTGATATGTGGACACGGAAAGTTTATTGTTGTAGCGGGCACTTGCGCATGCTGTCAAGGGTAACGGCCACTTGAATAATTAACGCATCTAATGGGACAGATGCCATTCACTGATATAAGTTTTATACGGACAGTCCTTTTCGGGAGGGGAAATTTCCTGATACGACACGCTAGGGAAAGAGCACTAGAAAATCATGCGACGTCCACTCATGTCAACATCTGCTTCGATATCTCTGCACAGAAATTACCGCATTGCGACACACGGTGTAAAAATCTCTTGTCTTCCATTTCTCCACATCTCTGCAGTAAAATATTGTTAGAAAGCTTGTGCTTCTATTTAATTCATGCTAATTGAGAAAGCATCAGCAGAAATAGTCTTATTACTTGCTGCCTTGTAAGTAGAAGCCAAATAAGGGAGTACCATAGTTTAAAGTGATAGTCAAAAGTTGCTTGTCCTGTCAGTGAAGTTCTTTTGTTTGTATGGACATCAGTTGACAAATTCCTGTATGAGAAAGGTATGTTTTTCATGGCAGAAACCAAAAACAAGGAACGCCTCAAAGGCGATGAACTCCACGAAAAAAATGTATATATCATAAATTGTGTGTTTTAAAGTGCTCTACATTTTTTGTGCAGTAAGTTTTTGTCCATGTCTTACGGTTTAGCTGTTATTCAAAATTCCGTAAATTTCATCCAGAATAAACTACTCTTCAGAGGCTGTTCCCAGAAAATTCAAGATATACATTTTATTTGACATGTAAATGTCTTTAATATATGATATTTTAATCAAAATCGTTAGAGCCATTTTTGAGAAAATCGAAATTTTTGAAAAAAGTTCCATGTATAGGGTAGTTGGAGGTGTGGGGATTTTTCTCAAAATCTTCGTGTCGCTTCCCTGGAAGATACTAAACCTAAATACCTATTTGGTATTTTACCGACTTTTCGTTTTTGAGTTATCGTGTTCACAGACACACGGACACATGGACACACTGACACTAGGACACACGGAGACACGAACACGGATACACACACACGGACATATTTGTGAAAATGATTTTTTTTTACACAGGGGACCCTAAAAGATATATTTCCGGTGAAATCTCGATATTGAATTTTTGGGTGGAATACAATACTTCTCTATCCGTATGTACATTGTACATACGGGGTTAGAGAAAGTAAAAATGTATGCAACATAAATTGTGTGTTTTAAAGAGCTTTACATTTTTGGTCTGGTAAGTTTTTATCTACCTCTTACGGTTTACCAGTTATGCAAATTTCAGCAAAATTCATCCTGAATAAACATGTCTTTAGAGGCCATTCCTGGAAAGTTCAACATATACATTTTATTTGTTACGTAAATATTTTAAATTTAAGAGATTAATATATTGTTAGAGCCATTTTTGAGAAAATCAAAAATTTTGAAACGTTTTCCTTCTATAAGTTAGTCGGTGATAAGGATTTTCTTAAAAATCTTCATGTCGTATCCTTGGACACGTGACTAGTTTGGTATTTAACGGTCTTTTCGTTTTTGAGCTCTGCTATCTATATACACACGCTCACACACACACACACACACACACACACACACAATCACACACACACACACTAGCATTTTTCTAAAAATGCTTTTTTTTTTTTTTTTGGATTCAGGGAGGCCCAAAGCATGTATTTCTAGTGAAATCTCGGTATCGAATTTTTGGGTGCAATACAATACGTTCTCTATACCTGTGTACATAGTACGTGTAGAGAAAGTAAAAACCTAATGTGTTCCATTCACACGCTGTCCTGTAGCTGTTCAATAAATATACCTTTTATTCAAAACATTAATCTGTTATTGAAGACTCCTAACATAGCATACCATGCTATTCAAGATAAACATAAGCAGAATCAGTCTGACTATTAACTCCTTGGAAGTAGAGGGGAGTTAGAAAATGCATAGGCTAAACCGATAGTCTCGTCCTTTAAAAGCGGCCGCTTTGCAAAACAATTAAAATTCCAATGTCTTTGATTCCCGGAGTAAACAAGCGAGAAACGAAGAAAGATGTCTTCCCGTTTGAGAAGAGTTAATTGAATTGAAAATTGAAACCAATACTCTCGAATATCTTGAAAACGGTTAATTCTGCAACAAAAATCTAAAGGACATAAATTGTGTGGCACATTTTTGTCTATCTCTTACGGTTTAGCAGTTAAGTAAAGTTGATCCAGAATAAAGAGGTGTTCAGAGGCTAATCCCAGAAAGTTCAAAATATATATTTTATTTCGAATGTAAACATTTTTAATATACAGGATTTTAATCAAAATCGTTACAGCCATTTTTGAGAAAATCAAAATTTTCAAAAATTTCTTAATGTAAAGGGTACTTTATGATGGGGGGATTTGCTTAAAAATCTTCGTGTCACATGCTTAGAAAATACTAAATCTAAATATCAAGCTTGAAATTTAACGGTATTTTCGTTTTTGAGTTATGCTGTCCACACACTTACGCTGACACATACACACATACAGACAGACGGACAGACAGACACACACACATACACGGACATTCTTCTAAAAATGTTTTTTTTTTTTTTTATTCAGGAGATCCCAAAACATGTATTTTCGGTGAAATCTCGGTATCGAATTTTTGGTTGCAATACAATACCTTCTCTATACACTATGTACATAGTACGTGTAGAGAAAGTAAAAAACCATTCCACTTCATGCTAGTGGAGATAAACATAGGTAGAAATAATTTAATTACTCAGTTACTTATAAGGGTAGTAAGGAGGTACACTATGATAAGGCTATAGTCAAATTGTTACTTTCTCTATACGTACTATGTACTTAGTGAATAGAGAGGGTATTGCACTCCACCAAAAAATTCGATACCGAGATTTCACCGGAAATATATGTTTTAGAGTCCCCTGTATCCAAAAAAACGTATTTTCAGAAAAAGGTTCGTGTGTGTGTCCGTGTGTCCGTGTGTCCGTGTGTCCGTGTGACTGTGAACACGATAGCTCAAAAACGAAATTTCGGTAAAATACCAAACTTGGTATTTAAGTTTAGTATCTTCCAGGGATGCGACACGAAGATTTTGAGAAAAATCCCCCCACCCAAAACTACCCTTAACATGGAACTTTTTTCGAAAATTTTGATTTTCTAAAAAGTAGCTATAACGATTTTGATTAAAATATCATATATTAAAGATATTTACCTGACAAATAAAATGTATATTTTGAATTTTCTGGGAATAGCCTCTAAAGACTACTTTATTCTAGATGAATTTTGCATAACTGCTAAACCGTAAGAGATGGACAAAAAGCTAACACACAAAAAATGTAGATCACGTTAAAACACACACTTTCTGTTAATACATTTTTTTTCGTGGAGTTGATCGTTTTTGAGATATTCCTTTTTCTTAGTTTCAGCTTTGAAAAACTTATACTTTTCTCATACAGGAATTTGTCAACTCCTGGCTATACAAACAAAGGAACATCAGTCACATAGCAACAGCTTTTGGCTTTCACTTTAACCTATGGTACTCCCTTATTTCGCTTCTACTTACAAGGAAGCAAGTAATAAGACTATTTCAGCTATTTTTTTCTCGATTAGCAGGAAGTAAATAGAAGCATAACCTTTTTAAAAATAGTTCATTGCAGAGATATAGAGAAAGTCATGTGAATGGAACACAGCAGATTTTTTTAAAATCTCTCACAGGCTATTGACGATGTAAATTCTAAATTTTAGAACTTCTTTGCATGTACGGGTATAAAGCAAAAGCTATACGGATGACGAATTCTGTTTGATAAAATTATAAATATGTTAAAGTTGAAACCAATAACATGAAATATTTCTGAAATCATTAACTCCATAACAAAAACTTGGTGAACATAAATTGTGTTCATTTTTTGTGTAGTAATTGTTTTTATTGTTTCATTTGTATAGCCCCCTTTAACATCCAAGTTCATATCGGGGGCTTTGCACTAGAAACAACACATTGCCTGTTGGTTCTTTTTGTTGCATTTAAAACGTTTTTCCCCCCTCAAACACAACATACACACTTATTCACGCTCACATAATACTTTCAGACTCTGCGTGGGACAGGGAGTAATTCTGGTTAAAGATAAATTCCCCATCCTAGCCGGGAATCGAATCCGGGACCTCTGGGTGAAAAGTCGGCTCGCTATAGTAATTTGTTTTCTATCTCTTGTGTTTATCAGATATGCAAAGGCCATCCAGAATGAAGAGGACTGCAGATGTATACATTTTATTTGTCATGTAAATATATTTAGAATACAGCATTTTAATCGAAATCGTAAGTCATTTTAGAAAAACTAAAAGGTTTCGAACATTTTCTTGAAAGTCTTCGTGTTGCATTTTTGGATGATACTGGGCTTACACAAAGTGGGAGGTGAATAGGTTCGTATAGTTGTATCAGCGTTTTGATGACGATGTGATGATCTAGTATTTGCTGTTTTCTTCGTTAGTTTCTAAAGTTATGTTCATGAGGAGAAGTTCGCGATGTTTTTATAATGGTTTTTATTGCCGGTCTCAGACGTTTTGTGATTATTTACCTAAGAGTCACACGGTAGACCCTCCTCTGCTCTCTGACCTCGCCGACTATAGGTGGTGTTATATGAGGGAGGAAATTCGACCACACTGAAGCTTCAAGCTACGTAACGTAAGTTTTCTTTTTTCATACAACATTATCTGATTCGGATTCACAATGTATTCAGGGTTCAAGTTAAAAATATTGAACACACTGACATTTTGCTTCATTTAAATTTGGTTTTACTGAACACATGTAACTCAAAACAACATGTACTGTCTGTTCAGCGGTGTTATAACTGTGGGTTGAGGTGGCTTATTGCTCTAGTAACACTTTAAGTCGTTCCGCGCGTGGCAAAACAGTGTTGCAATACTTTACTAAGAGTCGAATGACGAGTCTGCAAAATCTACAGGAATCAGATAGTACACAGTGATTATTGGCAACAGTGCTTTCTTCTTCCACTCTGTCACGCGCCTTTACTCTTCGCTTGCTTCAGTCTAAGAAATCACTAACTCCTTCCAATTGCCAAACCCCTACCTGCTTGGAAGGGTGTCCCATCTCACTAGCTAAAACACCGCCGAACAGACAATAAGCATTTGCACTTCGTTCTTTAAAGTCCACAATTACCTTCATTGTTCTTACAAAGGTGAGAAATTAAAGTTAAATCCCAACACTTAAAAGCCTTTAAATCGAAGTTAAGAGACCCTGTGTCACAGATCCGTTGAAGATTGCAGAGAATATTCGTCATTTGAAAAGATGACGATCTAGAAATCGCTAATGATATGGTCTCTTGCAGCATTGGCAGATTTCCCAGTTGGGTACAAAGGAAATAAATATCTGTTATTTGGATAGGTAGAGTCATACTGAAAAATTCAATGCTATAGTCGGGATTTGAACCACGGATCTTCCGATCTCTTGCCGGTGTTCTACCACTGGGCTACCATGGCAACATGCCAGCAGAGCATTACATTTTTCAACTAACTTGCATGTTTCGCAATAAACCACAAGGTGATTTCAAATTATTTTGAGATAACATACCCCAATGAATACTTACAATTTAGTAACCACTTTAAGCCCCAGGATTTCATAGCAGATCCAACTATTATAGTTAAGTAGTATTGATTTAATTGTTTTTTCACACAAGCCGCGTGTAGGACATGGGTTGGATAATTAGAGTCAGAATTAAACAATGGCAACAATTCGTCAGTCGGACTCTACCTATCCAAATCCTGTCCTACAAACGGCTTATATGGAAAAGAAATATCTGGTAATTTAGCATATACAAAGTTATTAATCACGTAATGGAAGTTTGGGACTGAATCAGTTCCTTGTTTCCTCACTGAGTCGCATGAATGCAGGTCGACAGTGTGTGAGTTGTACTAAACACAGGAGCTGCCATTGCGTGGTGA
Organism: Hymenopus coronatus; assembly: GCA_030762935.1. NCBI lineage: Eukaryota > Metazoa > Arthropoda > Insecta > Mantodea > Hymenopodidae > Hymenopus > Hymenopus coronatus. The sequence goes on from CM060883.1 coordinate 76,022,597, forward strand.
CTGTAACGCAGCAAAGCCCAGGGCCGTTCAAAACACATTCGATCCTGATATGTCTGCTTCATTTATGACAAAACTGTTAGTAAGTGGACAAAATAAGATACACTTGTGTATATGCATTGTTATCTAATAAATATCAAATTATATGCAGTTATTCACATCCTACCCTGCATATCAACTTTGGTATTTAGCCGACTTTACGTTTTTGATACTGTTCACAGTCACGTGTACACACGGACACAAAGACACATACACCGACCTTTTTCTAAAATGTATTTTTCCTTTCTTTCAGGGGACGCTGAAAGTACATCTCCGGTGAAATCTCGGCATCAAATATTTCCGTGGAGTGTAATATCTTCTCTACCTACGTTCTATGAACGAAGTATAGAAAGTAAAAAGGCAGGGAGTTTGTAATTATGTTAATCCCATTATGTCATATATTCAAGAAACATTGGAGAACAAGAAAGATTTAGAAACATTCATAAACAAATTAGAAAATACATTAAGGAACAACTACAACTTAAACATTAATAAATCAAAAACAAAAATTATGACTTGCAGGAAGAAAGGGAATAGTAACACAAAAATTAAACTAAATGAACAACTATTAGAAGAAACCGAAATATTTCAATATCTAGGAAGCAAAATAACAGCTGATGGAAGGAGCAAAACACAAATAACCAGTAGAATACAACACGCAAAACTTGCTTTTAATAAAAAGTACCAGCTATTTACTACAAACAATATTAGACTTGAAACCAGGAAGAATTTATTACAAACATATGTATGGAGTATTATGTTATATGGATGTGAAACTTGGACAATTTTAAAAGCAGAAAGAAAGAGAATAGAAGCATTTGAAACATGGTGCTATAGGAAGATTAAATGGAGTGACAAAATTAAAAATGAAGAAGTATATAAAAGAGCAGAAGCGGAAAAACGAATTTGGAACCAAATTAAAAGAAGAAGAACAAAATTAATAGGCCATTTATTAAGACATCAGAGCACACTGAATATCATAATAGAAGGTATGATAGAAGGAAGAGAAGATCACAATATATAAAACAAATTATGGAAGATATGAAATGCAGTAAATATGAAGAACTGAAACGGAAAGCAGAGAGAAGATGTGAATGGAGAGTTGCTGTAAACCAATCCAAGGATTGAAGACCCCTAACAACATTCAAGAAACAACCGCTGTAGATCACCACAAAAATATTTCATAGCTTACTGGAACAAAATGAAGACATAATTGTATTATTTCTGATTTTTACTTTCTCTACACGTACTATGTACATCCTGGACATAAAAATCTGATGTGTTCCATTCACATAACTTTCTCTATATCTCTGCAAGAAATTATTGTTAAATAGAGTATACTTTTATTTACTTCGTACTAATCGAGAAAAAAATTGCAGAAATAGTCTTATTATCTGCTTCCATGCAAGTAGAAGCGAAATAAGGGAGTACCATAGGTTAAAGTGATACTCAAAAGCTGGCTGCTATGTGACTGAAGTTCCTTTGTTTGTGTGGATAGGAGTTGACAAATTCCTGTATGGGAAAAGTATAAGTTTTCCAAAGCTGAAACCAAAAACAAGAAATACCTCAAAAACGATCAATTCCACGAAAAAAATGTATATAACATAAATTGCGTGTTTTAATGTGCTCTACATTTTTATATGGTAAGTTCTTGCCCATGTCTTACCGTTTAGCAGTTATGCAAAATTTCGTAAAATTCATCCAGGATAAAGTAGTCTTCAGAGACTATTCCCAGAACATTCAAGACATACATTTTATTTATCAGGTAAATATATTTAATATACGATTTTTAATCAAAATTGTTTGAGCCATTTTTGAGAAAATCAAAATTTCGAAAAAATGTCCATGTAAAGGGTAGTTTGGAGTGGGGGGATTTTTCTAAAAATCTTCGTGTCGCATCCCTGGAAAATACTAAACTTAAATACTAAGTTTGGTATTTTACCGACTTTTCGCTTTTGAGTTATCGTGTACACAGATACACGGACACACTGACACATGGACACACGGACACTCGGACACATATACACACACACACAGGCTTTTTTGTGAAAATATTTTTTTTTTGATATAGGGGGCCCTAAAACATATATTTCCGGTGAAATCTCGGAAATTTTTGGGTGGAGTGCAATACCTTCTCTATACACTGTGTACAAGTACGTGTAGAGAAAGTAAAAATGAGTCATCCCCATATTCGATGTGTCGAACGAAGAACTTCGGGTATCTTCATAAATGCCGTGTTCACAACGCACAGAAATAATTGTATAGTGGTCGCAACCGACAGCGCAATGATTAACTTATGGGTAATGAAAACATGTCACAGAATAACGTTACGGTGGCCAAGAGGTTAAGAAGGCCTTGCTGCCACTCATAATTTCCTAGGTTCAAGTTTTGTGCTGCTTCTCATTTCGTTACGTTTGTTAATTTTATGACTGGATATGTACAATATAATATTGCATTAATACAATTTTGGCGTTTGAAGTTATACACACACAAACATAATTGTACTAAAACTTCTGTTAAATAACTAAAAATGTACGTGTAAATAAATTACTATTACCTGCTAAAACTAAAGCATTAAAAATAAGCATTAATATTGGGTATATGAATTCTCATCCCGTAAAACTTCCTTCAATCAAAATTAAATGCCTTCACTAATATGGACAAGAAGCTATAAGTTCCCAGACTTCTTAAATTGTTGCCCAGAAGCCATCTTTGGCCTTCACTCATCTACAGAAAATTAATGCGCAGCTACATTTTTACCTCAGCCCACACATTCTCAATAGTTTCAAATCTGGTGAACAGGTCTACCACCCTGATGTTCTATCTCTCTGGAAATAAACTGAAATCTTTCGAGAAGTGTTGGCAGGACGATTATTCTGTAAAACTTCAACAATTCCATCAAGATATGTCATCCTCACAGAGGGAATCAAATATTATCGAGTATTTACGTGTGCTGCACACTGTTCATTGTATCGTCAAGCTGCCACAGCACACCTAGACCATCCCTTGATATCCAGCCCCAACACGATACAGATACGCGACAATGATAGAATTGTGAAGCCACGTATTTTGCAACGTGCCGGGACCCCTTTGGACGATACACAATCAGCTTTCCCCTACGTGTGGAACAAAATATCACCTCGTGTGAGAAAATCACGTTATTCCAGTTAGGGTTCACAATTTCCAATTGGGTCGATTTATATAGAATGTATTGGATCGATTTGTGAAGCGTCTGTTAAGTAAGAAAGTTCTCACTTCCCAAGAATATAAAATTGGCCCAAAATTGAATTCCTAAAAAGATTTCAAAGCATTGCTTTTCTTAACAATATTTTAGTATTTTTTATATTGCATAGATTCCTTTTTTGTTTGTGTTTTTTTTTTTCATTGAGAGAGAACTATTCATGCCTGAACTTCTGTCTGCAAAATATTGCTGTTTGGTAGAATAAACCTTAAAATAAATATCATAATGCCTATCATATTTTTAACTGTGCCCAAATGCCGAGCATAAAATAAATATGTCTAATATAAATAGCCACTATATTTTGATTGAACATCATTAGGAGAAGGGAATAAAAAGTTTCCTATATGCTTGCAGGGAATCTGCGGCCCTTACCAGAGGAATAGCTTACGTTTCGTCACAGCGCTACAGTAAACCCACATCGAAAATGGCAGGTATAGTAATGCTATACAGCAGAAACTGAAACATGTTTTGTGTCAATATTTTTAGTTAATATTGATAGTTTACTGTTGAAGATGCCTAAGTTATATAGTTCATTATGATTATTGATTATATGGGCTAGTAATATTCAGATTTGTAACTTGTGATAGCTTGTTGCTTCCGCTACACAACTGTATCGCGAATGGTGTACATCAGGCGCTGTGCCAAGTAGGTCTTAGACGAATTTGGCTTTCCAGATATGAATTTTTATTCTCTCCACGGATGTAAATACTAAGCGGAGAAGTTATTGTATTACACCCAAAAATTCGATACCAATATTTCAATTAAAATATGTTTTGAGGTCCCCTAAGTACAAACAGAAAGTAATTTTAGAAAAAGGTCCGTGTGTGTCTATGGACAGCATAGCTCAAAAACGAAAACTTAGTATTTCAGTTTGTATCATTCAAGGATGCGACACGAAGATTTTTAAGAACATCCCCCCACCTCAAACTACCCTTTACATGGAGAATCTTCTGAACATTCCGTTTTTCTCAAAGATGGCTATAACGATTTTGATTAATACCATATATTAAAGATATTTACATCGGAAATAAAACGTATATTTTGAACTTTCTAGGTACAGCCTCTGAAATACGCTTGAATATAAAAAATGACCTTTTCATTACTGGTAAGCACTAAGAAACTTATGCACAAAACATAAATTTCTTTAAAACACGCACTTCATGTTATATACATTTCTTTTGTAGAATGACCGTTTTCGAGATATTTTTTGTTGGTTTCAATTTTAACCAAAGTAACTATTCTGAAACGGGAAGTCACCTTTCGTTTCATCTCTTGTTTTATACTGGCCGTGCAAAGCGAACCAAACTTCAACTGTTTACACTGTTCACCAACTTTTAAAATATGTGAGTATCGTTTTGGCCCAGTGTATTCTCTTATTTCCCCCCTACTTAGAAAGGAACGAGTAATAGGACAGTTTCTGCTAATGTTTATATACAAGAGGTGGTGAAAGTCATGTGAATGGAACACATCAGATTTCTTTAAAACACAAATTATTCATTTCTCAATATTCTAGACATACACTTTCCACAGCGTTAATGTAAATTTTAACCCCTCCAAGCTTCGAAGATTAACATTTGATATCAATTTTGTTCCCGCGAACTTGCTATTTTTACTTTCTCTACACGTACGATGTACATTGAGTATATAGAAGGTATTACACTCCACCCAAACATTCGATACCGAGATTTCAACAGAATATATGTTCTAGTGTCCCCTTTATCTAAAAAAGGCATTTTCGGAAAAAGGCCCGTATGTGTGTGTGTACGTATGTTTCTGTGTGTTCGTATGTCAGTGAACACGATAAGTCAAAAACGAAAAGACGGTAAAGTACCAAACTTGGTATTTAAGTTTAGTATCTTCCAGGGATGCGACACAAAGATTTTGAGAAAAAAAACCCACTCCAACTACCCTTTACGTGGAACTTTTTTCGAAAATTTTGATTTTCTCATAAATTGCTCTAATGATTTTGATTAAAGCTATTTATGTGACAAATAAAATGTTTATCTTGAATTTTCAGAGAATAGCCTCTGAAGGGTACTTTATTCTGGATGAATTTTACGGAATATTGAATAACTGCTAAACCGTAAGAAATGGGCAAAAACTTATTGCGCGAAAAATGTAGAACACGTTAAATCACACAATTTATATATTATATATATATATATATGTTTTTTTTTCCGTGGAGTTCATCGTTATTGAGTCATTCCTTGTTTTTGGTTTCTGCTTTGAAAAACTTATACTTTTCTCATACAGGTATTTGTCAACTGCTGTCCATACAAACAAGGAACTTCAGTGACATAACAATCAGCTTTTAACTATCACTTTAACCTATGGTAGTCCCTTATTTCTCTTCTACTTATAAGGAAGCAAGTAATAAGACTATTTCTGATAAATTTTCTGGATTAACATGAAGTAAAAATAACCATAAGCGTTTTATTTTTCAAAAATTTTGAATTTCTCAAAAATGGCTCTAACGATTTTGATTAAAATACTGTATATCAAAGATATTTAAATCTGAGATAAAAATTATATCTTGATTTTCCTGGGCATAGGCTCTGAAAGCCTCTTTATTTTGGGTGAATTTTGTCGAATTTTGCTTAGCTGCTAAACAGCTGAAAGAGGTAGACAAAAACTTACTACACGAAACATGTAGATCTCGTCAAAACATACGATTTATATCATTTGCATTTTTGTTGTGGAGATATCATTGTCATTTGTTTCAATTGTAAAGTACTTATACTTTTCTCCGGCAGGAAGTGTGCGGTTTTTCTTTTGTTCTACTCCTGGTCAAGCAAAGAAGTGGTATGAAATGACAGTCGCATAACGACAGCTTTTAAAACATTTGACTATCACTTTAGCACAGCGCATTCCTTTACTTCCCATCTGCTTATTAGGAACTAAGTAATGAGAACATTCTGCAAATGTTTATCTCGATTTGCTTGGTGTAGAAAAAAGAATAATCTCTTGTAAGAAGTTTGTTTGTGGAGCAGCTAGAAAAAGACATGAGAGTAACACATAAGATTTTTTTGTAATACCATACCCGTCGCTCACACACATAACAGATTATTGTAGGGTAGGTAGGTAACAGAAACCAATATACATAACAAGAAGACCTTACTTATAAATCCAGTAAAATAAGACATGAAAATATTGCTTTACACAGAAATGTATTAGAAACAGTTAACGATCAACATTAGATATTATAATGATCTCAAGGTATATGGTAGGTAATGAATTTGCCATACAATATATTAAAGATGCAATTATCTTTCACTTTCATCAGCTTATGCGTTGCCATTATCAACAAATCATGATACATGTGGGTTCGTAGGCAGGTGGGAGGTGTAGTGTTTGGTTATGTGGGTAGTTATGTAGGCAGGCAGGTAGGTAGGTAGATCGATAGCTCGGTTGGTCGATATATGACTCACACCTTCAGACTTTTTAGCGGTTCCATCAAACCAATGCTGTAGGCCAATTTTTTTTTTTTTACTTTCTCTACAGATACTACGTACTATGGAGGAGGTATGGTATTGCACCCAAAAATTTGGTACCGAAGTTTCACCAGAAATACATGTTTTGGGTGCCCCTGAATCCAAAAAAAGCATTTTAGAAAAATGTCCGTATGTGCGTATGTGTGTGTCTGAGAACAGCATAGCTCAAAAACAAAAAGACTGTTGAATACCAAAGTTGGTATTTATGTTTGGTATCTTCCAAGTATGCGACACAAAGATTTTCAAGAAAATCCCCCCACCACTAACTACTCTTTACATGGATTTTTTTTGTTGAAAATTTTAATTTTCTCAAAAATGGCTATAAAGATTTTGATTAAAGTGCCGTATATTAAATATACTTACCTGACAAATAAAATGTATATCTTGAATTTTCTGAGAATAGACTCAGAATTCTGGATGAATTTCACGGAATTTTGCATAGCTGTTAAATGTAAGAGATGGAAAAAACTTAAACTACAAAAAATGTAGAGCACGTTAAAACACACAATTTATGTTATATACATTTGTTTCGTGGAGTTGATCGTTTCTGGGATATTACTAATTTTTGGTTTCACCTTTAAAAACACGCTTTTCTCATACAGGCATTTGTCAACTTCTGTCCGTACAAACAAAGGAACTTCAGAGACATATCAACCAGCTTTTGTCTATCACTTTAACCTATGGTATTCCCTTATTTCGCTTCTACTTACAAGGAATTCTGGGTGTGGGGAGGGGTACGGCAAACTGCGAAATAATGAGGGAATTCGGGGCACATAGTGAAACGATAGAGTGCAAAATCAGAGCAGTTAAATATTGGATGAGAATCGTTCACGGAAACCAATCCCTAATTAGGGCAGTCTGCTACCGTGAACAGTTGCGAATGGAAGGTGGGCATCAAAATTAAAGAAAGGGTTGGAAACCATTGGGATGGGAGACATTTGGATGGCGGGGCAGGAAAACAGGTGAAGTATTTGGAGAAAAATTAAGAAACGTCTCTGTGATATTGACAGACAGCAAATGATTGCGCAATGCACAGAGAAGGTGTCATTAGAAGTACAGTCTGGGCTGAAATCGGAGTGGGGTATGGAGCAATACATCAAAACAGGTTACAAACTCATTAGAGAGGGGCTCGCGTGGATTAGACTAGGAGCATGGAGGAGCACGAAAATTTCTGACGAGAATGGTACGAGAATCTGTCCCATTTGCGAGGAGGAAGAGTCGTGGACTCACATCTTGGCAAGATGTAGGGGTACGGAGGAATGGCGGGAAAAATATTTGCCGCGATTTTTTACCACTGCGAATGTAGGGATAGAAGCATGTTGGACGCTACTGGCAGGCACGGAAAATATGGACGGGCTAGGTAAATTTATACTTAAGGCAAGACAGCTGAGATCTGAGGAGGCTGCCAATAGAGAAGGGGGGGGGATAAGATCAACTAAACAAAAGTTACTACAATGTTCTACATACATATATATTATGTCATACTTAGGTCACTGTTGTGCTAGGGTTGTATATATTATGTGTATATATGTCTTTTAAGTGTAATTATCTATGATAAGAGGGTGCATTTATCAAGGTGTACTCTGTGCTGTAAATTTAAATTGCTATATTTGAATATATTTGTATCTTTATTTTCTGATTCACTCTTAATTTTATTGTTGTTTAATATTGCTTTTTACTGTGTATTTCCTTTGTCTTTTTATTTTCGTGTTTACTCTTTTAATTCTTTGTTGTGGTTGTTGTTTTAATATTGCTTGTAATGTGTATTACAAAAGCACGTACGGTCTGTGGACCCGTGCGACTGTTGAAATTCTATGTATGATATTGCTATGTTAATAAATACACTTATTTATTCATTCATACAAGGAAGCAAGTAATAAAACTGTTTCTCCTAATTTTTCCTCAATTAGAATGCAGTAAATAGAAGCATAAGCTACTTACAATAATTTGTACAGAGAGGTAGAGAAAGTCATGTGATTGGAACACAACATTTTTTTTTTTACTTTCTCTACAAGAACTATTTGCATAGTGTATAGAGAAGGTATTGTATTGCACCCAAAATTCGATACCGAGATTTCATAATAAATATATGTTTTGGGTGGCCCTGAATCCAAAATAAACATTTTTAGAAAAAGATCCGTGTGTTTCTGTGGACAGCATAGCACAAAAAACGATAATGGGAAATTTTGTTGTAAATCTTAGGATATCTTTGGATGGAACTGAACTTAAACAACCCCAAACTACTTTTTAAATGCAACTTTTTCGGAAATTTTGATTTTCTCAAAAATGGCTCTAACGATTTTGATTAAAATAACGTATATAAACGATATTTGTGTCTTGCATTTTCTGGGAATAGCCTCTGAAGACTACTTTATTATGGATGAATTTTACAGAATTTTGCATAACTGCTATACCCGCAACCTTGAGTATAGGAAGTTAGCATGGTAACCATTACACCACGGAGGGCGATAAAAAAAAAAAAAAGGCGAAGGGCATCAGAAGTTAAGGACAAAAATCTGCATCACCTATGGGTTGTTAGTACATTGAAAATCTATGCTATAATCTTCAGGTGCACTGGCCGCTGTGAATTTAATTTTGCTTAAGAATAATATACACAATATTAATAATTACAAATTCATAAATGAATTGGACCATTTAAGTAAACATTGGCCATTCAAAAGGGTTTAGAACCTTATATTATCAATAAATGATAAAGTATTAGGTGATTAATTCTTTGGTTTTAATATTTGTGTGAAACTGTTTGGAAAACAATAGCTGTTATGAGTTGGCCATGCAATATGACCTCATATTCCAAAATTTCTAAATACGCTTTGATACGCAATTGTTTCATTGCGAGGCCTTGCCCAAATAAAGAAGTCTAGGAGATACAAGAAAGAAGTTATCAATGCATGCTTTACATGCTTTTCCTTTCTTCTCCCAAAGGTTTTCTGACATGTTGGTGCCTGGAGTAGATTACAAAAGGCATGGAGGAACAAATGTAAACAAGCAGTTACCTAGAAACCAGAAATGGCCGATAATCACATTAGTCCAGATGGATGTTACAGTATTCTCTCAGAACTTGAAAATTCTTTGGAAGATCCTTTAACTGCTCTGTACAGCTCAGATTCAGAAGATGAACTGGGACTGGAAGACTTGGGAAGCGCAGAGAACACCTACTGTGGTCATTTGGAATCACTTGAGAAAACGCATGAAGGTGCCTGTCTGTTGCAGAGCGAACTCCTTCAGCAAATCAAGGAAATGAAAGGTCTGTGCTGTGTTCTAAGAGAACGTTTGGCAAAAACATCGAAAACTTGCAGGTTAGTTAGTGTTTAGTTCAAATAATGCTATCTGCAGCAATGAATTTGCCATAATACTGTTATACAGATATAAAGTTTGGTTAAACTGCTTTAATTGGTCCAAATTGAAACTGTTGAAAGTATTGGGCTTTATCCCTTTGGGGATCCAGAGTTCATAACGTATTATTCGGCCGTTAGGAGCGCTCATGTAGTTTTCAAGATTTTGCTTGTTTCCGTCTCTATTATTCATTATGGCGGTGACTGCCAACATTAATATAAATAATACCGCGACATGTCAAGCTGACGTATATACTGACATCTAAGGGCTTTGATAATAATACTTTACTTCAAGAATTATAGAAGTTTGATGGTGTCTGTTTTAATTTGGACATTTATTTTTAAAAAAAATAAGCTGATTATAAGAGTGTGTATATGTTAATACAGATATTTTCATGTAAGTTTTAGTACTTTCCATTGGTTTCGTTAGATGTAGGTTAGTATATGTGTAAATAGTAGTTTGCAAATTGTTTTACTTCTAAAGTTTAAAAAAAAATAAAGCATGCGAGCGAAGCGAGCTTTTCGTGTAATTTGACTCTAGTGATTTCCACTGTTTCATCAAATCATGCGAGCAAAGAGAGCATTACTAGGTTGACTCTAGTTTAGTGTTTCTGTGTGTAAATAAATTGATTTTCGAGTAGTATGTTTTTATTAATTTCTACTGATTTCATCAAAGCGTGCCCTCGGTAAGCTCTAGGTTAGTGTGTGTGTGTGTGTAAATAAACTGATTTTCCTGAATTTAATTTTAGTAACTTCCACTGCTTTCACTTATGTATGCGAAAGAAAGCAGATTCTCTTTAATACGTTAGGTTTAGATTACTGTATAAATTAATTTATTATTAATTCAAAATCTTCTCGGGCTTCTAGCCAGGTAAAAACTTGGCTAGAAGCCCGAGAAGATTTTGAATTAATACGTCGCCAGGAAAGCTTCAGTTCTTATTTTAATTTATTATTATTTTTGTTGTTCATTTTTAGATATTTCTAGTGGTTTCGCCAAAGCATCCGAGCAACTCGTGCTTAAGAGAACAGAAAACTTGCGTTCGTAAAAATTACAAAATGGAGTATGTTGTTTACATTTTGCGACGAGTTTTGTATATAAGAAAATAACTTAATTAGGGCGGGCATTTGAGACACAGCAACTCAAAGTGATCACATCTTTTACAAGACACACGTTCCATGTGCATTTTTATTGCCCAGGTTAGTATTTTCAACATTTTCAATCTGCGGAACCTTTACCAAAGTATATTTTAAGCAGATGTGATTGTATTGTTGTGGCCAATCCTCCTCCCTTAATTAAGATATTTTATTATACAGAAATTTCGCCGCAATATGTCAATAAGATACTACATTTTGTAATTTCTAAGCATGCACAAATGTAGTGCTAACCGATATGCTTTTACAAAATCTGCGAGAAGGGAGGTGCAGGTACCAGTGAAAATCTGAGTGCACGTAATTACTAATGCACGCACCTTTTTTTGGTCGCTCGGCTCCCGAATCTTCATTCCGCAGGCTTCTTGCAAATTTCGGAAACAGACCAAAGCGAAAACATTGGGACATAAAAGTACGCTATAGATTCTGATATCTAGTGCATTGGGTGCTAAGTTTCATTCTGTCTGTAGAAAACTAGGCATATGAACTGTGTTTTGTTTAATAATTTTCGGTTATTTCGCGGTAAAATATATGAGATATTCACAATAATAACTGAGGGCGAACTATCTCTTCATTCCCGGCCCTCGCTTCCACGTAAAACTAGCGTTCATATTTTCCTGTCAGCGTGCACTTTAATTAAAATCATTTGTGCAGGTGTTTAGAAAAACATTTTCCAAAATTTTACATGTAAAGATTAGTTTGGTGTGAGGGGATTTTCTTGAAAATATTAGCATCCTTGGAAGTTACTAAACATAAATATGAAGCTTTGTATTTAACGGTCTTTTCGTTTTTGAACTATGCTGCCCCGCCACACAGAAGAGAGAGAGAGAGAGAGAGAGAGAGAAAATAAATGTAAATGGCGTGTTATTTATGGACGCTCTTTAACTGCTATGGTTCTCAGCGTCCCATTCTAAATTAGGCGTGAAAAACCGCTTAATTTTGCTCAGAGGCCTCTCTATCAGCCTTGAGGTTCTTTTACGTGCCGTAAATCTACGACACGGGACCAATGGCTTTACTTCCCTTCCGAAGGAAGCCATGCTAAGAATTTTTACACCCGAAAAAATCCGTCGTCCTCCGCCGGGTTTGAACCCGCGACCTTGGGTACATGAAGTCAGCATGGTAACCATTACACCACGGAGGGCGACGAGAGAGAGAGAGAGAGAGAGAGAGAGAGAGAGAGACCGGCCTTTTTTCCAAAAATGTTCACTTCGAACTGGCCTTTTTTCCAAAAATGTTTACTTCGAACTCAGGGGACCCGAAAACATATTTCCCGTAAAATCTAAACAGCAAATTTTGGGTGCAATACAATATCTGCTCTACCTATTATGCGCATTGTATGTACATGCGTGCTAGAGACAGTAAAGAGATAGAAACAGAGAAATGTTTATATCTGCTGGCCTTAAGATTCTATACACTTACCTGCTATCGCGAGAAATATTAGACTTCGATATCTCTGAAATGGCTTACGGCGCAAAGAAAGCTATTTAAAATAAATTGCGTATTTTAAAAGTATCCACATTTTTGGTCCATTGCTTTACATTTACCAGTATACGATTATTCAAAACGCATTCCTAATGAAAAAATCTGATGTGGTCCATTCTCAAGACTTTCTCTACATCTCTGCAACAAATTACTATTAAAAAGCTTTTGCTTCTATTTACTTCAAGCTAATTGAGACAAAATTAATAGAAATAGTCTTATTACTTGCTTCCTTGTAACTAGAAGCGAAATAGTGATAGTCAAAAACTGGTTGGTATATGACAGAAGTTCCTTTGTGTGTATTGACAGGAGTTGACAAATTCCTGTATGAAAAAGAATACGTTTTTTGAATCTGAAATCAAAAACAAGCAATATCTAAAAAACAACAAACTCCACGAAAAAAATATATAACATAAATTGTGTGTTTTAACGTGCTCTACAGTTTTTGTGCAGTAAGTTTTCATCTATCTCTTATGGTTTAGCAGTTATGCAAAATTTCGTAAATTTCATCCAGAATAAAGTAGTCTTCAGAGGCTATTCCCAGAAAATGTAAGATATACATTTTATTTGTCAGGTAAATATCTTTAATATACGACATTTCAATCAGAATCGTTAAGAGAGCCGGTCCCCATGGCCACGCTTGCTAAGGCGTCTCGCTTTGGTGCTTCGTGGGCAGGGGATCGTGAGTTCGAGTTCCGCCTTGGGCATGGGTGTTATATGTTTGTGCAGTGTGTATGTGTTTGTGTAAAGGAACAGTAAAACCAGTAACCACACAAGGGGGGAGTAAATAGGTTAAAAAAAAAAGCCATTTTTTAGAAAATCAAAATGCATGAAAAAAGTTCCATTTAAAGGGTAGTTTGAGGTGGGGGATTTTTCTAAAAATTTTCGTGTCGTATCCCTGGAAGATACTAAACTTTAATACCAAGTTTGGTATTTTACCGACACGTACACACACACGGATCTTTTTCTGAAAATGCTTTTCTTGGATACAGGAGACCCTAAAATATATATTTCCGGTGAAATCTCGGTATCGGCTTTTTGGCTGGAGTGCAATACCTGCTGTATACACTATGTACGTAGTACGCATAGACAAAGTAAAATGTCCGGAAAATTCAAGATCTACATCTCGGTTGTTATGAAAATACTATATGGTATTTTAATAAAACTCTTCACATGCATTTTTGAACAAACTGCACATTTACAAAATGTTCCTTGTAAATATTTGGGGTGGGAAATTTTGTTGTAAATCTTAGGAAATCTTTGGATGGAACTGAACTTAAACAACCGTGTTTAAGTTAGGCTGCACAAAGCCACACATTCACACAAAGACAGGCACATAGACATTTTTTTAAAGTGTTTTTTGGTGTCGTGTTTTTGGGTTTCCCCTACACACTATAATTAGAAGACAAAGTAATACTTTTCTGAACTGTTAATCATAAAATATAGGTTGAGTGATTTCTAATGTTAGCTAGACATGATGTTCTATCTTTATTATTGATTCGATTTAGTAAGGCTTTCCCTTATCCAATGATGACGAGATGTAGTCCGAGAAAGAACATATCAAGGATGGTTTTTATTCGATTAACACATCTTCTTAATTGGAATAATTTATTCAATTTAACAACTCCTGCTAAAGATCTAGATTGCAACAGAAAAAAGAAGTAACGTTCTTACTGGACCTTATAAATTGTACTAATTGGTAGCGTATGGTTGAAAGCAGATTTCACTCTCTCTGTGCCAGTTGCTAAATTATGATAACCTACATTGATATTGCTAGGAATGACTCACCCGCGAATTCCCCTTTATTTTGCATAGGTACGCGATTCTCATGTATTAACAAACATTAATTGCTACTAAAAGACATTCTCAAATTAAAAGTAAAATCTTCTTCGTATGAATTGTTTTAATGTATGCAAGGGCTTCTTCAAACCCTTTTAATCTTTTTGTTCATCTATGAAATGAGATTACTTGTGATTTTTACATGCCCGTCAGCAAGTAATGGGATTTCCAATGGTTTAAGCATTCCTATCGAGGTCTGTTGAGTGGTTCAGCAAACAATTCTACACACACATATTCAGGTTTTACTTTCTCTAGCCCCACATGTACAATGTACATAGGGATGGAGAAGGTATTGTAATGCGCCCAAAAAATGTATGTCAATATTTCACCCAGAGTCCGAAAAAAGTATTTTTAAACAATCTGATGTGTTCCATTCACATGACTTTCTCTATATCTCTGTAAATTATTATTGTTAATAGGCTTATCTTTTATGTATTTCATGCTAATCGAGAAAAATTAGCAGAAATAGTCTTATTTCTTGCTTTATTGTAAGTAGAAGCGAAATAAGGGAGTATCATAGGTTAAAGTGAAAGCCAAAAGCTGGTTGCTATGTGACTGATGTTCCTTTGTTTGTATGGACAGGAGTTGACAAATTCGTGTATGAGAAAAGTTTTTCAAAGCTGAACCAAGAAAAAGGAATATCTCAAAAATGATCAAATCCACGAAAAAAATGGAAATAACATAAATTGTGTGTTTTAGCGTGCTCTACATTTTTTTTTTTTGGTTAAGTTTTTGTCCATCTATTACGGTTTAGTATTTATGAAAAATTCATCCAGAATAAAGTAGTCTTCAGAGGCTATTCCCATAAAATTCAAAATATTCATTTTATTTGTCAGGTAAATAACTTTAATATACGATATTTTAATCCAAATCGTTAGAGCCATTTTTTAGAAAATCAAAATTTTCGAAAAAAGTTCTATGTATAGGGTAGTTTGGGTTGGGGGGATTTTTCTCAAAATCTTCGTGTCGCAACCCTGGAAGATACTAAACTTAAATACCAAGTTTGGTATTTTATTGACTTTTCGTTTTTGAGTTATCGTTCATAGACACACGGACACACTGACACACGGACACACACAGGGACCTTTTTCTGAAAATACTTTTTATGGATACATGGGACCCTAAAACATATATTTCCGGTGAAATCTCGGTATCGAATTTTTTGGTGGAGTGCAATACATTCTCTATACACTAAGTACATAGTGAGTATAGAGAAAGTAGAAAAGGTCCCTATGTGTGTCTGTGAACAGCATGGCTCCAAAACGAAAAAACCGTTGAATACCAAACATGGTATTTAGGTTTAGTATCTTCCAAGGATGCGACACGAAGATTTTCAAAGAAATCCCCCACCACAAACTACCCTATACATGAAATTTTTTTCGAAAATTTTGATTTTCTTAAAAATGGCTCTAGCGAATTTGATTAAAATCCCGTATAGTAAAGCTATTTATATCCTTAATAAAATGTATATCTCGAATTTTCTGGGAATAGCCTCTGAAGACCTCTTTATTCTGGAAGAATTTTGTCAAATTTTGCTTAACCGCTAAACCGTAAGAGATAGAAAAAAACTCACTGCACAAAAAATGTAGATCACGTCAAAACACATAATTTATGTCCTCTACGTTTTTTGTTGTGGAGGTAACCGTTTCCGAAATATTCCTAGTTATTGCTTTCAGTTGTGAAGTGCTTTAAAAACTTTTCTCAGACAGGAAGTGTCGTTTTTCTTTTATTCTACTCCTGGCCAAGTAAAGAAGAAATTTGCAAAGTAATCACATAACGATAGCTTTTAAAACATTTGACTACCACTTTAGCTTAGTGCATTCCCTTATTCCCTTCTACTTATAAGAACTAAGTAATAAGAACATTCTGCTAATGTTTATCCCGACTAGCATTGTGCAGAAAGAAGAATAATCTTTTTAGGACATTTGTAGAAACTAGAGAAAGTCATGTGAGTGTAACAAATCAGGTTTTTCTCTCTATAATACTAAGTGTGTACAGCTATGCTTCGTAAAATAGAGAAATGAAATGTAAAGGAAAACTTCTGCCAGTGCCACACCCTACTTGTGTGCATTCGGAAGAGGTACCTCCAGCTTCCAATAAACATGTACTTCAAAGGTTAGCAAAACTCAGTGCGGCTCATTTGTTATTGTTCTCTCATTGTGAACAGGAGTTAGTTTCTTGGCAAAGTGCTTGCAGGACGCCAACGTATCATAAAGTCGCCAACTGGACTCTGTTTTGAAGGGTAAAATTGTCGGATATCTATAAGTACGTCAGATACAAACTGAAATCTCTCGAGTTCTGAATGCGCCACAATGTGTAATTTTCAGGCTTTGGCGACGGTTTCAAGAAACTGTTATTGCATGTCTTTATCGGATCAACCATAGGTGACGAAGCGCAACAGAATTGGTTATTCATCTTAACAGCAAATGACATCGGGGAATGGTTGCAAGACAACTCCCTTCCGAGCTTGGAGTCACCTCAGGGTTTAAGTTTCTGCAAACTGTCTACCTGGGCTCAGGACAGTAGTCTCTATGTCAGACATCCAACAGAGTGTGTCCCTTTTACTCAAGCATACGTCAGGTTCCATTTACAATGGAGTCAGCAATGCCAACATTGCACCGTGGATGAATGGCACACTCTGCTGTTCAGAGACGACTCCAAATTCACAAGCGTACTGAAAAAGCGCCCATTTGGTGGTAGTGTACTTGTGTAGGCAGGCATAGTGTGCAATGGATGTACAGTGCTAAATGAGAAATGGAATTTTATTTATGGACGCTCTTTGACTGTTGTGGTTCTCAGCGTCCCGTTCTACATTGGGCGTGAAAGCCCGTTTTAATTTTGCTCAGAGGCTTGGGGTTCCTTTACGTGCCTCAAATCTAACCATTATACCACGGAGGGCGACAGATGTACAGATCCGCACAGAGCTCCTCTGTTGATCGGCTTCCTGGAGTGGGAAGATATCAATCACAATGACTGGCCACCAAAGTCCCCGGGTGTGAACTCTAAACAGCATGCTTGAGATGTTTTAGTAAGATGAGCCCGCCAGCCTCCACCGAGCTTCAAGAGCTCAGCAGTGCTCTTTGTGAGGAATGGAAGAGAGATCTTGCACCACCTTATAGAGACGCTGCAAGGCCTGTGGGGTAACCACATCCCATATTAATTGCTTGTGGAAGTGATGGTCAGATTTTGTTATTGTGTAAAAAATGTGTCCTAGGCCACAATAAAAAGAAATTATCTGGATTGAAACACTCAGACTGAAAAGTTCAATGTCATTGCCGGGATTTGTACCATAGATCTCCCAGTGTCTAGCCGGTTGCTCTACCATAGCAACATGTCGGCAGGATATTAAATGTCTCCCGGTAAATCATATATTTTGAGATAGCATACCCCGATGGCGACTCACTATATCATAAGTACTTTAATACCCAACGTTTGTGGTATAGCTAACTGTTATAGTCAGTTATTTTAATTCTTTTTTTTTTTTTTTTTTTTTTTTGTACACAAGCCTTGTGTAGGACAGCAGTTGAATAGGTAGAGTCAGACTGAAAAAGTCAATACCATAGCCGGGATTTGGACCAGGATCTCCAGTCTCTAGCCGGTTGCTCTCCATTGAACTACCATTGCACTACATGTTAGTTACGAGTCAATTGAGAAGTTTTAGTGCCATACTGGCTTGTTGCCATAGTAGTTCTGTGGTAGAGCAACCGGCTAGAGACCAGGAAATCCGTGGTTCAAATCCCGGCTTGAATATTTCAGGCTAACTCTACCTCTCCAACTCCTGTCCTACACATGGCTTGTGTGATAAAACAATACATTAAAAAATATACTACCTGTCTTATTCCGATCTATTTGTTACTCTATTGCATACAGATCATGTCTGATTGATTTGCAGAAGTTTTGTACTATTCTGATTGTTTAGTAAGAAAATATTGAGCTATGTTTAGCTGTTGGACGCTAGTATATATATATATATATATATATATATATGTATAATATTAAAATCTATTTAACAGTTTTAGTTCACTGACTCTCAGTTACAATTCAAGGCGCCGAAACGTTCTATTTTGCATGCTAATAATAAACTTCAGTTTACTTTAAGTGCAGAGTGGGTGTAAACTGGACAATATATATGACTCATTTTTTTGTAAAATTTCCAGAGAGCTGATCGACAGCTTTGGTCCAGAAATACAAACTGAGGAGACAGAAGACAGTAATGGCAACATCCGTATTAGCGCCGAAATCTCCACTCCTGTGTCAGATTTGGAAAATTACACATCTGCTAATGTGATAGTTCCTTAAACACCAAGCAATCTGTATTTTGTTTTATTAAAAATCCAAGTGA
The DNA here is from genome assembly GCA_030762935.1 of Hymenopus coronatus. Taxonomy (NCBI): domain Eukaryota; kingdom Metazoa; phylum Arthropoda; class Insecta; order Mantodea; family Hymenopodidae; genus Hymenopus; species Hymenopus coronatus. The sequence goes on from CM060883.1 coordinate 76,041,527, forward strand.
AAATTGTAGCATATGGTTTACTATACATAATGGGATTTTAATAAATTAATTTGTGACAAACAATGATTTTTGGCTATGCGAAATACTTGTTAATATGAAGTAATGAATTAAAAATTAGATGTGTTCCATTCACTTATTCTTCCACTAGCTTATTCTTTTATTCACTTCATGCTGATTGAGGTAAGCATTAGCAGAAATGGTCTTGACTTGCTTCTCTGTAAATAGTAAATAAGGGACTACCATAGCTGGAAGCAACAGCCAAATCTTTTAAAAGCTCGTCGCTATGTGATTGAAATTCCTTTGTTTGTATGGCCAGAAGCTGACAAATTCAAGTGTGAGAAAACTATTTCAAACCTGAAACCAATAATTAGGAATATCTCAAAAACTGCCAGCACTTACCATTTACCAGTTATGCAAAATTGAGCAAAATTCATCCAGAAATATAGAGGTCTTAAGAAATTATTCCCAGAAAATACAAGATATACATTTTATTTGTAGTGTAATTATTTTTAAAATTCGATATTTTAATCAAAATCGTTAGAGCCGTTTTTGAAAAAAATAAAAATTTCGAAAATTATTCTATGTAAAGGATAGTTTGGGGTGGTGGATTTTCTTCAAAATCTTCGTGTCAGATCCTTGGGAGCTACTAAACGTAAATGATAAGTTTAGTATTTAACATCATCAAGGTTTTGCATTCCTCCCAAAAAGTCGATACCGAGATTTCACCGGAAATATATGCTTTAGGGTTCCCTGTATCCAGAAAAAGTATTTTCAGAAAAAAGGTCCGTGTGTCCCAGTGTCAGAGTGTCCGTGTGTACGTGTGTCTGTGAATACGATAACTCAAACACGAAAAGTCGGTAAAATACCAAACTTGATATTTAAGTTTAGTATCTTCCAGGGATGCGACACGAAGATTTTGAGAAAAATTCCCCCACCCCAAATTACTCTTTATGGAACTTTTTTCAAAAGTGTTTATTTTCTAAAAAATGGCTCTAACGGTTTTGATTAAAATATCGTATATTAAAGATATTTACCTGACAAATAAAAAGTTTATTTTGAATTTTCGGGAATAGCCTCTGAAGACTACTTTATACTAAGCGAATTTTACGGAATTTTGCATAATTGCTAAACTGTAAGAGATAGACAGAAACTTACAAAACAATAAATGTAGAGCACATTAAAACACACAATTTATGTTATAAATATTTTTTTCGTGGAGTTGGTCGTTTTTGAGATATTCCTTGTTTTTGTTTTCAGTTTCGAAAAACAACCTTTCTCATACAGGAATTTGTCAACTCCTGTCCATACAAATAAGGGAACTTCAGTCCCATAGCGACCAGCTTTTGACTATCACTTTAACCTATGGTACTCCCTTATTTCTCTTCTACTTAAAAGGAAGCAAGTAATAAGACTATTTCTGCTAATTTTTTGTCGATTAGTATTAAATACAAGGATAACCTTTATAACAATAATTTACTGCAGAGATGTAGAGAAGGTCATGTGAATGGAACACATCAGATTTTTACAAAAAGGTCCGTGTGAGTGCGTGTGTATGTCTGCGTGTCTGTGGACAGCATAGCTCAAAAACGGAAACACCGTTAAATACCAAACTTGGTATTTAAGTTTGGTATCTTCCAAGGATGCACTACGAACATGTTCAAGAAAATTCTCCCACCCCAACTACCCTTTACATTGAACTTTTTTTCGAAAATTTTGATTTTCTCAAACATGGCTCTAACGATTCTGATTGAAATGTCAAATACTAAAGATATTTACCTGACAAATGAAATGTATATCTTGGATTTTCTGGGAATAGCCTCTAAAGACCACTTTATTCTGGATGAATTTTACGGAATTTTGCATAACTGCTAAACCGTAAGAGATGGGCAAAAAATTTACCACACAAAAAAGCAGAGCACGTTAAAACACACAATTATGTTATGTGGACAGTATAGCTCAAAAACGAAAAGACCGTTGAACATCAAACTTGGTATTTAAGTGTGGTATCCTTCTGGGATGCCACACGAATATTTTGAGAAAAATCCCCCCACTCCAAACTACCCTTTACATGGAACTTTTTTCCAGAATTTTAATTTTCTTAAAAATGACTCTAACGATTTTGATTAAAATATCGTATTTTAAAGATATTTACCTGACAAATAAAATATATATCTTGAATTTTCTGGGAATAGCCTCTGAAGACTACTTTATTCTGGATGAATTTTGCTGAATTTTACATACTGCTAAACCGTAAGAGATGGTAAAAAAAATGTACCACACAAAAAAGCAGAACTTTTTAAAACACACAATTATGTTATATACTTTTTTTCGTGAAGTTGATCGTTTTTGAGATATTCCTTGTATTTTGTTTCAACTTTGCAACATTTATACTTTTCTCATACAGGAATTTGTGAACTCCTGTCTACAGAAACAAGGAACTTCAGTCACATAGCAACCAGCTTTTGACTAACACTTTAACCTATGGTACTCCCTTTTTCGTTTCTACTTACAAGGAAGCAAATAATAAGACTATTTCTGCTAATTTTTACTCAATTATGAAGTAAATAGAAGCATAAGCTTTTTAACAATAATGTGTTGCAGAGATGTAGAGAAAGTCATGTGAATGGAACAGAGATTTGTTTCACTATCTACTTCAGCTAAACATTAGCAGAATTGGTCAGCTACACGAGGCAAAAAAAACTGTCGCGAACGCTTGGCAAGAAGTAATACTACAGAAAAAAAATCTTGTGTGTTACGTTCACATGACTGTCTCTAGCTGTTCTACAAAGAAACTTCTTTCAAACGAAGTCTTTTCTTCTTTCTACATAATGCTAATGGAGATAACATTAGTAGAATGTTTTTATCATCTAGTTCCCTATAAACATAAGAGAACTAAGGGAATATAACAGGATAAAGTGATAGTTTAATGCATTTAAAACTGTGGTTATGCGGTTGCCAATGGAAATCGTTTCTTTGCTTGGCTAAGAGCAGAACAATAGAAAATCGGACACATCCTGTCTGAGAAAAGTATTCGTACCTTAAAACTGAAACCCATAACAAGGAATATCTCGGAAACGTTACCTCTACAACAAAAATGTAAAGGATATAAATTGTGTGTTTTGACGAGATCTACATTATTTGTGTTTCAAGGTTTTGTCTATCTCTTACGGTTTAGCAGTTAAAATTCGGCAAAATTCAGCCAGAATAAAAAGGTCTTCAGAGGCCATTCCAAGAAAATTCAAGATATACATTTTAATTGGGATGTAAATATCTTTAATATACGGCATTTTAATCCAAATCGTTATAATTATTTTTGAAAAAAATTAAAATTTTCGATTTTTTCTTCCAAGTAAAGCGTAGTTTGGGCTAAAGGAGTTTTTTTTTTTTTTTTTTTTCAAAATCTTCGCATCGCTGGAAGACATTAAACTTAAAAATAAAGTTCGGTGTTTTACCGACTTTTCCTTTTTGAGTTTTAGTGTTCACAAACGCTCACACACAGACATACACGGACCTTTTCCTAAAAATGTTTTTTTTGAACACAGGGGACCATAAAACGTGTATTTCCGGTGGAATCTCGCTATCGAGTTTTCGGCGGAATACAATACCTTCTTTATCCACTACATACATTGTACATGCGGGCTAGAGAAAGTAAAAATAATGACGGCATCTCATGTGAGAAGAGGTAAATATTGGACATTCTACACCAATGACCAGGAATATTTCGGAAATCCTTACCACTGCTAAGAAATTGTATTTGGCATATATTATGTGCTTTAACGAGATCTATATTTTTGGTGAAAATATTTTGTCTCTGTCTGTTAGTGCTGACGATTTATGCAAGAGTCATCTAAAGTGAAGAAAGTTTCAGAGGCTTTTTCCTAGAAAGTTCATGATATACATTTAATTACCATGAAAATATGGTAAACATGCGATCGTTTAATCAACATTGCTAGAATCATTTTTCAGAAGCAAACATTTTAGAAAACTCTTCCTGTAAAGGGTAGTTAGGGATAGGGAAGCTTTTTTTTTGAAAATCTTCGGAAATTGATTTAAATTGAATTTTATTTATGGGCGCTTTTTAACTGTTGCGATTCTTAGCCTCCTGTTCTATATTGGGCGAGAAAGATCGCTTAATTTTGCTGAGAGGCCTCTTTATCGGGTTTGGGGTTCTTTTACGTGCGTAAATCTACGACATGGGACCACCGGCTTTCGTCCCTTCCGAAGGAAGACAACCTAAGGATTTTTACGCCCGAAAAAATCCATAATCCATCCCGCCGGCTTCAGAATTATATTCTTTGAAGATGTTGCCTAACTTAAATATCAAGTTTGGTGTTTAACGATATTTTAGTTTTTGAGTTATGCTATTCCCACATACATACATACCAGAGACACACACAAAATAGGTATTTAGGGCTCGTGTCGTTTCGTAATCGGCTGATGAGTCAATGCCTATAGGTCAGAAGGTTGTGGGAGAGCCTACTGCATGACACCACTGGCTATTACGAGTATCTTCCCGCATGGACACGAGGAAGAGGATGATGTGAAATGTAAGCAAACTTGATGATAGGAAAGGTGATGATAAGCAATTGGTGGAATGAGTGACGGGGGAAACCGGAGGACCCTGAGAAAACCCACCGAGACGCCGCTTCATTCACCAAAAATCCCACATGCGGGCGCTTGGGATCGAACACAGACCTCCTAGATGGGAGGCCAGTGGTCTAACCACTCAGCCATGGCGCCACCTAGATATGTAGGTAATGTTTTAAATCCAAGTAGTTTTAGGCAGCATGTACAGTCACCCAACCCATGCGACTGCGTGACGCGAATATTGTATTATCGAGAACATAGTAATAACCACTACCAATACCACTACCACTACTACCACCACCACTACTACAACTACCACCACCACTGCCAACACCACTACCACCACCACCACCACCACTATCACTACCACTACTACCACCAGCACCACTACCAGCACCTAAAATTCGTACTTATTTATTTGTCACCAGATGGCCGTAGTGCCTACTGCTCTGTTTTTCTTCCCTTTTCAATGCTAATGGAATGCACCCGGTTATAGGGACAATGACGCAAGGTAACTGGGAAGGTCAAATATATTTATCTTTACTATCGTTCCCTAGGTTACATCGTTTAAATAAAGCAAATAACTATATTTTTGTTGTAATTCTTTAAAATGAACAAGTTATAAACTATGCACATAACCATTAACCCTTCTTGGAATCTGAAAATGGCGACCAAATGACGGGATCCGTTTTAGGTTAACTTCCTATTACACATGTTGGTTATTTGACGTTTATGTGGTACATGAGCTAGCTAAAGAACATGAACATTCCCGCGTCACCATCACACTGCAATTGCTGTGCTCTTAATACATCTGATCAAGTAATATTTTGGGTTAATGGAGAAATTCAATACACAAAGCTATCATCAAATAAAAGCTTATCAATTGCCCAACCAGATCTACTTGCTCTTTAGTTATGCCATTGCTAGCTTTAAAAATGCCTGTTTTGACATAGGAGAAAGGAGCATATAGGAAGGAGCATGAATTGTGAATTTCTGCTTAATGTAATTTATTACATATTTCAGCGTTTACCCGCCACATTATGGAAGCGCTACTATTACTGTTGTTATGCCAACGAAATCCCTAGTTGCCCACGCTGCTAACTGCATATTCCATCCTTTTCGCAATACCAACTATATATGCTACATTGCGATTTTCAGATGCAAAGGCATTGTTAGACATTGGCAATGGGCAAATTCCTGTTGGCACTTCTACTGGCCTCATTTCGTTTCCATAACATTTTTGTCACTTCACAACGTAAAAGGAAGAATTAATATCGAAAGTGTTCCCCAATATTGTTGCAAATTATAAAAGCTATGCTTGGTTGAGAGAACGAGCCATTTTAGCAGAACTAATAAGACTGAAGATGATTTGAATATAAACATTCAGAGTAAAATTGATGGACAAATGCATTCATTTAAATAGATCGATTCCATTACCAATTCAAATGAAACGTCAATTATCTAACTGAATTCCTAAGTTCATTTGATTTGCTAAGATTACCACCACACAATTTACAGCTCAAGGTTGACCTGGGGATAATTAATCTAAGTAATCTCAATCAGATGAAATTTTGCAGCGGAACAAACATCGTTGTTAAAAAAATTATGAAAATTGTGATTTAAGCTGTTATAACAGAGGAAAACTCAAAGGCGAGGATATACTTATTACAAGAATGTCAACTGATTTTCCTTTTAAATTTTATCGTGTTTGCAATCGCAATGACAACAAATCCCAAGGTCAATCGTTAGAAATGTGTGGAATATACCTTGAATTGTCCTGTTTTTTGCATGGGCATTTGTAAGTTGCGTGCTCGAGAGTCGGCAAACCATCGGCGCTATTTGTTTTTTCTCCGGAAGGAAAACTGTACATTACAAAGAATTACAATTGTCAAATTATTTAATTATAATGTTATTGCATTGCATGGTCGCACTGTAAACGGAACAGTTTGTCTGAGTTTATTTTTTCATTAATTAATTAGCTAGTTTATATATAAAATTCAATTGAAACATAATAAATAACATATTGAGATATGTTATTTCAGTATATAAACATTTAAACATAAGGCTATAGCACAGAGCAGAGCCACCAGCACAAAAATATATCATAAATAAGTAACATAACAATTACACATTAAAAATGTTTTGTAAAGCGAAACAAAGACAAAATAACATACAAAGGATAACTTCCGATTTTCTAGATTGCACATCTTTCGATTTAGTGACTGTAGCACTTTGTGACACCATTGAACCAGCAGTCTTAATGCATTTTGCAGACTTTTGCGTAACTGGTAAACCGTAAGGGATACACAAAAACTTATTACATAACAAATATATATCACATTAAAACACAATTTCTCAGATACGTTTTTTCTTGGAATGGACCATTTCTGAGATATTCCTTATTTATTTCTGATTTAATATATTTAAACTTTTCTCAAAAGTTGTAAACTCCTGACGCTGCATAGAAATGGATTTCTACTACACGGCAACCTATCGTTTTAGCCCAGTATATTCCTTTGTTTTCCTTCTACTTACAAGGAAGCAAGTAATTCAGACAATTTCTGCTAATGTTTATCTCGAGTATCATAAAATAGATACAAGAATATGTTGTTTCACAATAATTTGTTAGTGTAATATAGAGAAAGTCATGTGAATGGAACACGTCAAATTTTTACTTTCTCTACACGTAGTCTGTGCATAGTGTATAGAGGAGGTATTGTATTGTACCCAAAAGTTCTATATCGAGATTTTACCAGAAATTCGCGTTTTAGAACCCATTGCATAAAAGAAAGCCTAATTAGAGAAAGGTCCTGTGTGTGTCCGTGTGTCTGAACACGTTAATTCAAAACCGAAAAGTCCGTAAAACACCAAAGTTGGTATTTAAGTTTATATCTTTCAGTGATGCGACACGAAGATTTTGAGAAAAATCCCCCCCACCCAAAATACTTTATAAATAGAAACAATTTATAACATTTTGATTTTCTCATAAATGGCGCTAATATTTTGATTAAAATATCCTATATTAAAGGTGTTTACATGGCAAATAAAACTTATATCTTGAATTTTCTGGGAATTGCCTTTGAAGACCTCTTTATTCTGGATGGGTTTTTCTGAATTTTGCGTATGAGTTAAATCTCAACACATAGAGAAAAACTTAATACACAAAAAATATAAATATCGTTAAAACACGTAATTTGTTGTGTGCGTTTTTCTTGAAGAGCTGACCGTTTTCGAGATATTCCTTGTTATTGGTTTCAATTTTAAACTACCTAACTTTTCTCATACGGGAGAATGCAAAGCGAACCTAACCTCAATTGTTTCACATAGCGACCAGATATTATTATGGCTTTAGCCTAATGTATTCCCTTTTTTAACTCTACTGACAAAGAAAAAACTTTTGCTAAACTTTCGGTCGATTTGCAGTCGTACATAAAATAATCTTTTGTAAGAATGGTTTCCAAATGGAACTGCAGGACAGCATTATGAGAATGGAACACGTCCAATTTTCTGTAGATATTGATAATGAATATTTAAGTGAAACACGAAATCATGTTGTACCTTTTACGAGTGAGAAGGAGATAAAATTCATTTTTTGAAATACTTGATGCGCAAGTTAATCATTATGCACACATATTTGGTAATGCAAGCTAAATTTACAATTCATTGCCATGACAACAAGCATTGTAAGTACTTACAGTAAGAGTTTGAGAGGTCTTTAATACTTACAGTACAATTAGAATATGACGTAACACTCAAGACATGTGCTACTTCAAATAAAGATTCAATTGCAAAATTCATTAACAAAAGAAAACTTTGTCGGAACAATTTAGAAGTAGCCTATCATTTGTTCACATTCAGAATTCAGTTTATCTTAGTGTTCAATTAAATGTTGAAAAACCATTTGATTTATTATTACTTTCTCTACACGTACTGTGCACATAGTGTATAGAGAAAGTATTGCACTCCACTCAAAAATTCGATACCGAGATTTCACCGGAAATATATGTTTTAGGGTCCCCTACATACAAATAAAGTATTTTCAGAAAAATGTCCGTGTGCGTGTGTGTGTCCGTGTATCCCTGTTTCCGTGTGTCCGTGTATCCGTGTGTCTGTGAATACGATAACTCAAAAACGAAAAGTCGGTAAAATACCAAATTTGGTATTTAAATTTAGTATCTTCTAGGCATGCGACACGAAGATTTTGAGAAAAATCCCCCCACCCCAAACTACCCTTTACATGGAACTTTTTTCGAAAATTTTGATTTTCTTAAAAATGGCTCTAACGATATTCATTAAAATATCGTATATTAAAGATATTTACCTGACAAATAAAATGTATATCTTAAATTTTCTGGGAATAGCCTTTGAAGACTACTTTACTCTGGATGAATTTTACGGAATTTTGTATAACTGCTAAACCGTAAGAGATGGACAAAAACTTTCCACACAAAAATTTATAGCACGTTAAAACACACAATTTAAGTTTTTTCGTGGAGTTGATCGCTTTTTAGATATTCCTTGTTTTTGGTTTCAGCGTCAAAAACTTATCCTTTTTTCATACAGGAATTTGTCAATTCCGATCCATAAAGACAAAGGAACTTCAGTCGCATAGCAACCAGCTTCTGCCCATCACTTTAACCTATGGTACTCCCTTATTTCACTTCTACTTACACGGAAGCAAGTAATAAGACTATTTCTGCTAAATTTCTGAATTAGCATGAAGTAGATAGAAGCATAAGCTTTTTAACAATAATTTGTTGTAGAGCTGTAGAGAAAGTCATGTGATTGTAACACATCAGATTTTGTTACTTTCTCTACACGTACTAAATACATAGTGTACAGAGAAGGCATTATATTGCACCCAAAATTCGATACCGAGATTTCACAGGAAATATATATTTTGAGACCCCCTGAATAAAAAAGAAAAAAAAAAGTATTTTTAGAAAAATGTCCATATGAAGGTCTGTCAGACAGTCAGACTGTGTGGGTGTCCATGGGCAGCATAGCTTAAAAATTAAAAGTCGGTTAAATACCAAATTTGATATTGAAGTTCAGTATGCTATACGAAGATTCCCAGCTACCCTTTACGTGTGAAATGATTAGAACATTTTGGTTTACTCAAAAATGGCCGCGATTTTCATTAACACCTCAAATATTTAAGATATTTATATGACAAAGAAAATAAGCATCTTGAATGTTCTGGAAATAGCTTCTGAAAACTACTTTATTATGGATGAATTTTATGGAATTTGCATAACTGCTAAACCGTCAGAAATTGACAAAAACCTAACACACAAAAATTGTTGAGCATGTTAAACACACAATTTATGTTATATAAATTTTTTTCGTGGAGTTGGCCGTTTTAGAGATATTCCTTGTTATTGATTTCAGCTTTAAAAAAAATATACTTTTCCCATACAAGAATTTGTCAACTTCTGTCCATACATACAAACAAAGGAACTTCAGTTTCATAGCAACCAGCTTTTGACTATCACTTTAACCTATTCACTCCCTTATTTCACTTCTATTTACAAGGAAGCAAGTAATAATACTATTTTTGGACATTTTTCTCGATTAGCATGAAGTAAATGGAAGCATGGGCTTTTTAACATTAATTTGTTTCAGAGATGTAGGGAAAGTCATGTGAATGGAAGACATTAGATGTTTTCTTAATGTTCAATTTTGATTTATTGTTTTTCTTACAGTTTTTCCTAGTAGTTCAAAAAGTAATTGGCAAACCAGGAACTGTAAGTTAGCTATGAGATCTCGAATGCTGGCATTCTCAACTTGATAAGTATAACTTACTATTTGGAGTTTGTTTTAAAATAGTCTAGAGATATCAGTGAGCTTTTAATTTAACCCTTTGTTGCCTGTCGGTATCTATAAGCTCAGCTTGTTTTAAGCTTGTTCTAGGGTTGTATTCTAGGATTAATTTCATGTTATACTAGCCTCCAGCCATAAACGACAAGTAAACAGACTGTTTTATATTGTAAAAATATATACAATTTTGCCCTAAAATTACAGTGATTTTTAAATAAATAAAAGAGTAAAGCGCATATAATTACAGTCAAATGTAACCCCATTATCTTCCATGTATCACACCGATTATTTTACTGGGGCTCTCCCCGTCCTTTACCACAGTCACTGGGATTTGACCTTGCAACATTTGGTTTTGAATGGATGGTCAGTCTATTACCTATCACGTAATACTCATGGTTATTTCAATCACATTTTTGGTACTGCCTTTGATAGGATTATGAGAATTAGTTAAGAAGGATTTAAACTACTAATTGGGAAGAAAGAGATTAATAAAGGATCTACATATATATTCATTTATATTTTCTCTATTATTTTATACAGTAATTTTATAGGTTTATTCCCATATATTATTTTCTCTACAGGTATGATGTACATAGTGTATAGAGAAGGTATTGTATTGCAACCAAAAGTTCTATACCGAGATTTCACCGAAAATATACGTTTTGGGTACCCCTGAATAAAAAAAAAAAGCATTTTTACAAAAAAGGGTCGTGTGTGAGCGTGCGTGTGTGTGTGTGTGTGTGTGTGTGTGTGTGTGTCTGTGGACAGCATAGCTCAAAAATGAAAAGACCGTTAAATACCAAACTTGGTATTTAAATTTGGCATCTTCCAAGGATGCCACACGAAGATTTTCAACAAAACCCCCCCACCCCCCAACTGCCCTTTACATTGAACATTTTTCGAAATTTTTTATTTTCTTAAAAGTGGCACTAACGATTTTAATTAAAATGTCAAATATTAAAGACATTTACTTGACAAATAAAATGCATATCTTGAATTTTCTGGGAATGGTCTCTGAAGACTACTTTATTCTGAATGAGATTTACGGAATTTTGCATAGCTGCTAGACCGTAAAAAATATACAAAAACTTAACACAAAAAATATAGAGCACATTAAAACATACAACTTATGTCATATACATTTTTTTCGTGGATTTGGTCGTTTTTTTTTTTAGATATTCCTTCTTTTGGTTTCAGCTTTGAAAAACTTATAATTTTCTCATACGGAATTTGTCAACTCCTGTCCACACAAACAAAGGAACTTCAGTCACAAAGCAACCAGATTTTGACTGTCACTTTAACCTATGGTACTTCCTTAATTCGCTCCTACTTGCAAGGAAGCAAGTAATAAGACAATTTCTGCTAATTTTTCTAAATTAGCAAGAAGTACATAGAAGAATAGACTTTTTAACTATAATTTGTTGCAGAGATGTAGAGAAAGTCAAGTGAATGCAACACATCAGATTTTTACTTTCTCTATACTCACTATGTACATAGTGTATAGAGAATGTATTGCACTCCACCAAAAAATTCGATACCGAGATTTCACCGGAAATATATGTTTTAGGGTCCCCTGTATCCATAAAAAGTATTTTCAGAAAAAGGTCCGTGTGTGTGTCCGTGTGTCTGTGAACACGATAACTCAAAAACGAAAAGTCAATAAAATACCAAACTTGGTATTTAAGTTTAGTATCTTCCAGCAATGCGACACGAAGATTTTGAGAAAAATTCCCCCACCCCAAACTACCCTTTACATGGAACTTTTTTCGAAAATTTTGATTTTCTAAAAATGGCTCTAACGATTTTGATTAAAATACCGTATATTAAAGTTATTTAGCTGACAAATAAAATGTATATTTTGAAATTTTATGAGAATAGCCTCTGAAGACTACTTTATTCTGGATGACTTTTTCATAACTACTAAACCGTAAGAGATGGACAAAAACTTAACACACAAAAAATGTAGAGCACGTTAAAACATACAATTTATGTTTTATACACTTTTTTCCTGGAGTTGATCGTTTTTGAGATATTCCTTTTTCTTGGTTTCAACTTTGAAAAACTTATACATTTCTCATACAGAAATTTGTCAACTCCTGTACATATAAACAAAGGAACATCAGTTACATAGCAACCAGCTTTTGGCTTTCACTTTAACCTATGGTACTCCCTTATTTTGCTTTACGTACAATAAAACTAGAAATAAGACTATATCTGCTAATTTTTCTCGATTAACGAAATAAATAAAAGATAAGCTTATTAACAGTAATAATTTACAGAGATATAGAGAAAATCATGTGAATGGAACACATCAGATTTTTTTAATAGAAGCCCGGTTTTAAGCTTGAATTAAAGGAAAAACGTTATATACTTATGCAGGGAACTAAGGGTTAATAGCATTAAGAGAGGTACAAACCTTTTTCTTTTACGTGAAAGTGGGCTATACCTGAAGTAGATGAGTGGTAAAATACCCACGTGTTGAGCCTTGAAGCACACCTCCCCTAAGATTTGATTAAAATACCGGGGAACAACTGCTGCAGCTGCTGTCATACACTTTATACAGATTGGCACATCTTGCAGGCAGAAGTTTTAACAACTGCGGCTTAACACGAAGGAGAAGGGTTTTTTTATTCGTGTAATTGTTCCAGGTATTTCCATATGTATCTTTAATTTACAGTACACATTCCAGGAATTTTTAAACCAAATTTTGCAAACTATTATAAAAGGACGGCAGTACATAAACTCCAAGGTTTTATTACTTTCTCTATACGCACTATGTACATGGTGTATAGAGAAGGTATTGCACTCCACCAAAAAATTCGATACCGAGATTTCACCGGAAATATATGTTTTAGGGTCCCCAATATCCAAAAAAAAACAACATTTTCACAAAAAGCTCCGTGTGTGTGTGTCTTTGAACACGATAACTCAAAAACGAAAAGTCGGTAAAATACCAAACTTGGTATTTAAGTTTAGTATCTTTCAGGGATGCGACACGAAGATTTTGAGAAAAATCCCCCCACCCCAAACTACCCTTTATATGGAACTTTTTTCGAACATTTCGATTTTCTCAAAAATGGCTCTAACGATTTTGATTAAAAGTTCGTATATTAAAGATATTTAGCTAACAGATAAAACGTATATCTTGAATTTTCTGCGTATAATCTCGGATGAGTAGCTTATTCTGGATGAATTTTACTGAATTTTTAATAACTGCTAAACCGTAAGAGATGGACAAAAACTTACTCACAAAAAATGTAGAGCACGTTAAAACACACAATTTATGTTATATACATTTTTTTCGTGAGTTCGTCGTTTGTTAGACATTCCTTATTTTTGGTTTCTGCTATGAAAAACTTATACTTTTCTCATACAGGAACTTGTCAAGTCCTATCCATATAAACGAAGGAACTTCATTGACATAGCAACCAGTTTTGACTATCATTTTAACCTATGGTAGTCCCTTATTTCGCTTTTACTTACAAGGAAGCAAGTAATAAGACTATTTCTGCTAATTTTACTGATTAGCATAAAGTAAATAGAAGTATAAGCTTTTTAAGAATAATTTATTGCAGGGATATAGAGAAAGTCATGTGAATGGTACACATCAGATTTTTTATTACAGGAGCCCCAGTTTTGTTGGTTTTTGTTAAAATAAAAGTCACATCAGAGTGAAATATTATATTCTATTCCAATACCTTTAACGAAATTAAATTATAAATAACATACATTCTGTAAATTGAAGTAAGACGGAAAAGATACTGCAGAATTTTAAAGCTGAGTTAAATCTATAGTGTGGAAAACGTCTAAGTTTTAATAGTCTAGTTTGGTATTTCAAGCTGAGAACACGTCTTAGCATATGAGCAATAAATAATTATTGCTAATTTAATTGGTTTTTTTTCATCACACAAACTGCGTATAGGACAGGAGTTGGATAGGTAGAGTCAGCCATAGCCGGGATTTAAATCACGCATCTCTCAGTCTCTAGCCGGTTGCTCTACCACTGAGCTACTCTCACACTATACCAGCACGACATTAAATTTCTCAACTGACTCGCACGAATCCCGGTAAGTCACAAGGTTGTCATTATTTTGAGGTAACATACCCCAATGGCAACTAACAATGTCGTAAGTACTTTAAGTCCCGGGATTCATAGTATAACCAACTATTATGGTCAATTAATGTTACGCCCTTCGTGTTGTGGCGGTTACCATTCTAACTTCATATACTCAAGGTCGCGGGTTCAAGCCCGGAGGAAGGCGACGGTTTTTTTCGGGTGTAAAATACCTTAGCATGGCTTCCTTCGGAAGGGAATTAAAGCCGTTGGTCCCGTGTCGTAGATACAGAGGTCTGTGAGCCAAATTAAGCGGCCTTTCAAGCGCAATTTAGAACGGAACACTGAGAACTATAATAGTTAAAGAGCGTCTATAAATGACACGCCATTTACATTTAATTAGTGTTAATTTAATTTTTTTTTTCACACAAGCCGTGTGTAGGACAGGAGTTAGATACGTAGAGCCGGGATTTGAACCACGGATCCCTCAGTCTCTACCACTGAGGTATCGTGGCAACATGCCGGCACGGAATGAAATTTCTCGCAAGTTTCCCGGTAAACCACAAGATGATTTCAGATTATCTTGAGATGACAACCCCAATTTGCGGTACTCAACAGAGAGGCATGGGCCTCCTACTTCCGGTGGGGGTTTTTTGTGAGTAGTGCCACCCTAGTTCGAGTCCAGGGTGGGGAGTCTCACACTCCCAGGCTTGCCTGGGGTTAGGGCGTTAGTTGCCTTTTTCCCCCATTATCAATAAAAAAAAATGGCGATTTACAATGTCGTAAGTGCTTCAAGTCCCAGATTCAAATCCCGGTTATGACATTGAATTTTTCAGTCTGACTCTACCTATCAAATAAGTAATTATAATGTTTGCACTGTGCAACAGATTCCCTTAATGTATCTTACGCAGATCGCCTGAGAGAAGACCAGAGTTAATAAAGGTAAAAAGTCTTAACAAATCCAAACCATTAAAAATTATCCAGATTATTAAAGAAATAACCGTGGCTGCTAAGTGGAGATGCAACAGTGAAGTTGAAAATACATGGACCTTTTTCCAGAAATGTGTTTTTTGGATTCAGGGTGACCCAAAACACATATTTCCGGTAAAATCTCGGTATGGAGTTTTGGGTGCATCCCAATACCTTCTGTATACACTATGTACATTGTACGTGTAGAGAAAGTAAAAAGGCACTGTCTTATGCAAACAAACGGAATCATTCGCTATCCCTCTCAGAGTCTGGAAGTATATTTGGGAGACTGAAAGTGTGTATTTGTTTGAAGAAAAGAAAATGAGTAAAAACCAAACGTTCAAGAACCCATGGTCATCAAGTTGTTTCTTAAGTGAAGGCCTTCGATTTGACCGTAGATGTTAAAGGGGACTATATAAAATGAAACAATAAAATTCTGATATGTTCCATTCACATGACTTTCTCTACATCTATGCAACAAATTATTGTTAAAAAGACTATATTTGCTTCTATTTACTTCATGCTAATCGAGAAAAAATTAACAGAAAAGTCTTATTACATGCTTCCTTGTAGGTAGAAGCGAAATAAGGGAGTACCATAGGTCCAAGTGATAGTCAAAAGCTGGATGCTATGTGACTGAAGCTCCTTTGTTTTACGGACAGGAGTTGACAAATTCCTGTCTGAGAAAAGTATAAGTTTTTAATAGCAGAAAACAAAAACAAGGGATATCTTAAAAACGACCAACTCCACGAAAAAATGTATGAAACATAAAGTGTGTGTTTTAATGTGATCTACATGTTCTGTGTGGTAAGCTATTGTCCATCTCTTACGGTTTAGCAGTTATGCAAATTTTGGTAAAATTGATCCAGAATAAAGTAATCTTCAGAGGCTATTCCCAGAAAATTCAAGATGTACATTTTATTTGTCAGGTAAATATCTTTGATATACGATATTTTAATCAAAATAGTTACTGCCATTTTTAAGAAATTGAAACTTTTAAAACATTTTTCCATGTAAAGGTTAGTTTGGGGTGGGGGAATTTTCTTGAAACTCTTCATGTCACATCCTTGGAAGAAAATAAACTTAAATACCAAGTTTGGTATTTAATGGTCTTTTCGCTTTTGAACTATGGTGTCCACAGACACACACAGACACGGACCTTTTTCTGAAAATGCATTTTTTGGGTTCTGGGGGACCCAAAACTTGTATTTCCGTTGAAATCTCGGTATCGAATTTTTGGGTGGAATGCAATACCTTCTTTATTCACTATGAACATAGAACGTATAGAGAAATTAAAAATGTTATTTATTACTATTTCAGACCCATATTTATTCAGCGTATTTGAAACAACCAAGTATTATTAGCGCACCTGTCTAGGATTAAGGTAATTTTCTGGTAAGTTACCAAGTTGACAAGGCTTCAGTTACAGTGGGCTAAAAAAGTAATTATTACATTTTAAATGTGAGGCAAAGGTATGTACGGAGGTAAACAAAGCAAGTTTAATTTTACGGAGAGCCAAGACGAAGTACAGAAATGACCGGGCTAGCACCATGACGGCGGCCTTTACAGGAATGTTATTTTCGTTTCTAACTCGTATTCAGCGGCAGCAGAGCGTTAGGAGCCCGTCTTTGCTGCCCAAATGCTGCGTGAACATCCTCATTACCTTAAAAAAATACACGTAGCTACATATCGGCGCGCTCGTCCTGTGATGAACCGGACTTACACTAACAAAGGTCTGAGTATAAATATTACTTCAAGGGAAGCCACCTCTTATAGCTATTCTCAAGCAAACTGCTTTCATTTGTAATTCCTGTAGTTTTTTCTATCTCAGACTTTTGTAATAATATTCTGCTTTAAATCCTCAGTTCAGATCCCTGCTTCTTTTTACAAAGACGTTTTTCCAAATATTTTCAAGAGGATCCTGTAAACTGGAGGGTTTTTTACTTTCTCTAGCCGAAATGTATAATTTATAAAGGATAGAGAAGGTATTGTATTGCACCCAAAAATTCGATACCGAGATTTCACCGGAAATACATATTTTGGGACCTCCTGAATACAAACAAAGCATTTCTAGAAAAAAGTCCGAGCATGTGAGTGTGTGTGTTTGTGGACAGCATAGCTCAAAAACGAAAAGTCCGTTAAGTATCAAACTTGGTATTTAAGTTCAATATCTTTCAAGGATGCAACACGTTTTGATTGGCACTAACGATTTTGATTAAAATATCGTATATTAAAGATATTTACCTGACAAATAAAATGTATATCTTGAATTTTCTAGGAACAGTTTCTAAAGACATCTTTATTCTGAATGAATTTTGCTTAATTTTGCGTAACTGGTAAACCGTAACAGATAGACAGAAACTTACTACACAAAAATGTAGATCACGATAAAGCACACAATTTATGTCATGTTGGGTTTTTTTTTTTTCGTGACGATTTCTAAGATTTTTTTTTTTTTTTTCAGATTTAAAATGTTTAAAATTTGATCACAGGGAAAGTTGTAAACTCCTGGCCCTGCATAGAAACAGATTTCAATCCTGTAGCAACTACATTATAAAACATTTGATGATCGGTTTGGTCTAGTTTATTTCCTTATTTCCCTTCAACTTATAAGGAAGTGAGTAATAAGACCGTTTCTGCTAATGTTTACCTCGATCAACATTAAGAAGGTACAAGAATAAGCTTATTAACAATAATTTGTTACAGAGATTTAGAGAAAGTCACATAATTGAGGCGCATAAGTTTTTTTTTTTTCTTCTTTTTTCTGTATCTCAGACTTTTGTGAACTTTGTATTTAAAATCCTAAATTCAGACCCCTGCCGTTTTAATAAGGACGTGTTTAAGACTTTCAAATATTTACAAGAGGATTCTATACACTGCAAGATGTGTTAACTGCAGACGTTCATGTAATTCTGGTCAATGATAATAGTTATTTATATTATAAATGCCTTAAATAGAAAAAGTCCGTGTATGTGTGTGTCTGTTTGCGCACGCGCGTGTGGACAGCATGGCTCAAAAACGAAAAGACCGTTAAATACCAAACTTAGTATTTGAATTCGATATCTTCCAAGGATACGACATGAAGATCTTGAGGAAAGCCTCCCACCCCTCAACTACCCTTTACGTGGATAAAACTTCGAACATTTTGATTTTCTCAAAAATGGCTCTAACGATTTTGATTAAATCTCTTATATTTAAGATATTTACATGACAAAGAAAACGTATATCTTCAACTTTCTGGGATTAGCCTCTGCAGACATGTTTATTTTGAATGAATTTTGGTGAATTTTTTGTAACTGGTAAACCGTAAGAAATATACAGAAACTTACTACACAAAAAGTGTAGATCACGATAAAACACATAATTAATGTTACATAGTTTTTTTTTTCGTGGAATTGGCCATTTCTGAGATATTCCTTATTATTTTTTCAGATTGAAAATACTCAAACTTTTGTTCCACGAAAAGTTGTAAATTCCTGACCCTGCATAGAAACGGATTTTAACGATGGCAACCAGTTTTAAAATATTTGACATTTGTTTTAACCTAGTGTGTTCTTTTATTTTCCTTGTACTTACAAGGAAGCAAGCAATTAAGGTTTCTGCTAATGTTTATCTTCATTATCATAAAGTAGATAGAATAGTATGTTTTTTTAACAATAATTTGTTACAGCGATTTAGAGAAAGTCATGTGAATGGAACAGTTCAGATTTGTTTCTGTATCTCAGACTCTTGTGAACCTTGTAATAATATTTTATTTTAAATCCTAAATTCAGACCCCTGCTGTTTTAGCAAGGACGTGTTTAAGACTTTCAAATATTTACAAGAAGATTCTATAAACTGCAAGATGTGTTTATTGCAGACGTTCAAGTAATTCTAGCCAATGATAATCAATTAATTAATACATTTTAGCTGTCTAAAATCATAATTATATAAGAAACGGCCATTGATAACAAAAAAATACAAATACATTGGCCTTCTTTTTTTAACCTCCGATATTTTATTTCTAAAAGTTTTGTTCACTTATTGTTACTTTTCAACATAATCACAAAAAAGAATGGGACATTTATCGTACCTGTGCACAAACTTTGCAATACCCGCTTCACAAAATATTGCCACCAATGATTTCAAATGAACATTGGCGTTGCTTTGAAGATCTACGTTGGTTTGAAAGTGCTGCCCTCCTAGCCACGTCTTCAGTTCAGGGAAAAGGTGAAAGTAGCTGGGTGCCAGTTCAGGACGGTACGGCGGATGATCGAATATGTCCCATTGAAATTGTTCAAGGAGCCGATGGGTTGTGCCAGCAGTGCGTGGATCATCACAATTCCTGAAGTCAGAATTCCTTTTCATTTGTAACACCCTCCGTGGTGTAATGGTTACCATGCTAACTTCATGTACCCAAGGTCGCAGGTTCAAACCCAGCGGAGGACGATGGATTTTTTGGGTGTAATAATCCTTCGGAAGGGAAGTAAAGCCGTTGGTCCCGTGTCGTAGGTTTACGGCACGTAAAAGAACCTGAAGCCTGATAGAGAGGCCTCTGAGCAAAATTAAACGGTATTTCACACCCAATTTAGAATGGGACGCTGAGAACCACAGTAGTTAAAGAGTGTCCATAAATAACACGCCATTTACATTTTATTTTCTTCGTTTGTTTTGAATGGCTCTCCGCAAACTTCGTAAGGTTTCACAATAAACAGCTGTATTGATAGTGGTTCCGGGCTGCATCATTGGCGGCAACATTTTTGAAGCGGGTATTGCAAAGCTTGTGCACATGTACGATAAATATCTTAATCTTTTCGGTGATTATATTGAAAATTAACCATAAACATACAAAACTTTAATAATAAAATTATATTTTTCTATGTTCTTGTCTTTTATTTATAGCCTATCGGAGTTGAAAAAAACGGCCCTCCTACATTTATAAATTGATACCCAATTACAGTATAGTAATTAAAATCATTAATAGAATAAAATGACTTTCCAACTAGTCAAATAAAAAGCTTTATTTTAAAAACATTCATGCTCAATGATCTAAATTTAATGTTAATTTTTTATAAAATTCTACATATTTTAAATAATCAGCCTTCTTCGTGAAAATAATTCTAAGTTATTAATTTGTTTATTTCTAATCTAAACACAATGAGCGAGTACATGTATCAAAACATAAAATATAAACAAATTTAAATCAGTAACTATTCTCAATTATAAAATAATCGTTTACTATATTAGTCTGCTTCCATACTTAGCAATACCCTGATGACTCTTTTTTGACACAATAATAGTTCTTTGTCATGAGAACTATTACCCCATAAATGTATCCCATATGTATTATGAATTTGAAACTGTGAAATATACATTTCCGAACCCTTCCTGTGATATTCGTTTCGTAATTGGCTTACACTCCGCTAGTTGTCGGACTGACAAGTATAGACTTACAAGCCAATGCCTAGAAGTCAGAAGCCTGTCGGGGAGCCAACGGCACGAAACCACAGAATGTAGAACCTGTTACGAGGGGTCGGCCTGTAGCCAGACATGAACACGAGGAAGTGGATGATATGAAATGTAAGCATAATTGATGATAGAAAAGGTGATAGAGCAATTGGTGGAATGAATGGCGGGGAAGCGGCGGACTCGGAGAAAACCCGCTCAGACGCCGCTTCGTCCACCATAAATCGCAAATGCGGGCGCTCTGGAGCGAACCCGACCAGCCTAGATGGAGACGAGAGGTCTAACCTCCAGTGATTGCAAGCTTTTAGCTCTCTTATTAGATGAGAGGCTCGTGACAGCTTATTGAAAAGCAATCTGATGTGTTTCAATCACATGACTTCAGCTATTTGTTCCACTAATAATTATTACAGAGATTATTATTTTTTCTAAAACATGCTAACTGAGATAAACATTAGCAGAAATTGTTATTACTTACTTCCTTTTAAGCAGAAGGGAAATAAGGGGATATATTAGGCTAAAGCGATAGTCAAATATTTTAAAATCTGGTCGCTAAATTCGGTCCTCTGAGTAAAGGCAGCAGTAAAACAAAACAGAGATGAAACATTGCCCTCGCTGTTCTCTCTATATATACTTAACTACTGCGACTTCTATCTATTATTTTTTTAGGAAACAAAACCGGGCTTGTTGACCGTAGTCCACTGGGCTTCTCCCCTTGTTCCCCAGACGTTTCGACTGCGTTTGCGGCAAGCATCTTCAATGGCGTATACGTCACTACTGAGAGGCTAAGTGATTCTAATACCGGCCGTGAAAGCCTTCCAATTTTAATATTTTTACTTTCTCTATAGGCACTATGTACATAGTGTATAGAGAAGGTATTGCTCTCCACCAAAAAATTCGATACCGAGATTTCACCGGAAATATATGTTTTAGGGTCCCCTTTATCTAAAAAAAGCATTTTCACAAAAAGGTCCGTGTGTGTGTGTGTGTCTGTGAACACGATAACTCAAAAACGAAAAATAGGTAAAATACCAAACTTGGTATTTAAGTTTAGTATCTTCCAGGGATGTGACACGAAGATTTTGAGAAAAATCCCCCCACCCCCAACTACCCTTTACATGGAACTTTTTTTCGAAAAGTTTGATTTTCTCAAAAATGGCGCCAACGATTTTGATTAAAATTTCGTATATTAAAGATATTTACCTGACAAATAAAATGTATATCTTGAATTTTCTGGGAATAGCCTCTGAAGAGTAGTTTATTCTGGATGAATTTTACTAAATTTTGCATAACTGCTAAACCGTAAGAGATGGACAAAAACTTGCTACACAAAAATGTAGAGCACGTTAAAACACACAATTTATGTTAATAAATTTTTTTCGTGGAGTTATCGTTTTTGAGACATTCCTTATTTTTGGTTTCTACTATGAAAAACTTATATTTTTCTCATACAGGAACTTGTCAACTCCATATAAACAAAGGAACTTCATTGACATAGCAACCAGCTTTTGACTATCACTTTAACCTATGGTAGTCCTTTATTTCGCTTCTACTTTCAAGGAAGCAAATAATAAGACTATTTCTGCTATTTTTTCCTGATTAGCATAACGTAAATAGAAGTAAAATATTTTTAAGAATAATTTGTTGCAGGGATATAGAGAAAGTCATGTGAATGGTATACATCAGATTTTTTTTTAGTTAGGCCACCTCGACTTCACTAAATGTTGTTTGCAGAGTGACATTATATAGACGGTTAGGTGAGTCCACCATACCTGATGCAGGATCTGTTTAAGTAGGCAAGTATCTGTTTCTCTGCCTCGGCATTGCTGCAGTGGGTTCGGTAGCGCACTTAATTCTAGGGGTGGTGACAGGAAAAGTACACAGTGAATGCTAATGGACAATTAACAAATAAAGGAATCAGGATCCTTGTTCACTCTGGTAATTATTTGTTAGTGTTAAATACGAGTACTCTTAGCGAAGGCACTTCAACAAATCAGTTAGTATCCGCAGTTAAATATAAGCACGTTGAGAAACCTTAATAGCACATGTTAAAGTACCAAAAATTCCATTGTTTTACACTGTTGCATTTCACACGGTCGGGCAATAAATACAGGACACGCACTTAAGGTTTTTGACGCGATTTCATTACGACGAGTTGCGCCACTCTGAAGGGCAGAAAGTGCTGTGTCGTTTCTCAGTTCGTGGCAGCTTAAATACCCATCTAAGAAAGATGTCTCCTTAATGCTTATTGGCTGACACTTCGCGCTAAAAGTCACACTCTAGGTTATCAAATCACGTGATTCTATTGCACTGATACCATGTGATAAACTATTACAAAGAAAGATACCCTCTTTACTGAATATTTGTGACTTTTCCCGAGTTCACAATTATATATCAGTTGCACGCAAGTAACATAAAAAAATTTGCAAGTTCTCAAGGTTCTACATAAAGTGGGGGTTGCATTTGTAATATTGTACTGCATAGTTCTCTGCTCAACTTTAGCACACGTTAACATGGCTAACACCACAAGTTAAGATATAAATAAGAAATAACACAGCATCTTGCTTGTAAAAACATGTAACTAAGCTAACTAAGGTATTGTGGATTGTCTAGAAGTAATTCAAAATCTTCTCGGGCTTCTAGCCAGGTAAAAACTTGGCTTGACAGCAACGTTTCGAAGAAGTGCATCTTCCTTGTCATCAGTTCACCCTGAAGACGAGGAAGATGCACTTCTTCGAAACGTTGGTGTCAAGCCAAGTTTTTACCTGGCTAGAAGCCCGAGAAGATTTTGAATTAACACGTCGCCAGGAAAGCTTCAGTTCCTATGTCTAGAAGTACTTGATAACAAGACAATTGTTTTTATTATGAAGGAACGTCAAAGAATTACCGTCTCAAGATGGCTTCGCTTTTGAGAAAACTTTAAGTAGTTTAATATTGAAGCCAACAACAAAGAATATTTCGGAAACGGTTAATTCTCTTAAAAATGCATGTGATATAAATTCTATTTTTTTTTTTTTTTTTTTTTTTGTGTTCTAAGGCTTTGTGTACCTCTAAGGATTACCAGGTATACAAATGTCTTCTAGAATGAAGAGGTCTTCAGAGGCTATTCCCAGCAATTTCAAGATATACATTTCGATTGCCATAAAAATATTTTAAACATGTGGTATTTTATCCAAAATTGGAAGAGAAATTATTGATAAAATAAAAATGTTCGAAACATGCTGCACGTAAAGGTTAGTTTTAAATATCAAGTTTGGTATTCAACCGAATTTTCAATTTTGATTTATGCTGCCACGCTCCTCCCCAAACACGGACATTTTTCTAATGCGTTTTTGAATTCAGGGACCCTAAAACATAATTTCCGATGAAAATTGGAACCGAATTTTTGGGTGGAATACAATAACTTTTCTTCCTACTATATTCATTGTACATATCTTGTTATATGCTAGAGAAGGTAATAAAACTTTATTGTAAAATGACAATAGCATTAATTCTACAAGGTAAAAATAAAATGTTGGCATTTATTATTAAAAAGAACACAAACCATATCACCTAGCTGATGGCTTAGGCAGTAAGGTCTGTGGCTCACATTCAGGAGGTGCTCTATTCAAACCCCATGAGCCGACAAATCTGGCTGAGGGTTCTTTGTGCTTTCCTCAGTCGGCAAGGTAAATGCTGTATTGGATATTTAATATGAAGACTCAAAGTTCCACCTTCAGTCTAACAAAAGAAAAACTGAAAAATCGGTGGCAATTGTGATTACGCTGCCATCTATCCACTGATATTGGAAGCTGATACACCGGACGGTACCCCAACGTACCTCTGCTTGTCGCGGAGCAAAGTAGTTATGTTGTATAATGTATTAGACCTAGAATTCTGGGTATATACCGTCTGAGTACAGATGGTGAAAAAACAGCCAGACTAGATGGCACCCTAGCACGGTCCGTTTGGCACGTTGCGAAAATAATATGGGTAGAGTATACAGATCGAACCATTGCGATATAAAAAATCTGATGTGTTACATTCACATGAATTTCTCTAGCTCTTCTACAAACTTCTTACATAAGATCCTTCTTCTTTCTGCACCTTGCTAAACGAGGTACTCTCAAAATCCTCGTGTCGCATCCCTGGAAGATACAAACTTAAATACCAGGTTTGGTATTTTAGCTATCATTTGTTTTTGAGTTATCGTGTTCACAGACACACGGACACACGGACCTTTTCCTGAAAATGCTTTCTATGGATACAGGGGGTCCTAAAACATGTATTTCCGGTGAAATCTCGACATCGACTTTTTGGGTGGAATGCAATACTTCTCTATCCCTATGTACATTGTACATACGGGGCTAGAGAAATTAAAAAGCAGTAAAATCGGTGTTAAAAAAATAGAATTAAAAAACGAAGCATATCCGTAGATGAATTTTCGTAATGAAAATGCAATTAACATAATTGACTTGGGGCGACCCTTTTTTAATTTAAAACACCTGAAGTGTTCCATTTACATGACCCGCTATAACTAAAGTGTAAACAAACTATTCTTACAAAATCTTGTTCTTCTGTCCGCTTCATGCTCATCAAGATGAACATTAACCGAAATTAACACAACGTTTAAACACGGCTTTACGTATCTTGTCACACAACTTCTCACCATTACAGAAAATGTTTGGAAATTTTTGTTCAATCACATTTCTTAAATGCTCTAGGTTTAATGGTTTCCTGGAATAAACTTTGTCCTTCAATATCCCCGATGTGAGGTCGGGTGAACTTCGAGGCCAATCAGTTTTATCGCGTCTTCCTATCCACTTTTGAAAATTTTGTCATGCAAAAATAAACGGACGCCCATTCTGTAATGTCTTGCCACCAAATAGTTCCAGAACAACTTCTCTCACCATCTCAAGATACCTTTCCGCAGTCACGGTCCCATCTAAAAAAATCTGATGTGTTCCATTCACATGACTTTCTCTACATCTCTGTAACACATTATTGTTAAAAAGCTTATGCTTCTATTTACTTCATGCTAATCGAGAAAAAATTAGCAGAAATAGTCTATGTGACTGAAGTGCCTTTGTTTGTATGGACAGGAGTGGACAAATTCCGTATGAGAAAAGTATAAGTTTTTCAAAGCTGAAACCAAAAACAAGGAATATCTGAAAAACGACCAACTCCATGAAAAAAATGTATATGACATAAATTGTGTGTTTTAATGTCCTCTACAGTTTTTGTGTTTTAAGTTTTTGTCCATCTCTTACGGTTTAGCAGTTATGCAAAATTCCGTAAAATTCATCCAGAATACAGTAGTCTTCAGAGGCTATTCCCAGAAAATTTAACATACACATTTTTTATTTGTCAGGTAAATATCTTTAATATTTGACAGTTTAATCAAAATCGTTAAAGCCTTTTTTGATAAAATCAAAATATTCGAAAAATGTTCCATGCAAAGCGTAGTTGGGTGTGGGGGGATTTTCTTGAAAATCTTCGTGTCGCATTCTTGGAAGATACCAAGTTTGGTATTTAACAGTCTTTTCGTTTTTGAGCTATGCTGTCCAAAGGCACACAGACACACACATACACACACGCACACACATACACGGACCTTTTTGTAAAAATGCGTTTTTTGGATTCAGGGGCATTTTTAGATTGCCTGTCTTGTCTGTCTGTGTGTGTGTGTTTTTTAGTGTGTGTGTGCTGCATAGTTAAAAAATGAAAACTCCATTAAATACTACACTTGGATTTATGTTCAATATCTTCCAGTATCTTCAGTATCTCTCCTCGTTAGTGCGGTGCTAGCGTTGCTGCTTGCCAAGTAGGAGACCTGGGTTCGATTCCCAGTACCGGCGTAGGGAGTTTTCCCCCACTGGGAGACCTGGTCCGGGGTGCACTCAGCCTCTTGAGGTCCCTGGGGGGCCAGTTGAGGAACTAATTGATGGAGAAGTAGTGGCTCCAGGTCATGAGGACCGCATTAACCGGCGGGGGTTTTGAGGCGTTGACCACGTCTCACCCTTCAATACCCCATCCATGACGTTTGTCATGGACCGAGATGGGGGACGCAGCGGCCGAGCGGTAGGCCAAGGTTCCTTGTGAGCTGTCGTGCAATGGAGTTAGTTATTTTCCAAGGATGCGACAGGAAGACCTTCAAGAAAATCACCCCACCTCCAAGAACAGTTTTTGAAAAATTTAATTTTCTAAAAAATTCCAGTAACAATTTTTATTAAAATATAATGTGTTTAAGATACGAATAATGTATGCCTTCAATTTTCAAGGAATAGCCTCTGAAGACCTCTTCATTCTGGATGACTTTTGTGCAACTGGTAAACGTAGCAGAAAACTTACTACACAAAAAACATAGATCTTGTTAAAACACACATTTTATGTGATATATATATTTTTTTCGTGGAGTTTACCATTTCCGAGATAATCGTTGACATTGGTTTCAGTTTTAAGACATTTACACTTTTCTGGCATGGGAATTTGTCAACATCTTGACCATGCGAAGACATAAAATTTGATTACATAGCAAGCAGGTTTTAAAAGATTTGACAATCGCTATAACTGTTATTTCTCTTCTGGGTGCAAGGAAGCAAGTAATAAGACCATTTCTGCTAATGTTTACTTTGATTAACATGAATAAAACAATGGTTTGTTACAGAGATGTAGAGAAAATCATATGAATGGAACAGATCAAACTTTCAACTCTATCCAACAAAGCCGCATTCATTGTCACACATACTTGAGTTTCTTGGTTCTGACAGGTGAAAAAACTGTATTAGAAAATAATATCAGTATTGCAAAAGATTAGTATGAAATAGGATAAGAAGAGGGGCCCCCAACCTCTGAAGCTTGGCACCACATACACCATCTGATTAGGATTTTAATGTTCCCTGGAAGGAAGGGTGAGAATGATCGAAGGGGGCCAAAAAAGACGGCATCCCTAATGGTTCCAAAACCGAGTTAACATCTGTGGCCCTCATTCAGGGTTTTAAACCCCTACGACCACCCACTCTGACCTGTGGGTTTCTATGGTTTCCCCTGGTCGGCTTGCGAATGCTGTGCTGGTTCATCTTCTACCACGACTTTCCTGTACCATCACTTGCTTGTCATTTGTTTCTGTTGAAGGGTTGTAGCTGTGCGCTCTGTAAAGATTCCTTCCCTCATCTGTCAAGAGCAGCCTTTTTTCTTTTTTACTTTGCTGTATGATTACTGAATTGCTGTTTTCTTCTTTTACAAACACACACATACATACACATATACATAAACATATAACACCCTTGCCCAAGGAGGGACTCGAACCCACGGTCCCCTGCGCTACGAAGCACCAAAGCCAGACGCCTTGGCGAGCGCGGCCATGGGGACCGGCGCCTTCGGATACTCTCGGGTAGCCGCCCTTTCCAGGGACCTCCTGGTGTATGAGGCTTGTGGATAGGCGGCGTGGGATGCATGCAATGTTAGGGATCCCATCCATGCTTACCACAGTCGTCCTGCTGATCTGGTAGCCCCTCGGCTCTCTCCGTCATCCTTTCCTCGTGACGCTACCTGTGCCATCATAAAACATACAGATGTTACAGCTAATATTGTATGTAGCAAATTATTTCTGACTAAACCTCGGATTTTTAGTTGCCTAAAATCTCTTGAGGTACCTATAATAGTACAATGCATATGTACATAGTGCATAGCGAATAGTGTATTGTAATGCACCCAAAAAAAGCATTTTTGGATAAAGGTCCGTGTGTGTATGTGTCTGATGTGTCTGTGTGTCTGTGGACAGCATAGCTCAAAAACGAAAATACCGTTAAATACCAAACTTGGTATTTAAGTTTGGTATCTTCCAAGGATGCGACACGAAGATTTTCAAGAAAATCCCCCATCCCAACTACCCTTTACATGGAAATTTTTTCGAACATGTTGATTTTCTCAAAAATGGCTCTAACGATTTTTTTTTTCAAAATATCGTATATTAAAGATATTTACCTCACAAATAATATGTGCATCGTGAATTTTCTGGAAATAGCCTCTGAAGACTACTTTATTCTGGATGAATTTTACGAATTTTTACATATCTGCTAAACAGTAAGAAATGGACAAAAACTCACCACACAAAAAATGTAGAACACATTAAAACACACAATTTATGTTATATACATTTTTTTCGAGGAGTTGATCGTTTTTTGAGATATTCCTTGTTTCTGATTTCAGGTTTAAAAACGTTTACTTTTCTCAAACAGGCATTTGTCAATTCGTGTCCATACAAACAAAGGAACTCCAGTCATCTAGAACCCGCTTTTGACTTCACTTTAACCTATGATACTCCCATATTTCGGTTCTACTTACAAGGAAGCAAGTAATGCGACTATTTGTGCTAATGTTTTCTTGATTAGCATGAAGCAAATAGAATAATAAGCTTTTTAACAATAATTTGTTATACAGAAGTAGAGAAAGGCATGTGAATGGAACACATCAGATTTTCGGTACTTAATGTCCAATCATTTCATCAAAATCATTTTTAAAGTAAACATATATTTTACTGATACAACATATTACGCACCTCAGTAAACTGTATTACATAATGTGTAGAGAAGATATTGCATTCTCCCCAAAAATTCGACACCCAGATTACACTGAAAATATATGTTTTGCAACCTCCTGAAACAAAAAAGAGCATTTTAGAAAAATGTCCGTGTGTGTGAGTGTGTGTGTATGTGTGAGTGCGCGTGTATGTGTGTGTGGGCAGCATAGCTCAAAAACGAAAAGTCTGGTAAATACCAAACTTGATATTTAAGTCAATGTCCTCCAAGGGTGTGATAAAGATTTTAAAGAAAATACCCCCCACACGAAATTTACATGGAGAAAAGAAAATTTGATTTTGTCAAACATGGCTGTAACGATTTTGATTAAAGTCTCTTATATTTGGGAAATGAAATTGGCGAGTTATTTATGGACGCTCTTTAACTACTGTAGTTCTCAGCGTGCCATTCTAAATTGGGTATGAAAGACCGCTTAATTTTGCTCACAGGCCTCTCTATCAGGCTTGAGGTTATTTCGCGTGCAGTAAATCTACAACGCGGGACCAACGGCTTTATTTCACTTCCGAAGGAAGACATGCTAAGGATTTTACGCTCGAAAAAACCCATCGTCCTCCGCCGGGTTTGAATCCGCTACCTTGAGTATGGTAACCATTACACCATTACATTTATATTTAAGATGTTTACATGACAAATAAAATTTATATCTTGAAACTTCTGGAATAGCCTATGAAAACCTCTGTATTCTGGAAGATTTTTTCCAGAATTTTGCATAATAACAAACGTAACACATGGATGAAAGCTTACTACAAAAATATAGATCTCATCAAAACACACAATTCATATAATGTGCATTTTTTTCGTGAAGTTGACCGTTCTCATATTCTTTATTATTTGTTTCAGTTTTAAAGTACTTAAATATTTCTCATACGGGAATTTATCAACACCTGACTAACCACACAATGAAATGGATTTCAATCCCATAGCAACCATATTTTAAAACATTTGACTGTCGGTTTAGCCTAGTGTATTCCCTTATTTCCCTTCTACTTATAAAGAAGTAAGTAATAAGACTGTTTCTGCTAATGTTTATCCTAATTAGCATGAAGTAGATAGAAGAATAAGCTTACAGAGATGTAAAGAAAACCATGGGAATGGAGTATGTTAGATTTTTTTCACTCCATTTTATTACCAGTGACCCAGTGCCCCATATTTGAGGTATAGGTGCGTTATAAAAGTTGCAGAATTCAACATAGCCATTTCAAGCCAAAACCTCAGCGAGGAAATTCCTGAGTGACCTTCACTTTCCCAGTTTTCCTTATTAGCGAAGACACTGAGTGAGTCGCGCTCATTGTAAGTGGTTATACGTGTATGGAACCCTGTGCAGACGGTCGATCAATGCGATTTAAGCAATATGCAGTCATTGAATTCTTGACAGCAGAAGGTGTCACCCCAAAGGAGATTTATCAGAGAATGAAAGCAGTTTATGGTGACTATGTTGATGTGAGTACTGTGCGTCGAGTAAGTTTAAACATCTGACTTGCGTGACAACCAGAGCTGGAAGTCTTATGATAGCAACCACCGAGTTTCACAAGCAAAATGTTGACAGATTGATTCAAGACGATCGTGTATCCATACTTTACACTGTAACAACACAACCTTTCAATGCTAAGGCTTCCCGCCAACTGGAGCTGTAGAGAAGAGGCTATGGAACAAGCCAGTACCTGCCGCATACCAAAGCTGCCATCTGTTGAAGGGTTACGAAGGTGGAAGCACTACTTTTCAATCAACCCTCGTGTAAACATTTGTTCTAAAATGCCTCATTTTCGCATTATCAAATTTTTTACTTTCTCTACACGTACTATGTACATAGTGTATAGAGAAGGTATTGCACTCCACCAAAAATTCCATACCGAGATTTCAACGGAAATATATGTTTTAGGGTCCCCTGTATCCAGAAAAAGTATTTTCAGAAAAAGGTCCGTGTGTCAGTGTGTCCGTGCGTCCGTGTGACTCAAAAACGAAAAGTCGGTAAAATACCAAACTTGGTATTTAAGTTTAGTATCTTCCAGGGATGCGACACGAAGGTTTTGAGATAAATCCCCCACCCCAAACTACCGTTTACATGTAATTTTTTCGAAAATTTTCATTTTCTAAAAAATGGCTCTAACGACTTTGATTAAAATATCGTATATTAAAGATATTTACCTGACAAATAAAATGTATATTTTGAATTTTCTGGGAATAGCCTCTGAAGACTACTTTATACTGAGTGAATTTTACGGAATTTTGAATAACTGCTAAACCGTAAGAGATAGACAAAAACTTACCACACAAAAAATGTAGGGCACATTAAAACACGCAATTTATGTTATATACATTTTTTTGGTGGAGTTCAACGTTTTTGAGGTAGTCCTTGGTTTTGTTTTCAGGTTCGATAAACTTAAATTTTCTCATACAGGAATTTGTCAACTCCTGTCCATACAAACAAAGGAACTTCAGTCACATAGCAACCAGCTTTTGACTATTACTTTAACCTATGATATTCCCTTATTTCCCTTCTACTTACAAGGTAGCAAGTAATAAGACTATTTGTGCTAATTTTTGTCGATTAGCATGAAGTAAATAGTGGCATGAACTTTTTAAAACTAATTTGTTGCTGAGATGTAGAGAAAGTCATGTGAATGGAACACATCATATTTTTAATGATAGTCACCTTCAGATTTTCCGGGTCCAACCTAATAACTTCATTTATTTATGCACTCATTCATAGAAGGCTTTGACCCATTTTACCCTGCAGAGTTGGTCTCGTGTTGCCATGGGTATTTTTTAACATTTGTCATTTATCAGAAGTGTTATACATTCCCCCAGCACACTTTACAAGTGCTGTCTACAGGCACTTCATTCAGTACACTCTCCCAGACTTGTTAGAAAATTTGCCTCTGTAAATAAGAATAATCATATGGTTTATGCAAGATGCTCTAGCACATTTAAGTCTCATTGTTCGAGATGCACTGGCTGGTATCTAGCATGACAAATGGATAGATAGAGGGGGACCAGTTCCATGGCCTGCAACTTATCCCGACCTCAATCCTTTGGATTTTTATATTTTGGGGGTAGGAGAGAACCTTAAACCATTTGTTTATGAGCAGACATCTTAGATGAAGAAACTTTTAAGCTACGTATCATGTAAGCCTGCGAAGTCATACAACACCGACTGTGAGGAGCACATTTGGATCATTTGCTCTAAATGGTATTTGTGTGGAACACCTCTTAATAAGCTGACGTCAAAAATAGAAGAAAGTGTCACTTTAAATTGTTTTGATTAATACATTTTGAACCTCAATAAGTCGAGCACGAAGGGTTTTGCAACATGTGTTTGTATTAACATTTTTTCTTGTTTTGATATGAGGAACGGAATAAGTTTCTACCTAAAATCAAAGATCTAGATCTGATTTAAAGGACACCTGCTGAACAAAAGAGATACGAATATCAGGATGCTTGTACCACTGACGGTACAGTAGAAGACTGTAATACAGGAGAGGATTGAAGTGGATCTAAAGTGGTGCTAATGATAGAAATCTTGTTAAATAAATAGCTGAAGTTTTAATTGGTTCCCTAAAGTAACACGCCTCTAAAGATCTCCCCTCAACCGGAAACCAAAGTTTGTACACAGACGTCAATTGTCTCGACCTCGGTTATCCTGACACAAGTTGTGTTAAACAACAGAAGATGCTATTATACTCATAAAATCAAAAAGGGCTTCCATAGCGGAACAGTCAAACTTATAAATCAGCTTTAATCTGCAAAAGCAGCCAACTTGTCAATCACCGAAGCAAACACAAAGAAATTAGTCGAAATATACATTACCATTTGACGACGATGTTGCTGTTTTTATCGACAAGCTAAATACCTATGGCACTACTACTCATAAATATATTTCTACTTTCTCTATACGTACTATGTACATATTGAATAGAGAAGGTATTCTAATGCACCGATACAGAGATTTCACTAGAAATACATGTTTTGGATAAAAAAAAAAAAGCATTTTTGGAAAAAGGCCCGTGTGTGTGCATGTATGTTTCTGTGTGTGTATGCGTGTGTCTGTATGTCTGTGGACAGCATTGCTCAAAAACGAAAATACCATGGAAAACCAAATTTAGTATTTAGGTTTGATATCTTCCAAAGATGCGACACGAATATTTTCAAGAATCCCACACCCCAACTACCCTTTACATGGAACTTTTTTCGAAATGTTTTATGTTCTGAAAATGGCTCTAACGATTTAGATTAAAATAACGTATATTAAAGATATTTACCTAACAAATAAAATGTATATCTTGAATTTTCTGGGCATAGCCTCTGAAGAATACTTTATTCTGGGTGAATTTTACGGAATTTTGTATAACTGCTGAACCTTAAGAGATTGACAAATACTTACCACACAAAAAATGTAGAGCACATTTAAACACACAATTTATGTTGTAGGTATACATTTTTCGGGGAGTTGATTATTTTTTAGATATTCCTTGTTTTTGGTTTCAGCTTTGAAAAACTTAACTTTTGTCGTATAGGAATTTGTCAACTCCTGTCCATACAAACAAAGGAACTTCAGTCGCATAGCAACCAGCATTTGACTATCACTTGAACCTATAGTACTCCATTATTTCGATTCCACTTACAAGGAAGCAAGTAATGAGACAATTTCTGGTAATATTTTCTCGATTAGCATTAAGGAAATAGAAGCATAAACCTTTTTAAATAGTTTGTTGCAAAGATGTAGAGAAAGTCATGTGAATGGAGCACATCAGATTTTCTTCGGTGGTTTCTCTGGTTTATGATGTAAATACTGGGCGGTTTCTTTATTCTCCCGAACTTCCTGTCCCTTCATCTCATCTTCATTATATCCAACCGTCTCTTTCAGGGCTATAAGTGTCAGCCAGGACTGCGGTAGGGGCGCCCTCTCGTGGAGGTGATTGCGCTTTGGAAATATAGTTCTCGGCGGGCGGAAGTCGTCTGCAGACTTGGGCGCTTGGTCAGATTGTTAGGGCTTCTATGCTCCTCGTGTCGAGATGAATTGTGTGTAAATTGTTAAGGTTCCTCCACGGTGGCTCCCGTTTTGGCTGCCCTCTGCAATTATTGTCATCTCATCTTATCCTCCTGGGGTCTTTCGTACAATAAGCTAATAAATATCCCAAGTATGAAATCCCCGCCAGCACACCCTAAGTACCCTACACTAAGACCGCGCCGTGGCCGAGTAGTTAAGACGCACACCTTTCACCTAGGTGTACCAGGGTAGATCCCAGGCGACCGCATGTGAGTTTTGTGTTTGATAAAACGGCGTAGGACGGGTTTTTTCCGGGTTCTCCCGTTTTCCGCGCCATCGCATTATACCGGTGCTTCATCTTCACTCCATATATTTAGTGTCATCGTCTGTAAATGCTACAAAAATCTAACCTACATTAAACTATCAATTTAGCCTTCTACTGGGTGATCCAAAACCGTCCGAACCGGCTGCACGAGGTTTTGCCTGACCGCGACCTCGGCGCTCGTTGCCGTCTGCTGCTATCATAAAAAGGCGCGGATGAAACCATGCAACATTTTTAAAACTACTTTTAAAAGCTTTACTTAATAATATTATTAAAGGAGATGCTGAAACGCACCATCGTAGTTGTTCATACTTTTTTGGCACCTCTTTAGTAAACTATTTGTTTTTATTCTTCAAGGATATATGAGTTTGTCTTGTATACTTTATGTTTTAAGTTACCCCAGACATAGAAATTGCCGGAGGTTAAGTCGGGGGACCGAGGGGGCACAAATCTCTACTATTGGCTGTATGAGCAGTTGAAGAAGAGTCTTGTGGAAAAAATCTGATATGTTCCATTCATATGACTTTCTCTACATTACTGCAAAAAATATTGTTAAAAAGCGTATGCTTCTATTTACTTCACGCTAATCGAGAAAACATTAGCAGAAATAGTCTTATTACTTGCTACCTTGTAAGTAGAAGCGAAATAAGAGGATACCATAGGTTAAAGTGATAGTCAAAAGCTGGTTGTTATGTAACTGAAGTTCCTTTGTTTGTATGGATAGGAGTTAACAAATTCCTGTACAAGAAAAGTATAAGTTTTTCAAAGCTGAAACCAATAACAAGGAATATCTCAAAAACTATCAACTACACGAAAAAAATGTATATAATACCAATTGTGTGTTTTAACGTGCTCTATATTTTCTGTGAGTTAAGCCTTTGTGCATCTCTTACGGTTTAGCATTTATGCAAAATTCCGTAAAATTCATCCAGAATAAAGTAATCTTCAGAGGCTATTCCCAGAAAAATCAAGATATACGTTTTATTTGTTATGTAAATATCTTTAATTAGCGATATTTTAATAAAAATATTTCGAGCATTTTTGCGATAGTAAAATTTTTCCAAAGAATTTTCATGTATAGGGTAGTTGGAAGTGGGGGGATTTTGTTGAACATCTTCGTAGTTGCATCCTTGGAAGCTACGAAACTTAAATACCAGGTTTGGTATTCAACGTTATTTTCGTTTTTGAACTATGCTGTCCACAGACACACAGACACACACACACAAACACAAGGAACCTTTTTGTAAAAATGCTTTTCTTTTTGATTCAGGGAGACCCAAAACGTGTATTTCTGGTGAAATCTCAGTATCGAATTTTGGGAGGAATGCAATACCTTCTCTATATACTATGTACATAGTACGTGTAGAGAAAGTAAAAAGAAAAATCACGCTCCTTGTCTGTTAATTCTTTAAAATATGGGGGCAAAA
Source organism: Hymenopus coronatus (assembly GCA_030762935.1). Taxonomy (NCBI): domain Eukaryota; kingdom Metazoa; phylum Arthropoda; class Insecta; order Mantodea; family Hymenopodidae; genus Hymenopus; species Hymenopus coronatus. Next base: position 76,077,714 of record CM060883.1, read on the forward strand.
TTATATTCATATATGTATGTACGTCAACTGTTGACTCGAAAAAAATGGGCCTATAACTCTTTCTCCGCTAAAGGCGCTCCATAAAACAATTCTTTACTTTCTCTACACGCATTATGTACATAGTGTGTAGAGAAAGTATTGCACTCCACCAAAAAATTCGATACCGAAATTTCACCGGAAATATGTTTTAGGGTCTCCTGTATCTAAAAAAAGCATTTTCAGAAAAAAATCCGTGTTTGTGTGTGTCCGTGTGTCCGTGTGCCTTTTAACATTATAACTCAAAAACGAAAAGTCGGTAAAATACCAAACTTGGTATTCAAGTTTATTATCTTCCAGAGATGCGACACGAAAATTTTGAGAAAAATCCCACCACCCCCAACTATCCTTTACATGGAACTTTTTTTTTTGAAAATTGTGATTTTCTAAAAAAATGCCTCTAAAATTTTGATTGAATTTTCGTATATTAAAGATATTTACCTGAGAAATAAAATGTATATCTTGAATTTTCTAGGAACAGCCTCTGAATACTACTTTATTCTGGGTCAATTTTACGGAATTTTGCATAACTGCTAAACCGTAAGAGATGGACAAAAACTTACCACACAGCAAATGTAGAGCACTTTAAAACAGACTATTTAAGCTATATACATTTTTTTCGTGGAGTTGATTGTTTTTGAGATATTGCTTGTTTTTGGTTTCAGTTATAAAAACTTATACTTTTCTCATACAGGACTTTGTAAACTCGTGTCCATACAAACAAAGGAACTTCAGTCGCAGAGCAACCAGCTTTTGACTATCACTTTAACCTATGGTACCCCCTTATTTCGCTTCTACTAACAAGGAAGCAAATAATAAGACTATTTCTGCTAATTTTTGCTCCATTAGATGAAGTAAATAGAATAATTTGTTGCAGTGATATAGAGAAAGTCATGTGAATGGAACACAGCAGATTTTTCATAATGAAAGGATATTTTATTAAAAATATTAAGTTTCTCAGAGCTCCAATAACGATTATTTTATATATACATATGTTTATGAAGGAGGAACTAAGTCTCGTCCATGAAAAAAAATTAATGAGGGTCAATTTTGCCATTGTATACACTATGTCCACTCACAAAATGTGTTAGCACATACGAATCATAATTAAGTACACGCTGTGCAGTATATAACAAATGCTGAGCCATAATACACTTTTTGAATAGGTGCAGGACAAAATAATAAAGCACACTGGTAATAACTCAACTAAAGGATATCACCGTCAGCTCAATACTGCACTTTCAGAGTAGAGAAAAAAAATCTGATGTGTTACACCCACATGACTTCCTCTAGCTTTTCTACAAACTTCTTACAAAAGATTATTCTTCTTTCTGCATCTTGTTAATTGAGGTACTCATTACCACAATGTCCTTATTACTTAGTTCCTTATAAGTAGGTAAAAATAAGGGAATACACTAGGCTAAAGCCATAGTCAAGTGTTTTAAAAGCTGTCGTTATGAGATTGTCATTACAAATCCTTTCTTTTCTTGGCCAGGAGTAGAACAAAAGAAAACCGCACACTCCCGTCTGAGAAAAGTGTAAGTACTTCACAACTGAAACTAATAACACTGAACACCTCGAAAACTGTAAGCTTCACGAAAAAAATGTATATGACATAACTTGTGCATTTTAGCAAGACCTAAAGTATAGTAAGTTTTTGTCTGTCTTTTACGGTTTACTAGTTATGCCAAATTAAGCAAAATTCATCCAGAATAAACAGGTCTTTAGAAGCTATTCCCAGAAAATTCAAGATATACATATTATATGCCAGCTAAATATCATTAATATGTGGTATTTTAATTAAAATCGTTAATAGTCATTTTTAAGAAAATCAAATTTTCGAAAACAGTTCCATGTAAAGGATAGTTTGGGGTGGGAGGATTTTTCTCAAAATCTTCGTGTCGCATCCCTGGAAGATACTAAACTTAAATACCAAGTTTGGTATTTTACTGACTTTTCGTTTTTGAGTTATCGTGTTCACAGACACACGGACACACACACACACATACACACACACACACACACACACGGACCTTTTCGTGAAAATCCTTTTTTTGGATACAGGGGACCCTAAAACACACATTTCCGGTGAAATCTCGGAAATATCGAATTTTTGGGTGGAACACAATACTTCTCTATCCCTATGTACATTGTACATACAGGGCTAGAGAAAGTAACAAGTGAGAAGCGTGACATTGTGTATTGTCAAGTTTCCGTGTGCAGTGGATCGGAGGTATTTGGAACACCCAATACTTTATAAGGAAGCAATAAGACCATTTCTGCTAATGTTTATCTCGATTAGCATGACGTAGATAAAGGAACTATGTTTGTTTGTGGAACAGCTGTAGTAACGCGTGCGCAAGGAACAGTGCTGTAATTTAATTTTATGTTTATACCTTTGAGTAATATTTTAGGGAATATATGTGTTTCAATCACATGACTTTCTCTACATCTCTGCATTATGCTTCTTTTTTACTTTCTCTAGCCCCATATGTACAATGTATATAGGGATAGAGAAGTATTGTATTCCACCCAAAATTTCGATACCGAGATTTCATCAGAAATACATGTTTTAGGACCCCCTGTATCCAAAATAAGCATTTTGAGAAAAAGGTCCAAAATAAGCATTTTGAGAAAAGTAGCTAAAATACCAAACTTGGTATTTAAGTTTAGTATCTTCCAGGGATGCGACACAAAGATTTTGAAAAAAAATCCCCGCACCGCAAACTACCCTTTACATGGAACTTTTTTCGAAACTTTTGATTTTCTTTAAAATGGCTCTGACGATTTTGATTAAAATATCATATGTTAAAGATATTTACCTAACAAATAAAATGTTTATCTTGAATTTTCTGAGAATAGCTTCTGAAGACCTGTTTATTCTGAATGAATTTTGCTTAATTTGGCATAACTAGTAAACCGTAAGAGATAGACAAAAACTTACTATACAAAAAATTTAGGTCTTGTTAAAATACACAAGTTATGTCATATACATTTTACTCGTGGAGCTTACCGTTTTCGAGGTATTCATTGTTATTAGTTTCAGTTGTGAAGTACTTATACTTTTCTCAGAAGGGAGTGTCCGTTGTTCATTTGTTCTACTCCTGGCCAAGAAAAGAAGCGATTTGTAATGTCAATCGTATAACGACAGCTTTTAAAGCATTTGAATATTGGTTTAGCCGAGTGTATTTCCTTATTTTCTTCCTACTTATGCGGAACTAAGTAATAAGAACATGAGTACTTCGATTAGCAAGGTGCAGAAAGAAGAAGAATCTTATATATGAAGTTTGTAGAACAGCTAGAGAATGTCATGTGATTGTAACACATCAGATTTTTACTTCATGCTAATCCAGAAAAAATAGGAGAAATAGTCTTATTATTTGCTTCCATGCAAGTAGAGGGTAAACAATGGAGTATCACAGGTTAAAGTATTAGTCAATAGCTGGTTGCTCTGTGACTGAAGTTCCTTTGTATGGGCAGGAGTTGACAAAATTCCCGTATGAGAAAAGTGGTAATTACTTTCCCTACACATACATAGAGTATAGAGAAGGCACTGTATTCAACCCAAATATCGGTAGATCTTTTTTTGAGAGAATCAATTTTAGAAAAAAAGTTTCATGTAAAGGTAGTTGGGGATGGGGAGGATTTTCTTGAAAACCTTCGCATCCTTGGAAGATACCAAACTTAAATACCAACGGTCTTTATGCTGTCCACAGACACTCACACACGGACATTTTTCCAAAAATGTTTTTGTTTTGGATTCAGGGGGACCCAAAACATGTATTTCCGGCAAAATCTCGGTATCGAATTAAAAAGAAAACAGCTTCTAATAGTTTAATACCATTATTTTATTAAATTTCACATTCCATTCAAAATGCTTAAGAGTTCATCACGTTAGAGAATGAATTATTATCTACAAAGCAGTAATAAAGGAATGTGATTTAAAACTGAACTGATAGGCTGTACCTTGTTATCAGGATAATTTCATATAGTAGCTTATAAATTAAAATCACGCACCGGATTATTATTTTTAAATGGCCCATAAATCTACTCAGTGTTTTCCCACAAACATGTTAAGTTAATGGAAGCAGATGGGAATACCAAAGGTACACATTTAGCAATTAACATTAAAATCTCGTCCAGGAGTGATTTAGATAATACGTTGTGCAAACAAAGAGGCAATTTTTAAATCAAATTTATAGCAGGAGCATTAACATCACCTGGTCAGTTACAAACATGGTGGGTGAAGAAACAAGAGAAAAAAATTTGATGTGTTCCACTCACATATCGTTCTCTACATCCCTGTAACAAGGTATTGTTAAAAAGCGTATTCTTCAATTTCAGGTTAATCGAGACAAACATTAGCCAAAACGGTCTTATTACTTAGTGCCTCATAAGTATAAGGGAAATAAGGGAATAGAATAGGTTAAACAAACAGTCAACTGTTTTAGAATGTGGTTGCTATGGAATTGAAATCTGTTTCTTTATGAGGCCAGGAGTTGACAAGTTCCCGAATGAAAAAGCTTTTTAAGTATATTAAAAATGAAACCAAAATCAAGGAAATTCTCTAAAATGGTTAAAATCACGAAAAATATGTATAATAAATAAATTATGGGTTTTAAGGAGATCTACAGCTTTTATGTAGTATGTTTTTGTTTATCCCCTACCGTTTTCCAGTTATGCAAAATTCAGAAAAATTCATCCATAATAAAGAGGTCTTCAAAGGTTTGCCCAGAAAAGTCAAGATATACATTTTATATGTCATATAAAATGTTAAATAAGAAATTTTAATTAAAAGAAGAGAAAACCAAAGTTTTCGAATTCTGTTCCAAGTAAAGGATAGTTGGGGTGGAGGGATTTTCTTGAAACTCTGTTTGTCACATCCTTGGAGATATCAAACTTAAATACCAATTCGTTTTTCAGCTATTCTGCCCACACACACACATACACACATGCACACCACACACAGACACACATCACACACAGACTCACACCACACACACACGCACAGACACACTCAGACCCACACACACACCACACAAACACACACACACCAAACACCACACAGACACACACCACACAGACTCACACTACACAAATACCACACACACAGACACACACCACATACAGACATACACACTCCACACACAGACACACACCACATACAGACATACACACACCACACAGACACACACCACACACAGACTCACACCACACAAACACCACACACAGACACACACCACATACAGACATACACACGCCACACACCACACAAACACACTCAGACCCACACACACACACCACACAAACACACACACACCACATACAGACATACACACACCAAACACCACATAGACACACACCACACAGACACACTCAGACCCACACACACACACCACACAAACACACACACACCACATACAGACATACACACACCAAACACCACATAGACACACACCACACAGACACACTCAGACCCACACACACACACCACACAAACACACACACACCACATACAGACATACACACACCAAACACCACATAGACACACACCACACAGACACTCACACAGACACACACCACATACAGACATACACACACCAAACACCACACACACACCACACACAGACACACACCGCACAGACTCACACCACACAAACACCACACACACCACATACAGACGTACACACACCACACCGACACACACCACACACAGACTCACACCATACACAGACACACACCACATACAGACATACACACAGACACACAGCCACACACCACATACAGACATACACACACCACACACCACACACAGACACACACCACATACAGACATACACACACCACAGAGACACACACCACACAGACACACACCACACACCACAGAGACACACACCACACACAGATTCACACCACACACAGATTCACACCACACAAACACCACACACAGATTCACACCACACACAGACACACACCACACACCGCACACCTCACAGACACACCACACAGACACACACCACACAGACACACACCACACACCACACACAGACTCACACCACACAAACACCACACATAGACACACACCACATACAAACATACACACGCCACGAACCACACAGACACACTCAGACCCACACACACACACCACACAAACACACACACCACATACAGACATACACACACCACACAGAAACACTCAGACCCACACAAACACACACACACACACCACATACAGACACACACACAAAAAACGCCACACAGACACACACCACACAGACACACCAGATACAGACATACACACACCACACAGACTCACACCACACAAACACCACACACACCACATACAGACGTACACACACCACACCGACACACACCACACACAGACTCACACCACACACAGACACACACCACATACAGACATACACACACCGCACACCACACACAGACACACACCACATACAGACATACACACACCACACAGACACACACCACACACCACACAAACACCACACACAAATTCACACCACATACAGACATACACACACCGCACACCACACAGACACACACCACACCACACACAGACTCACACCACACAAACACCACACACAGACACACACCACATACAGACGTACACACACCACACCGACACACACCACACACAGACTCACACCACACACAGACACACACCACATACAGACATACACACACCGCACACCACACACAGACACACACCACATACAGACATACACACACCACACAGACACACACCACACACCACACAAACACCACACACAAATTCACACCACATACAGACATACACACACCGCACACCACACAGACACACACCACACCACACACAGACTCACACCACACAAACACCACACACAGACACACACCACATACAGACATACACACGCCACACACCACACAGACACACTCAGACCCCACACACACACACACACACCACATACAGACATACACACACCACACACCACACAGACACACACACCACATACAGACATACACACAAAAAACGCCACACAGTCACACACCACACAGAAACACACAGACACACCAGATACAGACATACACACACCAAACACCACACACACACACCACACAGAGATACACACAGACACACACAGACACACACCACACAAATACCACACACACACCACATACAGACGTACACACACCACACAGAACACACCACACACAGACTCACACCACACACAGACACACAACACATACAGACATACACACACCACACAGAACACACCACACACAGACACACAACACATACAGACGTACACACACCACACAGAACACACCACACACAGACTCACACCACACACAGACACACAACACATACAGACATACACACAGACACAAACCACATACAGACATACACACACCACACATACACACATCACACACCACACAGACACACACCACACACAGACTCACACCACACAACCACCACACACAGACACACACCACACACCACACAGACACACACAGACACACAGACTCACACCACACAAACACCACACACAGACACACACCACATACATACATACACACACCACACAGACACAGACCACACAGACACACACCACACACAGACTCACACCACACAGACTCACACCACACACCACACAGACACACACAGACACACAGACACAGACCACAGACATACACAAACCACACAGAGACTCACACCACATACAGGCATACACACACCACACAGACACACACAGACACACACCACACACAGACTCACACCACACAAACACCACACACAGACACACACCACGTACAGACATACACACACCACACAGCAAGATACACACACAAACACACACAGACACAGACCACACACAGACACACACTACATACAGACATACACACACAGACACACACCACACACAGACTCACACCACACACAAACACACACCACACAGACACACACACCACACAGACACACACACAGACACAGACCACACACAGACCCACATCACACAAACACTACACACAGACACACACCACACACACCACACACAGACACAAACAATATAAAAACGCACACACACACGCAAACGCACATTTTTCTAAAAAATTTTTTTTTTTTTAGAATCACGATATTCCACAACTTATTTCGGGCGAAATCTTACTATCAACTTGTTTGGGAGCAATACAATACCTTCTTTATGCACTATTTATTTAGAACTTGTGAAGAAAGTAAAACTCAGAGAGATACGTGACATCATTAGTTCAGGAATGATTTGATTTGTGATGTAATACTTAATCGTTCCTTGGACTGAAGTAAGTGACATCCGACTAAATATGGGTAACTGGAAATTTAATACACTTAGGTTTAGACGCGTAATTTATGATACTGCTACAAAAGGATTGGAATTCATCTTTTTTGGGCATTGTCACGTTGCAATTTAAACACTTTTACTTTCTCTATACGCACTATGTACATAGTGTGTAGAGAATGTATTGCACTCCACCATAAAATTCGATACCGAGATTTCACCGGAAATATATGTTTTAGGGTCCCCTGTATCCAAAAAAAGTATTTTCAGAAAAAGGTCCGTGTGCCTGTGAACACGATAACTCAAAAACGAAAAGTCGGTAAAATACCAAACTTGGTATTCAAGTTTAGTAGCTTCCAGGGATGCGACACGAAGATTTTGAGAAAAATCCCCCCGCACAAAACTACCCTTTACATGGAACTTTTTTCGAAAATTTTGATTTTCTAAAAAATGTCTCTAACGATTTTGATTAAAATATCGTGTACTAAAGATATTTACCTGACAAATAAAATGAATATTTTGAATTTTCTAGACTACTTTAGTCTAGGTCAATTTTACGGAATTTTGCATAACTGCTAAACCGTAAGAGATGGACAAAAACTTACCACACAACAAATGTAGAGCACTTTAGAACAGACAATTTATGTTATATACATTTTTTTCGTGGAGTTGATTGTTTTTGAGGTATTCCTTGTTTTTGGTTTCAGCTATAAAAAAGCATACTTTTCTCATACAGGACTTTGTGAACTCGTGTCCATACAAACAAAGCAACCAACTTTCGACCATCACTTTAACCTATGGTACTCCCTTATTGCAGAGTTGAAGAGAAAGTCATGTGAATGGAACACATCAGATTTTTCATTTAGAGCTCTTGCATTTAGATAGAATACAGAAAAGGAGGAAGCTGCATAGATAATACCTCCTCTCTTAAAAATAGTAAAAAAAAAGAAAAATCCTTTCGGAGACACACATTCTCTTTATAGATTATAAAAATTTGATCTGTTCCATTCATATTACTTTCTCTACACCTCTGCAACAAATTATTGTTAAAAAGCTTATGCTTTCATTTGCTTCATGAAAATCAAGAAAAATTGTCTCAAAAACGATCAACTCTACGAAAAAAAAATGTATATGACAAAAACTGTATTTTAATGTGCTCTACATTTTTTGTATGGTAAGGTTTTGTCCATCTCTTACGGTTATGAGTTGTGCAAAATTCCGTAAAATGTATCCGGAATAAAGTAATCTTCAGAGGCTATTCCTAGAAAATTCATAAAGTATTTTTATTTGCAATATAAATATCTTTGGTATACAATATTTTAATCAAAATCATTAGAGCCATTTTTGAGAAAATCAAAATTTTCGAAAAAAGTTCCATATGTAGGATAATCGGGGGAGGGGGAGATATTCTTAAAAATCTTCCTGTCACATCCTTGGAAGATAACAAAGTTAAATACCAAGTTTGGTGTTTAACGGTTTTTTAGTTTTTGAGCTTTGTTGTCCACAGACACACAGACGCGCGCGTGTGCAGACCATTTTCCAAAAATGTTTTTTTATTTATTCAAGGGGACCCAAAACATGTATTTTCGGTAAAATCTTGGTATCGAATTTTTGGGTTGAATACAATACCTTATCTATACACTATGTAAATACTACGTGTAGAGAAAGTAAAAAAGGCTTTTATAAGAAATGTTTATAAAATCTTTGGGACATATTAGAGGAGAAAGGAATACCAAATCATTTAATAAAGATAATTATAAGCCTAAATGAAAAACAAAAATCAAAGTAGATAAAAGGGCTCAGACAAGATTGTCCAATGTCAATCAGTCTTTTTAATTTATATGTAGACCACAAGATTAGATCATGGAGACAAAAAAAGATAGGGGGAATACTTTAGGGACAAGAATTATAAAAAAAAAAAATTCGCGGATGATCAAATATTGATAGGTAAAATCGAGGACGAACTTCAAAAAATGGCACTAGTTATGTAAAATAGCAAAAACATACAACCTATAAAATATCTATGAACAAAACAAAAGTTATGATATTTAAAGGTATTCGTCCAGTTCGTTTCAAAATATTTCTCTAAAATAAAACCATTGAACAAATGTCATAGTTTCATTTCCTCGGGTGTAATATAACTAATGAGTAAGAAATATATATTAATAAATATTAAATAAATTTAGCTATGTACATAGTGGGCTCAATAAACAGATTTGAATAATTTTTAAAAATCAAGAGTAGTTATGTTTCAAGATTATGGCAAAGCTCAATCCTTTAGATTATTATTTCTGGGGACACTTGAAGAGTAAATTATACCATGATGAGATTATTAGCATGGATGGCCTTTGCACTCGGAGTTTGAGGCAGCCCTATAGATTAGACAGAGGGTAGGGTAAAGTTGACTAAGCAAATAAGATGCCTGTTTAGATTCTAATGGGTCAAAGTTTGGACACCTACTCTAATAAACATTGCAGTTACTGACCATTAATAAATTTCCTGTTTAGCAAAGATGTGGTTTTGATATCATTATTCTAATTACACATGAAGTATTTCCATAATTCATATTTGAATTTGCTTTATCTTCCATCATCAGACTAAATTTTATGCGTAGCCTCTTACGCAGCTTTTATTTTATACTGCGGATAACTTGAAAGAAAACCACCCCACCCCTCGTTAGTGGCAGTAGCTGTTAATAAACACACAGACACGTGACGAACCGGATTTCAGGCACAAATCAAAACAAAACATCCTGATCTCAAGTCGTACTGTTTTGCTAGACTGTTTAGATGTCTTCAATAATGTTCAATTATCCCCGTTACTTTTCTAGATAGATGAAAATGTTATGGGACCTTATTATTCGTGATTTTTGGATCCCAGCATGCGAAATCTGCGTACTCATCCCTAACATACTGTATATTACAAGATTTACTAGGGGTGTTCAATAAACACTTAGAAAATCCAAGATATTACACTCGTAGATCGAAAAAAGTTAGTGTTTAATAACTATCGTCTCTTACTAGGTGACAGTTAAAGTTTCAGCTATATCCATCATGTGGTTTCGTTGCCATATGCGATTGTATCAACAATCTTGTGCTTATTTAAAAATATGGAAATGCAGGTTTTGTGCGGTGATTAAACACTTATATACAAAAGGCTTAACAGCGAAATACATCAAAACCAAGTTGGATGAACCTTAGGGCTCATCTGCTCCTGCATTTGCAACACTTTACAATTGGATAAATGAATTTAAACGTGGCCGTAATCCACAAATGATGAACTTTGTTCCGTACCTCAAGCAGGAGTGACTTCCTCCGAAATAATTGACAAATTCGAAGATATGCTTTGAGTGATCGAGAAATAGTAGAAGCCACAGTCATATCCCAAGGTAGTGTTCTCAATTTTACCCCCAAAATTAGGTTTGACAAAGATAGGTACCGCGTTTGTTCTCAATGGAGAATAAACGCAATCGTGCGATCGATTCAGAAGCAGGTTTGGCACTTTTCCGTCGCATTCCCGACGAGTAACTGCATAAATACATAACTGTGGTGAAACATGGATACAATACTACATTCCGGAAACAAAAGCACAGTGGGTTTTTAAATGCGAACCGGCTCCGAAGAAGGCAAAGGAGATGAAATCTGCAGACAAGGTGATGGTCCTGGTTTTTTTGGAATGCATGCTGAATCATCTTCGATGATTACTTGCAGAAAGGACGAACGATAAATCGAGAGTATTAGGCATCGTTATTGCACTGAGTGAACGGAGAAATCCAAAAAAATGCCCTCAAATGGCAAAGAAAAAATTCTCTTCCATCAAGACAGGGCAAGGGTGCACACCTGCGTAGTTTTGAAAGCGAACATTGTAGAATTGAGGTTCGAATTACTACAATAGCCACCGTATTTAACAGATTTGTCTGCCAGTGACTTTTTTAGTTTCTCTATACGCACCATGTACATAGTGTATAGAGAAGGTATTGCACTCCACCCAAAAATTCTATACCGAGATTTCACCGGAAATATATGTTTTAGGATCCCCAATATCCAAAAAAAGCCTTTTCACAAAAAGGTCCGTGTGTGTATGTATGTGTGCCCGTGTGTCAGTGTGTCCGTGTGCACGTGCGTCTGTGAACACGATAACTCAAAAACGAAAAGACGGTAAAATACCAAACTTGGTATTTAAGTTTAGTATCTTCCAGGGATGCGACACGAAGATTTTGAGAAAAATCCCCCCTCACCCCTAACTACTCTTTACATGGAACTTTTTTCAGAAATTTTGATTTTCTCAAAAATGGCTCTAACGATTTTGATTAAAATTTCGTATATTAAAGATATTTACCTGACAAATAAAATGTATATCTTGAATTTTCTGGGAATAGCCTCTGAAGAGTAGTTTATTCTGGATGAATTTTACTGAATTTTGAATAACTGCTAAACCGTAAGAGATGGACAAAAACTTACTATACAAAAAATGTAGAGCACGTTAAAACACACAATTTATGTAGTACACATTTTTTTCGTAAGTACTTCGTTTTTGAGACATTCCTTATTTTTGGTTTCTGCAATGAAAAACGTACACTTTTCTAATACAGGAACTTGCCAACTCCTATCCATATAAACAAAGGAACTTCCTTGACATAGCAACCAGCATATGACTATCATTTAACCTATGGTAGTCCCTTATTTCGCTCCTACTTACAAGAAAAAGTAATAAGACTATTTCTGCTCATTTTTTCTGATTAGTATAAAGTAAATAGAAGCATAAGCATTTTAAGAATAATTCGTTGCAGGAATATAGAGAAAGTCATGTGAATCGTATACATCAGATTTTTTATTTCCAAACTTGAAAAACTGGCTTGGCGGAAAACGATTTACGTCTAACGAAGAACTAAAAAAGAGATAACGTTGAAAAATAAGAGCATCATCTAGGAAACATTTTCTAAGGATTTATTGAACGCCTCTCGTGTAATAATTATTGTAACGCATGCAAATTTTGCCTAGGTTGTTGCTTCATATAACCTAACTTAATGTTCTCCTATGGTTAAACATATATTCAAGGTAGTGGGTTCAAACGATGGATCTTTTCGGGTGTAAAAATCCTTAGCATGACTTCCTTCGGAAGGGAAGTAAAACCGTTGATCCCGTATCGTTGATTTATGGGCACGTAAAAGAACATTAAGCATGATAAAGAGGCCTCTGAGCAAAATTAAGTCCAGTGTAGAATGGGACGCTGAGAAACACAGTAGTTAAAGAGCATCCCTAAATAAAACTCCATTTCCATTTCCTATGGTTAGAATCGTAATTGTCACCGTGTATAGTGAACATTAAAGTTAAAACTAATGGTCATCTTTAAGTCCAAATTCCATTGTTTTGGAATTGCAAAAATCTGATGTGTTCCGTTCACATTACTTTCTCTGCTACAAATTGTTGTTAAAAAGCTTATGCTCTTATTTACTTCATGCTAATCAGGAAAAATTAGCAGAAATAGTCTTATTACCTGCTTCCTTAAAAGTAGGACTGAAATAAGGGACTACCATAGGTTAAAGTGATAGTCAAATGCTGGTTGCTATGTGACTGAAGTTCCTTTGTATGGACAGGAGTTGACAAATTCCTGTATGAGAAAATTACGTTTTTTAAAGTTGAAACCAAAAAGAAGAAATATCATAAAAACGATCAACTGCACGGAAAAAAAAATGTATATGGCAAAAATTGTATGTTTTAACGTGCTCTATATTTTTTGTGTGATAAGTTTTTGTCCATCTCTTACAGTTTAGCAGTTATGCAAAATTCAGTAAAAATCATCCATAATAAAGAAGTCTTTTGAGGCTATTCCCAGAAAATTCAAGATATACAATGTATTTGGCAAGTAAATATCTTAAATATTTTATTCAAAATCGTTAGAGCCATTTTTAAGAAAATCAGAATTTTCCAAAAATGTTCCATGTAAAGGGTAGTTGGGGGTGGGGGGATTTTCTTGAAAGTCTTCGTGTCGCATCCTTGGAAGTTACCAAACTTAAATACCAAGTTTGGTTTTAAACGGTCCTTTTGTTTTTGAGCTATGCTGCCCACAGACACACACACAGATAAACAGACAGACGGGCAGACAGACACATACACGGATGTTTTTATAAAAATACATTTTTTGGGTTCAGGGGGTATCAAAACATATATTTCCGGTGAAATCTCGGTATCGAATTTTTGGGTGCAATACAATACCTTCTCTATACACTATGTACATAGTACGTATAGAGAAAGTAAACATAGCAGAAATAGTCTTATTACTTGCTTCCTTGTAAGTAGAAGGGAAATAAGGGAGTAGCATTGAGAAAATAACAAATTTCCAAAAAAGTTCCATGTAAAGGGTATTTGGTAGTGGGGGTATTGTTTTTTAAAATCTTCGTGTCGCATCCTTGCGAGATACCAAACTTAAATATCTAGTTTGGTATTTAACGGTCTTTTCGTTTTTGAGCTATGCTGTCCACAGACACGGACCTTTTTCCAAAAATGCTTTTTTGGATTCAGGGGGACCCAAAATATGTATTTCCGGTAAAATCTCGGTATCAAATTTTTGGGTGGAATGCAATACCTTCTCTATACACAATGTACATAGTACGTGCAGAGAAAGTAAACATGAAATGGCGTGTTATTTATGGACACTGTGGTTCTCAGCGTCCCATTCTATACTGGGCGTGAAGGTTCGTTTAATTTTGCTCAGAGGCCTCTCTATAAGTTCTTTTACATGCCGTAAGCCTACGACACGGATGTTACGGATTTTTACGCCCGAAAAGATCCATCGTCCTCCGCGAGGTAACCATTAGACCACGGAGGGCGACATTTGGAATTTTGATCACTATGATTGGCATCCTATTTATTTGGAATAAATCTTCCAGTGGACCTTCAGGAGTTGCTAGCAATCGCTATGGAATATATAATCGGTCTTAAAAATATCTTTTGGCAGTCGAAACCATCAAGTTGCCTTCATAATTAGTGAGCAGGCCTCATTAGGGATTAAGGGGGATTATGGGAGGGGCATGTTGCAGCCGTCACAAAGAGGGACAGAGCGAGCATTCCTGGCTGCTGCTGCTGCTGCTGGGAGCAGTATCATTAATACCGAATACTTGACCGCTCATTAGAACACCGGCTGATGGCCTGTCGACTGTTGCTACGCTACAACGGGACTAATTAGCTACACAATAGAGGAGCCGGACAATAATAGCTGCGAAATTCTCCTTCCTTGGTGGTCAGTTAAGTTCATTCAAGTGTAGAACGAGCGAGGTGGTCATATTACCTGGCATGGAGATGCGAGAAGTCTTGCAAATGAAAAGTTTCGTCTCCTGGCAACACAAAGGCTGCTGTCAGCATCTCCACAGAGTCCAGATTACACGAATCTCTTCACCTGAGAACAAGGGAAGCCCAGCAAATTGGCAACTGCTCTACAGCTCCGATTTCCCACACGTCACTGCGCAATAACTCAAGATTTTCAAACTGCCCAAAATGAATATTTACGCCCGTTAAACGCTAAATGAGAGGAATATACTACCTCTCCACTTTCTCTATATTTTTCAGACTTGCTACAAATAAAACAGCACCAGCAAAAAGCAAAAAATCAATGGGCTAGAAAGATGATGGCACAAAGTTTCACAAAACACAAAAGGTTATTACTTTCTCTTCATAGCACATGGTAGAGAACGTATAGCACTCCACCCAAAACAAAATCTGTTCTGTTCCATTCACATGACTTTCTCTACATCTCTGCAACACATTACTGTTAAAAAGCGTATGCGTCTATTTACTCCATGGTAATCGAGAAAAAACTAGCAAAAATAGTCTTATTACTTGCTTCCTTGTAAGTACAAGCGAAATAAGGGAGTACCATAGGTTAAAGTGAAGTCAAAAGCTGGTTGCTATGTGACTAAATTTCCTTTGTTTGTATGGACACGAGTTCACAGATTCCTGTATGAGATAAGCGTAAGATTTTTAATGCTGAAACCAAAAACATGAATATCTCAAAAACGATCGACACCAAGAAAAAAATGGATGTGACAGAAATTCTGTGTTTTAACGTGCTCTACATTTTTATGTGGTATGTTTTTATCCATTTGTTACGGTTTAGCAGTTATGTAAAACTCCGTAAAATTCATCCAGAATAAAGTAGTCTTCAGAGGCTATTCCATATAGTTCAAAATATACATTTTATTTATCAGGTAAGTATCTTTAATATACAACATTTTAATCAAAATCGTTAGAGCCATTTTTGAGAAAAACAAAATGTTCGAAAAAAAATTACATGTATAGGGTAATTTGGTGTGGGCGATTTTGTTGGAAATCTACGTGTCGCATCCTTGGAAGATAACAAACTTAAATCTAAGTTTGGTATTCAACGGTCTTTGCGTTTTTGAGCTATGTTGCCTACATAGACAGACAGACACACACATGGAACTTTTTACAAAAAGGTATAATTTTTTTTTTTTTTTTGGATTCAGGGGGACCGAAAACATGTATTTCCGGTGAAATCTCGGTATCGAATATTTGGGTACATTACAATACCTTCTCTATACACTATGTACTTGTACATGTAGAGAAGGTATAGAAATATATATAATAACGAAATTTCAACGGAAACACGGGTTTTAGGGTACCTGTCTCCAAAAGTAGCATTTTTAAAAAACGGTCCGTGTGTCAGTGTGTCCGTGTATCTATGAACACGATAACTCAAAAGCGAAAACTCACTAAAATACCAAACTTGGTATTTAACTTAAATATCCTCCAGGGAGGCGACACGAATATTTTGAGGGGAATCCCTACACTACTTGCTTTTTTATCATCTCATGAATTTTATTCTTCAGATAACTAAGTAATTCATCTAAAAATACTAGAGCTTTTGATTGGAGCTTAATTGTGATTATTATATTAAATAAATATTTTATTTTATCTTCCAATTTGGTACAATTTTCCATGTAATGTACTTGGAAATTATGGAACTCTTTACACGGAAAAACTTACGAACATTTTAATCTCCTCAAAAATGGCTGTAACGCTTTTGATTAAAATGTCTTATATTCAAGATATTTACATCACAAATAAAATGTACTATATCTTCAATTTTTTGAGAACAGCCTCTGAAGACATGTTTATTCTGGATGAATTATGCCGAATTTTGCCTAACTGGTAAACCGTAAGAGATAGTCCAAAACTTAATTAACCAAACAAATCTAACTCTCGTTAAAACATATAATTTATGTCACATACTTTTTTTCGTGGAATTGACCATTTCTGACATGATCCTTGTTATTTGTTTCATATTTAAAATACGTAAACTTCTCTCACGCGGCCGTATATAGCAATGGATTTCAACCACATGGTAACCAGCTTTTAAAAGATTTGACTATCGTTTTAGACTGGTGTATTTCCTTTTTTTACTTCTACTTACAAGGAAGTTAGTAATTAAGACCAGTTCTGCTAATGTTTCTCTCGATTATCATAAAGAATTGCTTTTTAACATAGAGAAAGCTATGTGAATAGAACACATCAGATTTTTCATGTATACTTATATTAATCGAGATAAATATTTTAGAAATGGTTTCATTACACTTTTGTTTGCCTTTAGCAGCGCAGATCCATTCACTGCTTCAGCGATATATACGTACTATCAAACTAAAGATCGATGGATCGAAACCAGTCAAAATGTATGTTCTGCAGTCACGAGACTGTAATAATAAACGGGAAGGGCCCAGCTAAAGCAATTGGGGGTTTTGATTGAATGTAGATTTACACTTTTAACCATTTTTATTAAAAAAATCTGATGTGTTACACTCACATGACTTTCTCTAGCTGTTCTACAAATTTCTAAAAGATTATCCTTCTTTCTGCACCTTGCTAATCGTTGTACTCATTAGCACAATGTTTTTATTACTTAGTTCCTTATAAGTAAGAAGAAAATAAGGGAATACACTAGGCTAAACCGATAGTCAAATGTTTTAAAAGCTGACGTTACGCGATTGTCATTACAAATCGCTTCTTTTCTTGGCCAGGAATAGAACAAAAGAAAAGCGGACACTCCCGTCTGAGAAAAGTGTAAGTACTTCACAACTGAAACCAATAACAATGAATACCTCGAAAACGGTAAGCTCCACGAGAAAAATGTATATGACATAATTTGTGTATTTTAAAAAAACCTACATTTTTTGTATAGTAAGTTTTTGTCTATATCTTATGGTCTACTAGTTATGCCAAATGAAGCAAAATTCATCCAGAATAAACAGGTCTTCAGAAGCTATTCCCAGAAAATTCAAGATATACATTTTATCTTTAATATACGATATGTTAATAAAATCGTTAGAGCCATTTTTAAGAAAATAAAAATTATCCAAAAATGTTCCATGTAAAGAGTAGTTTGGGGTGAGGGGATTTTTCTCAAAATCTTCGTGTCGCATCCCTGTAAGATACTAAACTTTAAATACCAAGTTTGGTATTTTAGCTACTATTCGTTTTTGATTTATCGTGTTCACAAACACATGGACCTTTTTCTGAAAATGCTTTTTATGGATACAGGGGGTACTTAAACATGTATTTTCGGTGAAATCTCGGTATCGAATTTTGGGTGGAATACAATACTTCTCTATCCCTATGTACACTGTACATACGGGACTAGAGAAAGTACAAATATACATTCATACAATTACGCAATTATCGTATGTACGAATGGCGCGGTGTGAGGTATCTTAGGTGAGAGTTGATCATACTGATATGGTCGGAGATTCGCGCCCCAAAGAAGTACAATTTTAATCTCACTTCTATTAATGGGTATCCTTGAATGGATTAATCATCAGGATGTCATACGTTTATTTAGCTAATTTTTTCTCGATTAGCATGAAGTAAACAGTAGCATAAGCTTTTTAACAATATTTTTTGCGGAAATGTAGAGAAAGTCATGTGAATGGAACAAAATACCTTTTTATTAAAAAAATATTCGTTATACAATTACACAATTATCATATTACGAATGGCCGAGCGGTGTGAGGTATATGTGAGAGTTAACCATTCTGATATGGTCGGAGGTACGCGCCCCAAAGGACCAACACACACACAACTGGTGGTTCACCTGTTCCTTATTATTTTTGGAAATACACAACATTTCACTCTGAAAGTAATAAGGTCGAAATTACCGTGCTTGTTGGCTTTTTGGTAACTATGCAAATCTAACACACTTTGCATCGGAAAATAGACCTTAGCAGCAATAATTACGTCCATTCCAAAAACACGTGCTTAATAACTTCTGTTACAGTGCAAGTTATATCAATAGGATCGCTGTCATATGTTCTACAACATAAATTATAATGCATGAAGGCTAAATGAACGGCTTAAGCTACAAAAAGGAGTCCACAACAGTTATAAAGAGATAAGAAGCGGAGAGGGAGACATGTGGGACACTATAC
Organism: Hymenopus coronatus; assembly: GCA_030762935.1. Taxonomy (NCBI): domain Eukaryota; kingdom Metazoa; phylum Arthropoda; class Insecta; order Mantodea; family Hymenopodidae; genus Hymenopus; species Hymenopus coronatus. The sequence continues at coordinate 76,097,505 of CM060883.1, forward strand.
CTACAGGTTTTAACGGAGCAAACGATTGGCTCAATGATTGTAGCTCAATAGGCTAATTTCATGTTCCCTTATCACCACCAGCGTGTCAGCGGTTCGAGTCCCACAGTCTGCGTGCGCTTTTTTATTTTTTATGTATTATCCATCGAGGTGCAAAGTTAGTTCAGTGTTTGTCACTAATAATTTTAGGTGTGAAGAAAAAGATATACGAATGAAGGACAAATGACAGTTCGTTTTACGTGTTCTTCAGTCTTCGATGCTTATTTTCTTTCTAATTATTTTGAAAAAGAAATTACCTAAGATTTTAAATAATAAAGGAAATTTTCAAACGTATAAAGTTAATAAAACAATTTCAAAATACTAGAACACCTAATATGTTATCGATTGTTCTTCGTAGTTAGAAAATGTTCTCTACAAAGTTTTGGTATCCTCAGTGGGTTAGTGAATACTCTCACCCAGTTCGATCCCAAGAGTGTGAGATTTGTGGTAGACAAAGCGGCGAGGGTCCGGTTTTCTCCAGGTTCTCCGGTTTCCCCCGCCATCGCATTCCACCGGTACCCATCTTCATTCCATGTATTACCACTGTCATCACCTGCGGTATCATGGTAGTAAAAGCGAGCATTAAACACTATAAAAAAAACGGAAATATGTGTTTTAGGACACCTGAATAAAAAAAATCTGATGTGTTCCATTCACATGACTTTCTCTATCTCTCTGTAACACATTATTGTTAAGCAGCTTGTTCTTCTATGTACTTCATGCTAATAGAGATAAAAATTGCCAGAAATTGTCTTTGCTACTTTAGTTCCTTATAAGTAGAAGGGAAATAAGTGAATACACTAGGTTAAACCGACAATCAAATGTTTTAAAATGTGGTTGCTATGGGATTGCAATTCGTTTCTTTGTGTGGCCGGGAGTTGACAAGTTCCCGTATGAGAAAAGTTAAAGTATTTTAAATCTGAAATATCTCGAAAAAACTTCGGCCAACTTCATGAAAAAACGAATCTGACATAAATTGTGTGTTTTATCGAGATTTACGTTTTTTTTTTCTTTGCAGTAATTTTTTTTTTTTTTGTAATTCTTACTACCAAGTTATGCAAAATTCAGTAGAAATCATCCAGAATAAAGAGGTCTATAGAGACTTTCCCAGAAAATTCAAGGTGTACATTTTATTTGTAATGTAAACATCTTAAACATAAGAGTTCTTAAAAAGGTGAAGGCAGATGTATTTATATAAAATTAAGTTTCACAAAACACAAAAGGTTATTACTTTCTCTACACGTACTATGTGCATAGTGTAAAGACAAGCGATACTGAGACTTCACCGGAAATACATGTTTTGGGATGCCCTGGATAAAAAAATAAAAAAAAAATTATAAAAATGTCTGTGTGTGTGTGTATCTGTGGGCAGCATAACTCAAAAACGAAAAGTCTGTTATACCAAACTTGGTATTTAGGTTTAGTATCTTCCAGGGAGGCGACACGAAGATTTTGAGGAAAATCCCCCTACTCCAGACCACCATTTACATGGACAAATTTTCGAACATTTTATTTTCTCAAAGATGGCTCTAGAGATTATTATTAAAATACCGTAAACTAAAGATATTTACATCGCAAATAAAATGTATTTTTTGAATTTTCTGGGAATAGTCTCTAAATTCCTCTTTATTCTGGATGAATTTAGCGGAATTTCAGACAAAAACGTACTACAAAAAAATATAGAGCTCGATAAAGCACACAATTTATGTCATCCTTTTTTTTTTTCGTGGAGTTGGCCGTTTTCGGGACATTCCTTGTTATTTGTTTCCGATTTATAATACTTTTCTCAAACGGAAATTTGTAAACTCCTGATCATGGATAGAAACGGATTTCAACAATGTGGTAACCAGCTTTTAAAAGATTTGACTATCGTTTTAGCCTAGGTATTCCCTTATTTCCCTTCTGCTTACTAGGAAGAAATCATTTAAGGCAGTTAATGCTAATGTTTATCTCGATTATCATAAAGTAAATAGAATAAAAAGCATTTTAACAATAATTTGTTAGAACGACTTAGAGAAAGTCATGTGAATAGAACACATTTGATTTTTTTCTTTATACTTGTATTAATAGAGATAATATTTTCGAAAGGGCTTTACTATAATTTTTAATAGCGTTTGGCAGTGCAGGTTCATTAACGGTTTCAGGAATACATACGGACTATGACGTCCTGTGCATGACTTTAAAAAAGCATTTTACCGACTGATAACATCGGATAGCTACATTCAGTAATGCAAACCTTAATATATGGATGTGTGACAATGCGGTCTAAGGCAGTGGCTAACCTATCAAACCAAGCAAAATGTGTGATCTGCATTCAAGAGAAGCAGTGACAAAGACGGGAAGGGCCCAGTAAAAGCTATCGGTGTGATACCATGGTTCGATACTGGCGGTTTCGATTCAGAGTAGATACACACTTTTAACGTGGGCAGATCGCTGTTAATATCTAGACAGAAAACCATCATCATGGTCCATAACTTATTTTAACGTGTTAATTATATGAACTTACACCATTTCAAGCTTTAGTCCCAGCTACATAATTTACAAATTATAGTTTTGTTTTTCTTCTTCTAAGGAGTGTATTTTGGACCAGAGGGGTATGATTTGGTCTGAGAAGATGTGTAAATTGGACCACTATATAATACATTTATAATCGATTTTATATTCGCTTTTAATGATTGAAATTCACAATAACACTTAATTAATACCTGGAATAATCATTATGTATAATATTGTTCCTATTATTGTTATTATTTTTATTATTATTGTTATTATTGATATTATTATTCAAAATATTCGAGTTTAGCAGATTACCTTTAACAAAATTAATATCATCTTACATCAATTTCAGCCAAAATTTTATGGACATTTAATATTTTCAAGTTTTTGTTCCAAATTAAAGAAGGATTTCATTGTTTGCTCCACAAGCACCTATCACAAAAGGAATAAAATTAATAATTTATATCAATACAGTCTTCATGGGCATTTATGGCACTGTATCCTCGTGAGATTTCCCATACAACACAAAACATCTCTTCTGAGTTTATATTTTCATCTTTACCAAAATTAATTTTCGTTTTACTCTTGACTCTAGAGGTATTATAGGCTCTCACTAACACCTGATATGGACATTTGTTGTGTAGGTGTTATAATGTTAATACTACAACATACCCATAGAACATTCGCTCTAAGTGGAGAAGGTGGTGCTCAAGTTCATCCTCGACTTCCCTTGGCAGATCGGTAGGCCTCCCAAAGCTCACAATAGCTGCTGGGGTCTTGGCTTTATTGCATCTCTTTATTGTACTTGGAGGTATGTCCTCCATTATAGCTTCAAGAGCTTTTCTCAGATCTTCCTCTTTCCATTTACAGTAGCGGCCCTTAGATTTGCAAGCTTCTCTTTTTGTCATCTGGAAATTTACGCAACTTTTATGATGTGTGACAGTACGATGTACATATCCAAATAAGTTATTAAAGTAAATTAAAAGCGTGATTGGAAGTAAATAAATATAGACACACACATGCTCATTTGGAATGTAATATCCAACTTGAATATTCCGTGTAATTTGGTCCGGATTACACGACACCAGAAAATGTTATGAGTATCACATCTCTTATAATCCTAAACTGAATTAATGAAATAAATCTCCATCACACTTACCTTAATATATTGAATGTTCGGTCATTTTAGTTTGGTTTCCAAAGAAAGATCTTAGGTGGAAGAAAACACGATACTAAAAGCTGGACAAAATTACAACCAAAAGACTCTCAACAAAGACCACAACTTCCCTCAAAGGCCATTGACAATAGAATGTGGAAAATTGGAGTGAACGCTTACAACAAATGCTGCTCAAGATACCCGTATTATTGGTGCTCCCAACGGTACCCATTTTCTTAAACTGATATTGGTCCATAATACACGCTGGTCCAAATTACACGGTCTTTCCCCATTTTTTATTTTAAGTAATTCAGTCAGACAAGTACACAATTATCATATGTACGAATGGCGCAGTGTGAAAGTTGACCATAACAAGGAATATCTTGAAAACGGTAATCTACAGGGGAAAATGAACATGACATAAATTGTGTGTTTTAAGGAGATGTACATTTTTGGCTCATTAAGCTTTTCTCTATCTCTTACGGTTTACCAGCTATGCAAAATTCAACAACAACAACAAAACATTCAGAATAAATAGGTCTTTAGAGGCTATTCCCAGTAAATTCGAAAAGTGTATTTTATTTTTGAGACAAATATCTTAAATGTAAGAGATTTTAATCAAAATCGTTAGCCATTTTTGAGAAAATCAAAATGTTCGAATGTTTTCTATTCAAAGAGTAGTTGGGGAAGGGAGGATTTTGTTGAAAATCTTTGTCCTTGGGAGATACTGAACTTAAATATCAAGTTTGCTATTTAACGGACTTTTCGTCCACAGACACACACCTGTTTCTAAAAATGCTTTATTTTGAATTCAGTGTGTCCCAAAACATGTATTTTGGATGAAATCACGATATCAAATTTTTGTGTACAATACAGTACCTTCTCTATGCACTATGTAACAAGTACATGCAGAGGAAGTAAAATGAAAGAAGGAAAAGACAAATATGAAATCAAGAATGTTAAAATTTTTCAAAGAATCTCTTGGTATTTGCAGGAATGAAAGAAGAATGAATTATATCTTTAATAAAATCAGATGTGTTCCATTCACATGACTTTCTCTACATCTCTGTAAAAAATTATTATAAAAAACGTAGTATTCTAACTACCTCATGCTAATCTAGATAAACATTAACAGAATTGGTCTTATTATTTAGTTTATTTCAAGTAGAAAGTGAATATAGACGAGTTAGACTAAAACGATACCCAAATCTTTTAAAGGCTAGTTCCTAAGTGATTGGAATTTTGCCGCCCTCGCCAAAGCGTCTCGCCTTGGTGTTTCGCAGCGCAGGGGATCGTGGGTTCGATTGTTATATGTTTGTGTATGTGTGTGTAAAAAGTAAAGCAGAAATTCAGTAACCATACAGTAATCAAAGTAAACAAATTAGGTAAATAAAAAATAGGGTATACAGCGCCGGAGTCCCGACCAGACTCTGGAACTGTATTTAAAAAAAAAAAAATTGTTTCGTTCCAAAAATTCCTGTATGAGAAAAGCCTAAGTATATTAAAATTTAAACTAATAACAAGGAATATTTCAGTAATGGTCAGCTCCACAAAAAAGACTATGATAAAAATTGTATGTTTTAACATCTGCATTTTTTGTGCAGTAACTTTCTGTCCATCTCTTTCGGTTTGCCAGTTATGCAAAAGTTATTAAGAACAAAGAAGACCTTCAATTCTATTCCCAAAAAGTTCAAGATATACGAGGGCCGTTTTTTATTCAACCTCCGATAGGCTATAAATAAAAGACAAGTTTATAGAAAACAATTATTTTATTGCTAAAAGTTTTATACACTTATGGTTACTTTTCAACATAATCACCGAAAAAATTAAGACATTTATCGTACCTGTGCACAAGCTTTGCAATACCCGCTTCAAAAACTGCTGCCGCTAATAATTTCAAATGAGCATTGACGTTGTTTTGAAGATGTTTGTTGGTTTGAAAGTGCTGCCCTCCTAACCACGTCTCCAGTTCAGGGAAAAGGTGAAAGTCGCTGGGTGCCAGGTCAGGACTGTACAGCGGATGATCGAAAATGTCCCATTGAAATTGTTCAAGGAGCCGAAGGGTTGTGCCAGTAGTGTGTGGACGAGCGTTGTCATGGATCAACACACTTCCTGAAGTCAGCATTCCTCTTCGTTTGTTTTGAATGGCTCTCCGCAAAAGTCGTAAAGTACGAAGATCTTCAAAACAACGTCAATGCTCATTTGAAATCATTGGCGGCAACATTTTTCAAAGCGGGTATAGCAAAGCTTGTGCACAGGTACGATAAATGTCTCAATCTTTTCGGTGATTATATTGAAAAGTAACCAAAAGTGTACAAAACTGTTAGTAATAAAATAATTGTTTTCTATGAACTTTTCTTTTATTTATAGCCTCTCGGAGGCGGAGAAAAAAACGGTCCTCGCACATTTTATTTATCGTATAAGTATCAATAATTTTTGGTATTTTAATTAAAATCGTTACAGCCAATTTTGAGAAAAACAAATTTTTTGAAAGTTTCTCCATGTAAGCGTATTTTCGGTGGGAGGGAGTTCTTGAAAAACTTCGTGTTGCATCCTTGGAGGATGCTGAATTTAAATATCAAGTTTGGTATTTAACCTAGTTTTCGTTTTTTACTTTCTCTATAAGCACTATGTACATAGTGTATAGAGAAGGTATTGCACTCCATCCAAAAATTCGATACCGAGATTTCACCGGAAATATATGTTTTAGGGTCCCTAATATCCAAAAAAAGCATTTTCACAAAAAGGTCCGTGTGTATGTGTGTGTCCGTGTGTCCGTGAACACGATAACTCAAAAACGAAAAGTGGGTAAAATACTAAACTTGGTATTTAAGTTTAGTATCTTCCAGGGATGCGATACGAAGATTTTGAGAAAAATCCCCCCAATCCCAACTACCCTTTACATGGAACTTTTTTCGAAAATTTTGATTTTCTCAAAAATGACTCTAACGATTTTGATTAACATTTCGTATATTAAACATATTTATTTGACAAATAAAATGCTTACCTTGAATTTTCTAGGAATAGCCTCTAAAGAGTAGTTTATTCTGGATGAATTTTAACGGAATTTTGAATAACAGCTAAACCGTCAGAGATAGACAAAAACTTACTACACAAGAAATGTAGAGCACGTTAAAACACACAATTTATGTTATATACATTTTTTTTTCTTGGAGTTCGCCGTTTTTGAGACATTCCTTATTTTTGGTTTCTGCTATGAAAAACTTATATTTTTCTCATACAGCTTTTGACTATCACTTTAACCTATGGTAGTCCCTTATTTCGCTTCTAATTACAAGGAAGCAAGTAATAAGATTATTTCTGCTAATTTTTTCTGATTAGCATAAAGTAAATAGAAGTATAAGCTTTTTAAGAATAATTTGTTGCAGGGATATAGAGAAAGTCATGTGAATGGTACACATCAGATTTTTAGTTATTACGTTTACAGACACACGGACACATACACACATACACGGACCTTTTTTCTAAAATGCTCTTTTGGGTACATGGGAGCCTAAAAACTTGTATTTCCACTAAAATTTCGGTACCAAATTATTGGCTGGAATACAATATCATATCTACCTAGTAACCTACACTAAGTGGAAAAAGTAAAAGGAAGCAGCAACTCCAAGATGCGAGAAAAGTAAGAAACATTTAAAAGAAGAGAATTTCAACTTTGGAGTGAGTTACCATAAAAAAAGGAAAAGGTGTTAACATGTTCAGCGACTATACACCTGAAAATAAGTGGATCTGAGATCATCGCGGACTTTCCTGCTCCGAATTGAGGTACGCCATCAAAATGACTGCTGGGTAGGTCCCAGAACAATACCCTCTACCACCGTTGTGAAAAAAAAAATATCTGATTTGTTACACTCACATGCCTTTCTCTAGCTGCTCTACAAACCTCCTACAAAAGATTATTCTTCTTTGTACACAATACTAATCGAGATAAATATTAGCAGAATGTTCTTATTACCTAGTTCCTTATACGTAGAATGGAATAAGGGAATGCGCATTGCTAAAGATATTGTCAAATGTTTTAAAAGCTATCGTTATGCGATTGTCATAGCAAATCACTTCTTTGCCTGGCCAGGAGTAGAACAAAAGAAAACCGGACACTTCCTATCTGAGAAAAGTTTAAGTACTTCACAATTGAAACCAATAACAAGGAATATCTCGGAAACGGTACCTTCACAACAAAAACGTAAAGGAAATAAATTGTGTGTTTTGTCGTGATGTACAGTTTTTGTGTAGTGAGTATTTTTCTATCTCTTACGGTTTAGCAGTTAAGCAAAATTCGGCAAAATGCATCCAGAATAAAGGGGTCTTCAGAGGATATTCCCAAAAAATTCGAGATAACATTTTATTTCGGACATGAATAGCTTTAATATACAGGGCTTTAATCAAAATCGTTAGATCCATTTTTAAGAAAATCAACATTTTCGAATTTTTTTCCATGTAAAGGATAGTTTGTGGTGGGAGGATTTTTTTGAAAATCTTCGTGTCGCATCCTTGGAAGATACTAAACCTAAATTTCATGTATAATATTTAACGGTATTTTTGTTTTGGGGCTATGCTGTCCACAGACACACACACAGACAGACAGACACTCGGACCTTTTTTACTTTCTCTACACATATTATGTACATAGTGTATAGAAAAGGTATTGTATTGCACTCAAAAATTCAATACCGAGAATATACCGGAAAAACATGTTTTGTTTCCCCCTGAATCCAAAATTTTTTTTTTGGAAAAAGGTCCGTGTTTGAGTGAGTGTGTGAGTGAGTGTGTGTGTGTGTGTGTGTGTGTGTGTGTGTGCCTGTGTGTCTGTGGACAGCATAGCTCAAAAACGAAAAGACCGTTAAATACCAAACTTGGTATTTAAGTTTGGTATCCTCCAAGGATGCGACACGAATATTTTCAAGAAAATCGCCCCACCCCCAACTTCCTTTTACATTGAACATTTTTTGAAAACTTTGACTTTCTCAAAAATGGCTATAACGATTTTGATTAAAATATCGTATATTAAAGATTTTTACCTGATAAGTAGCATGTAAGTATCTTTAATATATGATATTTTAATCAAAATCATTAGAGCCACTTTTGAGAAAATCATAATTTTCGAAAAAGGTTCCATATAAAGGGTAGTTGGGGGTGGGAGGATTTTCTTGAAAATCTTCCTGTCGCATCCTTGGAATATACCAAACTTAAATACCAAATTTGGTTTTTAACGGTCTTTTCATTTTTGAGCTATACTGACACAGACACTCACACACACACACACACACACACATTTTTCTAAAACTGCTCTTTTTGTATTCAGGGGGTCTCAAAACATATTGCCCGTGAAATCTCGGTATCGAATTTTTGGGTGCAATACAATACCTTCTCTATACACTATGTACGTAATACGTGTAGGAAAAGTAATAAAAAGAAGAAAAAAATAGTTAATACTATATATTTCGGTTGCTCAGATTATCTGTTATTATTTTAAATCCTTTGTGGTGTGTTGGATTTATCAACAGCATGTTCAAGGATCAAGAATAGAATCTAATTCTAACTCGCTGATTATTCCAATAATTATTTTCATCACTACTGAGCTTGTTTGAAAACAAATACGGTTTCTCAAAGCTGCAGAGAGGCTAGTGTTAGCGAACAGATGAGGGTAACATTTCAGCCCCACAATTTCTGCACATAAAACATTTTTTTTAAGTTGTGAAAGTCTCGCATAATAACAAACGGAAGCAGTATCTGCGTTACATTCATTTCACATATAAAATAATATAGACTTTGTGAAAACCGCAGATCGAACCTTCCAATTCATGTGGGATGGAGCGATGACGGGTGCGGGGGGTGCTGATTCTTTTTCAAACACCCGACACCGACCGAATTGCGCACGTATACAGAAGGGACAGCCCACCGTAAACATTTTCATTGCATCGCGCTTGGAAATCCGTGCTATAATACAACAAAAAAAATTGAAAATTAAAAAAAAGAGTCCCCCTCTTTCTCTCTCTCTCACATTGCTGCAGGATTTCTGTTATTATAAACGTATTCATTATCAAACAAAAAATTGCATGGATGCTGTAAAGAAGTTTCTGTATTTTTAACTGGTTTCGTTGGAAATAACGATGCTTGTTAGCGGGGCAGAGAAGCGCGACTTCAACGGCAGCGAACTAGTCCATTATGGAATCGTCCTAATGAACCTGCCACATGGTACAGACTGCTGCAAAAACCCTTCGAGGTGAGCCGCCGCCATCTTTAGTCGCTTCGCTGAGCACGATAGCCGCTCTCCCCGTCTCGTTCCCATGGAGACGACTGGCGATTTTTGGACAACCTGCTGCTAAACCGTTCAGCCCGTTACAAGGGCGCCGAATTATAGACACAGCTCTCCCATCCAATGGGGCAACCACGTTTACCTTTAAGGAGTATTTACATAATTTCTTTTTCCATTTTCATGTTTTAATTGCATATTAATATTTTTGCCAACTTTCATAGAGGTACACTAATTTTAAATACTTTTAAAATATTGTTGAAAATATCCTGCTAGTAGTTTTTACTTTCTCTACACGTACTATGTACATAGTGTATAGAGAAGGTATTGCATTCCACCCAAAAATTCGATACCGAGATTTCACTGGAAATATATGCTTTGAAACCACCTGAAACAAATACAGCATTTTTAGAAAATGTCTGTGTGTTTTTTTTTTCTGACTGTCTCTGTATGTGTGTGTGTGTGTGTCTGTGAGCAGCATAGCTCAAAAACGAAAAGACCGTTAAATACTAAACTTGGTCTTTAGGTTCGGTATCTTCCAAGGATGCGACACGAAGATTTGCAAGAAAATGCCGCTACAACCAACTACCCTTTAGATGGAACTTTTTTCGAACATTTTTATTTTCTAAAAAATGGCTCTTACGATTTTGATTAAAATATCGTATATTAAAGACAAATAAAATGTATATCTTGAATTTTCTGGGAATAGCCTCTGAAGACTACTTTATTCTGGATCCATTTTACGGAATTTTGCATAACTACTAAACAGTAAGAGATGCCCAAAAACTTAAAGCACAAAACATGTACAGCACGTTAAAACACACAATTTATGTTACATACATTTTTTCGTGGAGTTGATCGTTTTTGAGCTATTCCTTGTTTTTGGACGCAGCTTTGACAAACTTATACTTTTCCTTACACAGGAATTTGTCAACTCGTCTCCATACAAAGGAACTTCAACCAGTTTTTGACTATCACTTTATCCTATGGTACTTCCTTATCTTGCTTCTACTTACAAGGAAGCAACTAATAAGAAAACCTTTTTCTCGATTAGCATGAAGTAAGTAGAAGCCCACACTTTTTAATAATATTTTTTGCAAAGATGTAGAGAAGGTCATGTAAATGGAACACATCAGATGTTTTAACGTTATGTTTGAAAGCAAATTCTGAAGAAGTAAAATTGTGTATACAAATGTCCCTTTACCTCAAAAACTAATTCTCACTAAGGGCTGACATTTTTACCACACATTTGCAGCTATATAGGTTCTATTTTAAAATATTTTACGTATATGGATTGGTTATGTTTTATGATTTTAAAACCATTTTTTTTTCAATAAAATATTAAAACTTCTATTTTAAAAATCATAGTTTGCTTCTAATGAAAAGAAGTATTCTATTTTCCATCAATCAACCGTAAAAATATTGCTGAATATACCTTATTATATTAAATAGTTGCTGAGATAATGGGTCAAACTTTAACATTGACAAGATATAATATTTCGACTCCCCTTAGAAGTCCATGCTTTTACACTACAGGAGGTAAATAACGTTTGTCTTTAGTACAGGATCAAGGTAAAGGAAGTAGATGTATAGTAGATCCAACTTGAGGGGTCTCTGGTTCGATTCCTGCTTGGCAAGGTGGGATTTTACTTTCTATACATGTACTATGTACATAGTATATAGACAGCTATTAGTGTATTGCACCAAACACGCGATACCCAGATTTTACTGGAAATACATATTTTAGGACCCCCTGTATCCAAAAAAGCTATGTGTACCATTCACATGACTTTCTCAACATCTCTGCAACAAATTATTGTTAAAAAGCTTGTACTTCTATTTACTTCAAGCTAACCGAGAAAAAATTAGCAGAAATAGTCTTATTACTTGCTTCCTTGTAAGTAGAAGCGAAATAAAGCAGTAGCATAGGTTATGGTGTCGTCCTCCATGGTGTAATGGTTGCCATGCTGATTTCGTATAGCCAAGGTCGCGGGTTTAAACCCGGCGGAGAACGAAGGATTTTTTCGGGAGTAAAATTCCTTAGCATGGCTTCCTTCGGAAGATAAGTAAAGCTGTGGGTTCCGTGTCATAGATTTATGGCACGTAAAAGAACCTCAAGACTGATAGAGAGGCCTCTGAGCAAAATTAAGCTGTATTTCACGTCCAATTTAGAATGGGACGCTGAGAACCAGAGTAGTTAAAGAGCGTCCATAAATAACACGGTATTTACATTTCTTGAAGTTATAGTCAACATTATGTCACTGAAGTTCATTTGTTTGTATGGACAGGAGCTGTCAAATTCCTATATGAGAAAAGTATATGTCTTTAAAGATAAAAATAATAACAAGGAATATCTAAAAAAGATCAACTCTACGGAAAAAATAAATTGTGTGCTTTACGTGTTGTACATTCTTTGTGTGGTAAGCTTTTGTCCAAACCTTACTTTTTAACTGTTATGCAAAACTCTGTAAAATTCATCCAGATTAAAGTAGTCTTCAGAGACTATTCCCATAAACTACAAGATATACATTTTGTTGTCAGGTAAATACTTTTAATATACGATATTTTAATCTAAATCCTTAGAGCCATTTTTGAGAAAATCAAAATTTTCGAAAAAAGTTTCATTTAAAGAGTAGTTGGGGTTGGGAGATTTTCGTGAAAACCTTCGTGTCGCACGCATCCTAGGAAGATACCAAACTTAAAAACCAAGTTTGGTATTCAACTGTATTTGTTTTTTGAGCTATACTGTCTACAGACAAACACACACGGATCTTTTTCTAAAAATGCTTTTTTTGGGTTCAGGGAGACCCGAAACATGCATTCCCGGTGAAATCCCGGTATCGAATTTTTGGGTGGAATGCAATACCTTCTCTATACACTACGTACAAAGTACGTGTAGTCAAAGTAAAAAAGATTTTTAGAAAAAGATCCGTGTAAGTGTATGTCTGTGTCTATGAACACGAAAAGTCAGTTAAATACCAAACTTGGTATTTTGGTTAGGCATCTTCCAAGTATGCGATACTAAGGATCTCAAGAAAATTCCCCCACCACAAACTTCCCTTTGTATGGAATATTTTTCGAAAATGTTTATTTTCTCAAAAATCGCTCTAACGATTTTAATTAAAATACTTTATGTCCAAGATATTTTTCTGACAAACGAAATGCATATCTTGGGTTTCCTGGGAATAGCCTCTCAACCCCTCTTTATTCTTGATAACTTTTGTATAAATGTCAAACCGTAAAACATATACAAAAACTTAGTATACAAATAAAGTAAATCTCATTAAAACACGCAATCTATGTTATATACATTTTTTTTACTTTCTCTATACATACTATGCATATAGTGTATAGAGAATGCATTGCACTCCACCAAAAATATCGATACCGAGATTTCACCGGAAATATATGTTTTAGGGTCCCCAGAATCCAAAAAAAAAGTATTTTCAGAAAAAAGTCCGTGTGTCCGTGTGCTTGAGAACACGATAACTCAAAAACGAAATGTCGGTAAAATACCAAACTTGGTATTTAAGTTTAGTATCTTCCGGGGATGCGACACGAATATTTTGAAAAAACTCCCCCAATCCAAACTACCCTTTACATGGAAAAGTTTTCGAAAATTTTTATTTTCTAAAAAATGGCTGTAACGATTTTGATTAAAATAGCGTATATTAAAGATATTTACCTGACAAATAAAATGTATATTTTGAATTTTCTGGGAATAGCCTCTGAAGACTACTTTATTCTGAGTGAATTTTACGGAATTTTTGCATAAGTGCTAAACCGTAAGAGAGAGACAAAAGCTTACCACACCAAAAGTGTAGAGCACATTAAAACACATAATTTATGTTTTATACATTTTTTCGTGGAGTTGATTGTTTTTTATATATTTCTTGTTTTGGGTTTAAGCTATAAAAACTTACATGTTTCTCATACTGGACTTTGTGAACTCGTATCCATACAAACAAAGGAAATTTAGTCACATAGCAACCAGCTTTTGACTATCGCTTTAACCTATGGTACTCCCTTATTTCGCTTCTACTTACAAGGAAGCAAGAAATAAGACTATTTCTGCTAATATTTTCTCGATTAGCAGGAAGTAAAAAGAGGCAATAGCTTTTTAAAAATAATTTATTGAGAGATATAGAGAAAGTCATGTGAGTGGAACACATCTGATTTTTTTGTAGAGTTAACCGTTTTCGAGATATTCGAGATTATTGGTTTCAATTTTAACCACTTATACTTTTCTCAGACGGGAAGCCATCTTTCATCTCGCTTCTCGTTTGTTTACTCCTGAGAGGCAAAGAAATTGGAATTTCAATTGTTTCACATAACGACCGACTTTTAAAGGACGAGACTATCACTTTTGTCTGTGCATTTTCTTATTTCTCTTCTACTTACAAGGAAGCTACTAATAAGATTTATTCTTCTTCTGTTTATTTTGTGTAGCATTGTGTAGATGTCAGATTAATGTTTTAAATGAAAGGTATGTTTGTCGAACAGCTAGAGAACATCATGTGAATGGAACACATTAGATTTTTGCTCTTCTACTTAGAAGGAACAAATAATAAGAACAATTTCTACTAATGTTTGTCTCGATTAGTATGATGTATATAGAAGAATAATAAGTATTTTACTTTCTCTACATTTCCTAAGTACATGTGTATAGAAAGGGTATAATATTGCACCCAAAAATTCGATACCGAGATTTCACCGGAAATACATGATTTACGGCCCCCTGAATCCAAAAAAGCATTTTTAGAAAAATATCCGTGTGTGTGTGTGTGTCTGTCTGTCTGTGTGTTTGTCTATGTGTGTATGTGTGTGTGTGTGTGTGGGTACATAGCTCAAAAACGGAAAGACCGCTAAATACTAATTTTGGTATTCAAGTTCAGTATCTTGCAAGAATGACACATGAAGATTTTCAAAAAAAAAATCCCCACCCAGAACTACCCTTTACATGGAGAAAATTAAAAAAAAAATTGATTTTCTCAAAAATTACTCTAACAATTTTTATTAAAATATCGTATATTATTGATGAATTTTATGGCCTTTTCTATAACTGGTAAACCGTAAGAGATGGACAAAAACTTAAAACACAGAAAATGTAGAACACGTTAAAACACAGAATTTATGTGATATACATTTTTATCGTGGAGTTGATTGTCTTTGAGATATTCCTTGTTATTGGTTTTAGCTTTACAACATTATTTTCTCATACGGGAATTTATCAAACAAGGCAATTTCAGTCTCATAGTAATCAGGTTTTGACTGTAATGTTAACCTATGGTAGTCCCTTATTTCGCTCCTACTTACAAGGACGCAAGTAATAAGACATTTTCTGCTAAGTTTTTTCTCGATTAACATGAAGTAAATAGAAGCATAAGCTTTTTAATAATATTTTCTTGCGCACATGTAGAGAAATTCATTTGAATGGAAGACATTAGACTTTTAGGTAAGTTTTTGTCTATCTCGTTTTGAAAACCGATCCAGAAGTATTCAGAATATGCATTTTATTTGTGATGTAAATGGGTTTAATATACAATATTTTAATATTGAAAATCTTCAGGTGGCACCCTTGGCGAGCGTTTTTGAGCTATGCTGTTCACTTTTATCTAAAAATGCTTTTTTTTTTGGACTCAAGGGACCCCAAAACATATATTTCCGGTGGTATCTCGACATCGAAATTTTGGGTGGAATACAATGCCTTCTCTATCCACTAAGTACATTGTACATGCGAGCTAGAGAAAGAATGCTTTACACTTTTAAAACAACAGGTTCTTGTTTTTTGTTTTATGATAGTTTAACGACCTTTAACCTGCTAGGTCATATCGAACGAAGAATGAAATGGGGTAAAATGATGCTATAGACCGGGATTCAAAGAGCTTGAGTTACTCGACATTTAGGCATCTCAAGATAAGGGAAAACCCCAGAAAAATTTTATCCTGGTAGCTCATTCTAACCGAGATTTGAAATTGGGATCTCGGACCATAATAGCTGAGCACTGGTGAAAGCACAAAACAAAATTCCGATATTAACTTTTTTACTTCCTCTATACGTACTGTGTACATAGTGTATAGAGAAGGTATTGTATTCCACCCAAAATTTAGATACCGAGATTTCACCGAATTATATATTTTGACACCTCCTGAATCCAAAAAAAGAGCATTTTTAGAAAAATGTCCGTGTGTGTCTGTCTGTGTGTATGAGTATGTGTCTGTGGACAGCATAGCTAAAACACGAAAAGCCCGTTAAAAACTACACTTGGTATTTAGGTTTGGTGTCTTCCAAAGATGCGACACGAGGATTTTCAAGAAAATCCCCCCACCCCAAATTACCCTTTACATGGAAATTTTTTCGAAATGTTTGATTTTCTCAAAAATGCTAATAACGATTTTGATTAGAATACCATGCATTAAAGATATTTACATGACAAATAAAATGTATATCTTGAATTTTCTGGGAGTAGTCTCTGAATAGTACACTATTCTGGATGAATTTTACGCAATTTTACATAATTGCTAAACCGTAAGAGATGGACAAAATGTTAACACATAAAACATGTAGAGCACGTTAAAACGCACGATTTATATAAATTTTTTTCGTGGAGTTGATTGTTTTTGAGATATTCTTTGTTATTGGTTTCAGATTTGAAAACATACTTTTCTCATACAGGAATTTGTCAACTCCTGTCCATACAAACAAAGGAAAGCTTTTGGCTTTCACTTTAACCTATGGTACTCCCTTATTTCGCTTCTACTTACAAGGAAGCAAGTAATAAGACTATTTCTGCTAATTTGTTCTCGATTAGCATGAAGTAAATACAGGCATAATCTTTTTAACGATACTTTGTTGCAGAGATGTAGAGAAAGTCGTGTGAATGGAACATATCAGATTTTTTTTTTTCATTAAAAAATATAGTACTTTCATTTACGCCAATCCACTAAAGGTCATTTTCGCATGCTTTGCAACCGTTTGAACTCTTCACCAGTTCCCTCTTGCAATAGCAGTCGTATTTTTGTGGCAGTCTTATAACTTTGCTCACAAGCTATGCGAACTGATAGAAAAAGGTATAGGGTATATATCGGATTGAAGAGAAGTCATTCCATTAATTTAAACCAGTGATAGATCTCGGTATTTAGAATATATTTTGTATCTTACATTTTTGTCTCTGGCCATTTCCTATGGTCATTATTTAGTTTTTTCGTTATCAACCAAAGCCATTACCCTACATCATGTTTGCGTGCGATCGACGTGTTTACAGCCAGAAGCCGGTTCAAAAACCTGACCAAGCTCAACGCAAGGTTGCCGAGTCACTTCACGTCTGACAATGATACTTGGAATATTATTTTAATTCTTTTAAGTGATTAATTATTTCGAAACTCTGTACGATGCCTCATAATTTCTACCGAAAATAATTTCAGAAATACATTACTCCACGCATCTTACAAGTAACAAACTATTATCTTCTTACATTCTTGCGGAATTACGCATCCCATTTGAAACAAAACCACTTATTACTTTCTCTATACGTACTATGTATATAGTGTATAGAGAAGGTATTGCACTCCACCCAAAAATTCGATACCGAGATTTCACCGCAAATATATGTTTTAGGTCCGTGTGTCCGTGCGTCAGTGTGTCCGCGTATCCGTGAACACGATAACACAAAAACGAAAAGTCGGTAAAATACCAAACTTAGTATTTAAGTTTAGTATCTTCCAGGGATGCGACCCCAAACTATCCTTTACATAGAATTTTTTTCGAAAATTTCGATTTTCTCAAAAATGGCTTTAACGATTTTGATTAAAATATCATATATTAAAGACATTTACATGACAAATAAAATGTCTATCTTAAATTTTCTGGGAATAGCTTCTGAAGACTACTTTATTCTGGATAAATGTTACGAACTTTTAAATAATTGCTAAACCGTAAGAGATGGACAAAAACTTTACACACAAAAAATGTAGAGCACATTAAAACACACAATTTATGTTATATACATTTTTTTCGTGGAGTTCATCGTTTTTGAGACATTCCTTGTTTTTGGCTTCTGCTATGAAAAACATACTATTCTCATACAGGAATTTGCCAACTGCTGTCCATACAAACAAAGGAACTTCAGTAACATAACAACCAGCGTTTGATTATCACTTTAACGTATGGTACTCTCTTATTTCGCTTCTACTTACTTCTTTTAATTTTTTCTGATTAGCATGAAGTAAATAGAAGCATAAGCTTTTTAAGAATAATTTGTTGCAGGGATGTAGAGAAAGTCATGTGAATGGTACACGTCAGTTTTTTTTTCGAAATCGGCTGATCAAAGAACAAAATGCCATCAGACTTTTTTCTTTGTAATGTTGCTATGAACCACATATTAGAAAGGTATTTAGTAAGTTCCTTTCCAACAGGTATATTCGCTAGCTGATAGAAATTTAAAGAGAAATATTAAAAATGACAGAGTGCTTTACACTTTTAAAACTACGACATTATTTTTTTTTTTTTTTTGGATAGTTTAACGTTCTTTAACTGGGTTCGATGGAGCTTAGAGTTACTCGACATTCAGTCTTCTCAGGATAAGGGAAAACCCCGAAAAAAAAACTATCTTTGTAACTCAATCTAACCGAGATTTGAACCTGGGACCTCTTGAATGTGAGGTAGACACGCTACTACTATACTATAGACGCGGTATTTTAATTTTATTGTTGTATGCTTATTGCCTTTGGACCCCAGTAGCGAAACAGTGTTAAAAAGAACTAAGTTAAATTCCGATATTTACATTTCTTTTTCGTTTGAGAAATTATTGAGGTTTCCTTTTTCGCCAGTCTATGAAAGGTCATTTTCGCCCGCTTTGCAACCGTCCTCCTTCTTCGCAGTTTCAGTCGTATTGTTGTGGCAGTCTTATAACCTTGGTCTCAAGTTATGAGAGTTGATAGAAAGAGGTAAATATATAGTGGGAATCACTGAACTGCCCAAGGTGAAACCACTATAACAAGAAATGCCATTCATCATTAATCCGTGTTCCCAAAATAGTTTCTATAACCACTGAATTAGAATGAAAGCAGGGTAGTTTCTGAAACAAACAGTAAGTCTGGATAGCTTTACCTGTCAAACAATTGGGAATCAGTTCAATGACTGATGAGCCAAAGGCTCCTTGAAGTTTACTTCCCGACTTGTATTATTATTATTATTATTATTACTATTACTATTATTATTGTAGTAAAACGTCCTTTAACCTGGTTGGTCATATCGGACGATGAATGAAATTGGTGAAATGATGCTCAAATGACCTCGTAGTCCATGAAGCTTAAAGTTACAGAACATTCGTCTTCTCAGGATAAGAGAAAACCCCGAAAAAAAACCTTATGCAGGCAACTTACCCTAACTGAGATTTAAACTCAAGACCTTTTGAATGTGAGGCAGACACGCTACCACCATACTACCCAGGCGGGCTATTCTTATCATTATTATTGCTACCATCATTATCATTATCAGCAGCATTAGTAGTATTTCTACTGTTATATAATAGTTGTTCGGTATTGAAACATTTCTTGATGTCATTTAAAGTTTGGGCCTCACCTGTAAACTGTGTCTTCTCTAACTTTTGGCATGAGAGCAAAGCGAACTGGAAGTAATGCAGCAGAGGGAATTTTTAATTCTAAAACGACCTAAACTAATCATGAACCTTCTTCATTGCAATCATATCAAAAGTAGATTCCTAAAGTAGTTCCAGAACCCTAGGAGAACCTTAGATACAGTGCGATCCACATACACCTGAAGCATTTTAATAGGCCATAATTTCTCTCTGAAAGCTCGTAGAAATGTGAAATTTGTTTTAATGATCTCAGTGGCTCAGAGAGAATCTACAATAATCATGGCAACAATCGATCAAACACATCTGTTGACTGTATTGATGATTTCGATGGAAATTAGGAACATTTTCATGGCATTGTAGTTAGTCTTTATTTTCCAGTCGTTACAGCAACATGCAGTACTCACTTTGAGAACGTGTTCTCATTGTGAAAACATTGGAAGACAAATTCCTTGGTAACATAACGGGAATTTCCAAGAGAATTTAATGTACGGGATGTTCCGACAAAAGTAACAATTTTATCACTAGAAAGAAAGCTGGAGACAACTGGTATACTCTTTAGTGAGAGTGGAAAACATAGACTACAATTGAGTGCAGAGACTGTTACAAATGTTGGAAGAAGGCTTTGAATTATACACGTCAGTAAAAACCACAGAAATTCCCTACATTTATAAATTTGGATTCTAGCGTTATTACATCTATTTGATTCTACGAAGATTTTATAGATTTGCAGCCTTTTAAAGCATGTCGTACAGGGCTTTAAATATCTACCTGTAAGAACAGTTTGCTATAAAATTACAGTACAAAGCTATACATTTTGTCTACGTTAAACTGAATCAACCTTTCAAGAAAAGGATATTTGGGAATCTTCAAATCTAAATTTTCTGTAGAGAAGTAAAAGTTGACTAAATTCAGATTAAATATATTTTAAAGAGTTTAATTCGTACTTACTTTCACTTAGTTTCTAATTATTGATCACATTATGTTTGTCCTGTATTATCTTTATTTTTGGCCTTAATTTTTTAGCAAGAATGAAGTAATGATATTTAGGAGTTATACTTAGTAAATGTTGTTTTCTTAGGGGGGTTTAATTTGTAGTCAATTTTAAAAATTCCTAAAAATCCTGCTTTATTAATGAATGGCAATTTCCATAACTACTTGTAAATTTCTGAAGAAGGTAAAACTTACCAATACCCTTTGTATGCATATTACTGAGTAATACTACGTGTAATGTGTAGATCTTTAAGCAAAAATTAGAAGTGTAATCTTAAGGTAAGGCATCTATGAAATTTACACCAGTTTTATACACAATAACAATGATGTATATGCCATGTTTCGAAATTCTAGCTTGCATGAAATTTAAATAACATTTCATTTTTACTTTCTCTAGACCCGTATGTACAATGTACTTAGGGATAGAGAAGTATTGTATTCCACCCAAAATTTTGACACCGAGATTTCACCGGAAACACATGTTTTACGACCCCCTGTACCCATAAAAAGCATTTTCAGAAAAAGGTCCATGTGTGTGTGTGTGTGTGTGTGTGTGTGTGTATGTCCATGTGTCCGTGAACACGATAACTAAAAAACGAAAAGTAGCTAAAATACCAAACTTCGTATTTAAGTTTAGTATCTTCCAAGGATGCGACACGAAGATTTTGAGAAAACTCCCCCCACCCCAAACTACCCTTTACATGGAACGTTTTTCGAAAATGTTGATTTTCTTAAAAATGGCTCTAACGATTTTGATTAAAATATCGTATATTAAAGACCTGTTACATAAAATGTATATCTTGAATTTTCAGGGAATAGCTTCTGAAGAGCTGTTTATTCTGGATGAATTTTGCTTAATTTGGCATAACTAGTAAACCGTAAGAGAAAGACAAAAACTTACTATACAAAAATGTAGCTTTTTTTTTTTTTTTTTTAAATACACAAGTTATGTCATATACATTTTTTCTCGTGGAGCTTACCGTTTTCGAGGTACTCATTGTTATTAATTTCAGTTGTGAAGTACTTATACTTTTCTCAGACGGGAGTGTCCGCTATTCTTTTGTTCTACTCCTGGCCAAGAAAAGAAGCGATTTGTAATGACAATCGCGTAACGACAGTTTTTAAAACATTTGACTATTGGTTTAGCCTAGTGTATTCCCTTATTTCCTTCCTACTTATACGGAACTAAATAATAAGAACATTGTGCTAATGAGTACCTCGATTAGCAAGGTGCAGAAAGAAGAATTATCTTATGTAAGAAGTTTGTGGAACAGCTAGAGAAATTCATGTGAGTGTAACACATCAGATTTTTACTGTCTAAATATATGATGGAATTGCATTTCCCTTCTCCATGATGACCAAGATGAAAAAGAAAGAAAGAAAGAAAGTAAGTTAGAAAGGACGATTTCTTACTTAAGAAAAGTGTAAATATTGGAGAATTAAAACCAGTATCAACGAATATCTCGGAAATGGTCAACTCCACAAAAGCAAGTGACAAAAGTTGTCAGTTTTGGATATCTAAGTTTTGTGTAGTGATATTTTATCTATGAGTTACGGGTTACCAGACTCCAGAGACTGTACCGAGAAAATTCAAGAAATACACTGCTATATGTGAAAATTGCAACACCAAAAATTACTCTCTTAGATTAGGTACCTGTTAAGTAACAAATGATAAACTTTTCAAATCTATACATAGCCTTTGAGACTCATATTCAGTAGTTTGGTGTGACCTCCAGACCCTGAAGTTAGAGCTGCTATACGCCGTGGCATTGAATCAAAAAGTGTTCTGAATAAGTTCCTGAGGGATTTACCTCCACGGAATTTGTATTCGAGCCCAAAAATCTGTGACATTGGTTAATGGAGGACCGTGACACACCAGGTGCTGGCCAACCATATCCCAGACATGTTTGATGGGCGACATGTCAGGCGGACGTGCAGGCCAGGGAAGCAATAGTACCCGTCCTCGCATGACATTGCTCTGCTGACCTGTGGTAATGCCTGAAGCAAGGGGAGTACCTCGGGCTCTACAACCACTTGTAGGTACTAGTTACTGTTCAAAGTGTCCTCAATTCGTAGTAGGCGAGATCGGGTGTTGTAACCAATGGCGGCCCAAACATGACACCTGGTGTTTGTCCGCTACGCTGCTGAACAATGCAGCCCTCCATGTTGCGCTCACCACGGTACCGCCGGACACGTATGCGGCTATCACGTTAAAGCGGCACTCGTCCAAAAATATTACATTTTGCCACTCAGCACCCAGTGACGGTATTCAAGTGCCCATTGCGGTCAGAGAGATTGTGGTTTCTAGACAATGGAAGCCGACGTAATGGAATGCGTGCAACCACTGGAGCAGATGGCGAGGAACCGTTGATGCAGACAAGTTCACGTCTGTTGCAGAGCTCCAGCGTCGAGTTAACACTGTGGATGACGCTGTACGGTACGTTATGACCATGCGGACAAGATGGCGGTCATCCCGTGCTGTGATCATCTTCCGTGGTCCAGTATCCTCTCTTCGCTGAGTACGACCTTCATCTATCCACTACTTCCACACACGCATCACTGTCGTAGCAGCATGCCCTGTACGAGCGGAAATGTCACGGTATGTCAAACCTGCTTCCCGGAGACCGATCATTCTTCCCGTTAGAACTCGCTCACAAGCCGATTTGACTCCTTTTGACGTTGACGAGGCATACTGGCACTCAGTTTATTGTTTCCTTCTTGTTTGACAGCTCTGCATTGACTACACTTGGTGCAACACTGACCTTGTCGGACCGATACGACAAGGTTCTGCTCGGCTTACGTGTACTCCATCTCTCTATAAAATCACTTATTGCTTGCACACACTTTTACACTTCCACCAAGTTTGGAGCTATTCGGGTAATTCTTTTTTAGTGTTGCGATTTCCACAAACGGCAGTTTATATTTTGTTTGTCATAAAAAATCTAAAACATATGGTATTTTAATCAAAACCTCAGACATTTTTGAGTAAGTCAAAGTTTTTGACAAATATTCCATATTTTCTTGGAAATCTTCTTACCACATTCTTGGAAGATCTTAAACCTAATTATCAAGTTTTGTAATATTTGAGTTAAGATACACACCCACGGATATTTTCCAAAGTTTTTGTGGGGGGGATCAAAAAGTTTATTTCTAGTGTAATCTACTGAATTTGTGGGTGATGCACTGTCGCTAATTACGATATGCACCAGAGAAAGTAATAAAGATCAGGTTATTTAATGGCATTATTGACTGATTAAGATATTGATTTTCGCCTTTATCTTGATTTTTTTGCGAATATGTTTTGAATAGATTGAGTAATTCTTGAAAAAATACAACATAGAAACATAAAAATAACATAAATATGAAAACAGAAGAATCAACTTTTATACGAGTATAAATATTATATGTAACGAATGAATGTTAATTTTTCATGAGTGGAGAAAGTCGTATAAGCATCTCTTGTTACATTTTTTATTTTGTGCATCACAATAAATACATCCAAAAACATCTTAGCTTTTTACAAATTTAGCTTATTGTAGTATTGACATGCTCATGAATTTAGCTGAATATGCAAAAATGTAGTGCTGAATTCTAAGATTTGTTCTAAAGTATATATCGACTTAAGGATACCCATTTGTGAAACTTGATCAAAAAGTGCAAAAAATGAAAAAAAAAAAAAAAATGCCTAATTAAATAATTTAATGCTTGTAGTTCAATTTCCTGTTGTTTTTATTACCATGCGGCGCTTAAAACTCTATCACGTGACGATTTAAATGGATGACTATAAGTGGGTATGGTGCTTTAATCTTTTCACTATGGTGAAAAATTGCTAAAAATCCGAAATTTGGTTTTGACCAATAGCATTAAATGTGTTAATTTCAAGTTGAAAATACAATAATATGCACTAATAACTAAAAAAAGTGAGTATAGTAATATGTTTCAAAATTTACAAAAAAAGGTTTCACACCGGGTGCGTCTACCTGCCCCGCCATCACCCAGATATGCCTTACCACCGATCATTTAACCTGGATCCTCCCCATCCTAAACCATAGGCGAGATAGAGCACCCGCCACTACACACCAACAGCACATTTTCGGCCGTGAAATAGAGACTGTTTTGGCGGCAGAGTGCAGTGTGACTAGGACCAAATGACTTGCTTTATATATGACTCGGATGCTGTGTAAATAAATGTGAAACAATTTAAATTCCATTCTCTTTGCTTAACAGGAATAAACAAACGAGAAACGAGAAAATTAACATTTTCCTGTTGGATCGATTTGGGAAGTGTGTTTTGAGTAGTATATTAAAAAACAAACAAACAAAGTTCCTACCTCCCAAAAAAATCATATTTGCCTATAATTGGATTCCTAGAAACGTTTCAAAACATTGATTTTCCTAACAAGACTTTTAGTATTTTTACTTTCTTTACACGTGTTATGTACATAGTGTATAGCGAAGGTAATTGCACTCCACCAAAGAATTCGATACCGAGATTTCAAAGGAAATGTATGTTTTAGGGTCCCCTGTATCCAAAAAAAATATTTTCAGAAAAAGGTCAGTGTGTGCATGTGTGTGTCCGTGTGTCTGTGAACACGATAACTCAAAAACGAAAAGTAGGTAAAATACCAAGCTTGCTATTTAAGTTTAGTATCTTCCAGGGATGTGACACGAAGATTTTGAGAAAAAAAAACCCACCCCAACTACCCTTTACATGGAACTTTTTTCGAAAATTTTGATTTTATAAAAAATGGCTCTAACGATTTTGATAAAAATATCATATATTAAAGATTTTTACCTGAAAAATAAAATGTATATTTTGAATATTCTGGGAATAGCTTCTGAAGACTACTTTATTCTGGGTCAATTTTACGGAATTTTGCATAACTGCTAAACCGTAAGAGTTGGACAAAAACTTACCACACAACAAATGTAGAGCACCTTAAAACACACAATTTATGTTATGTACATTTTTTTCGTGGAGTTGATTGTTTTTGAGACATTCCTTGTTTTTGGTTTCAGCTATAAAAACTCATTCTTTTCTCATACAGGACTTTGTGAACTCGTGTCCATACAAACAAAGGAACTACAGTCGCAGAGCAACCAGCTTTTGACTATCACTTTAACTTATGGTACCCCCTTATTTCGCTCCTAATAACAAGGAAGCAAGTAATAAGACTATTTCTGCTAATTTTTGCTCCACTAGATGAAGTAAATAGAATACTTTGTTGCAGTGATATAGAGAAAGTCATGTGAATGGAACACATCAGATTTTTTTCTTATCATACAGATAACATTGTTTTGTTAATATTTTTGAAGTTTCGTTTTGTTTTGTTTTGAGAGTGAACTGTTTGTGCTCGATACGTTTGTGTACCATTCTGCGTACTACATACTTTCGTGTGCAGCATATTGCTGTTCGGTAGATTGCTTCTTTAAAGAAGTTTCATAACAGCAAACATATTCTTAACTGTACCCAATGCCACGTGTGAAACAAGTATGTCTAAAATAAATAACTGCTTTGTCTTGATTCAACAACATTAAAGTACATCTCTTTTTAAGAAACCTATATTATAGAATACATGAAATTTATATTTAGGATACAATTTCTGAGAACCATTACAGAAACTAATGGAAGTCTTTTTACTTTCTCCACACATGCATACTATGTGCATAGTGTATAGAGAAGGTAATGTATTCCACCCAAAAATTCGGTACCGAGATTTCACGGGAAATATATGTTTTGAGACCCCTTGAATACAAAAAACAATGTTTAGTAAAATGTCCTTGTGTGTGTGTGTGTTTGTGTGTGTGTGTGTGTGTGTGTGTGTGTGTGTGGCTGTATCTGTGGGTAGCATAGCTCAAAAACGAAGAGTCCGTTGAATACCAAACTTGGTGTTTAGGTTCGGTATCTTCCAAGGATGCGACACGAAGATTTGCAAGAAAATGCCGCCACAACCAACTACCCTTTAGATGGAACTTTTTTCGAAAATTTTTATTTTTTAAAAAATGGCTATTACGATTTTGATTAAAATATCGTATATTAAAGACAAATAAAATGTATATCTTGAATTTTCTGGGAATAGCCTCTGAAGACTACTTTATTCTGGATCCATTTTACGGAATTTTGCATAACTACTAAACAGTAAGAGATGCCCAAAACTTAAAACACAAAACATGTACAGCACGTTAAAACACACAATTTATGTTACATACATTTTTTCGTGGAGTTGATCGTTTTTGAGCTATTCCTTGTTTTTGGACGCAGCTTTGACAAACTTATACTTTTCCTTATACAGGAATTTGTCAACTCGTCTCGATACAAACAAAGGAACTTCAGTCATATATCAACCAGTTTTTGACTATCACTTTATCCTATGGTACTTCCTTATCTTGCTTCTACTTACAAGGAAGCAACTAATAAGAAAACCTTTTTCTCGATTAGCATGAAGTAAGTAGAAGCCCACACTTTTTAATAATATTTTTTGCAAAGATGTAGAGAAGGTCATGTAAATGGAACACATCAGATTTTTTAACGTTATGTTTGAAAGCAATTTCTGAAGAAGTAAACTTGTGCATACAAATGTCCCTTTACCTCAGAAATTAATTGTCACTAAGGGCTTAAATTTTTACCACACATTTGCAGCTATATAGGTTCTATTTTAAAACATTTTACGTTAATGGATTGGTTATATTTTATGATTTTAAAACCATCTTTTTTTCAATAAAATGTTAAAACCTCTATTTTAAAAATCATAGTTTGCTTCTAATGAAAAGAAGTATTCTATTTTCCATCAATCAACGGTAAAGATATTGCTGAATATACCTTTAAAATGTAGCTTATTATATTAAATAGTTGCTGAGATAATGGGTCAAACTTTAACATTGACAAGATATAATATTTCGACTCCCCTTAGAAGTCCATGCTTTTACACTACAGGAGGTAAATAACGTTTGTCTTTAGTACAGGATCAAGTTAAAGGAATAAGATGCATGGTAGATCCAACTTGAGGGGTCTCTGGTTCGATTCCTGCTTGGCAAGGTGGGATTTTACTTTCTATACATGTACTATGTACATAGTATATAGAGAGCTATTAGTGTATTGCACCCAAAAACGCGATACCCAGATTTTACTGGAAATACATATTTTAGGACCCCCTGTATCCAAAAAAGCTATGTGTACCATTCACATGACTTTCTCAACATCTCTGCAACAAATTATTGTTACAAAGCTTGTACTTCTATTCACTTCAAGCTAACCGAGAAAAAAATAGCAGAAATAGTCTTATTACTTGCTTCCTTGTAAGTAGAAGCGAAATAAAGCAGTAGCATAGGTTATGGTGTCGTCCTCCATGGTGTAATGGTTACCATGCTGATTTCGTATACCCAAGGTCCCGTGTTCAAACCCGGAGGATAACGAAGGATTTTTTTCGGGAGTAAAATTCCTTAGCATGGCTTCCTTCGGAAGATAAGTAAAGCTGTGGGTTCCGTGTCATAGATTTATGGCACGTAAAAGAACCTCAAGCCTGATAGAGAGGCCTCTGAGCAAAATTGAGCTGTATTTCAGGCCCAATTTAGAATGGGAAGCTGAGAACCAGAGTAGTTAAAGAGCGTCCATAAATAACACGGTATTTACATTTCTTGAAGTTATAGTCAAAATTATGTGACTGAAGTTCATTTGTTTGTATGGACAGGAGCTGTCAAATTCCTATATGAGAAAAGTACATGTTTTTAAAGCTAAAAATAATAACAAGGAATATCTAAAAAAGATCAACTCTACGAAAAAAATAAATTGTGTGTTTTACGTGTTGTACATTCTTTGTGTGGTAAACCTTTGTCCAAAACTTACTTTTTAACTGTTATGCAAAACACTGTAAAATTCATCCAGATTAAAGTAGTCTTCAGAGACTATTCCCATAAGCTACAAGATATACATTTTGTTGTCAGGTAAATATTTTTAATATACGATATTTTAATCTAAATCCTTAGAGCCATTTTTGAGAAAATCAAAATTTTCGAAAAAAGTTTCATTTAAAGAGTAGTTGGGGTTGGGAGATTTTCGTGAAAAACTTCGTGTCGCACGCATCCTTGGAAGATACCAAACTTAAAAACCAAGTTTGGTATTTAACTGTATTCGTTTTTTGAGCTATACTGTCTACAGACA
The DNA here is from genome assembly GCA_030762935.1 of Hymenopus coronatus. Taxonomy (NCBI): domain Eukaryota; kingdom Metazoa; phylum Arthropoda; class Insecta; order Mantodea; family Hymenopodidae; genus Hymenopus; species Hymenopus coronatus. Next base: position 76,126,213 of record CM060883.1, read on the forward strand.
AACACACATGGATCTTTTTCTAAAAATGCTTTTTTTTGGGTTCAGGGGGACCCCATAACATGCATTCCCGGTGAAATCCCGGTATCGAATTTTTGGGTGAAATGCAATATCTTTTCTATACACTACGTACAAGGTACGTGTAGTCAAAGTAAAAAAGCATTTTTAGAAAAAGATCCGTGTAAGTGTATGTCTGTGTCTATGAACACGAAAAGTCAGTTAAATACCAAACTTGGTATTTTGGTTAAGCATCTTCCAAGTATGCGATACTAAGGATCTCAAGAAAATTCCCCCACCACAAACTTCCCTTTGTATGGAATATTTTTCAAAAATGTTGATTTTCTCAAAAATCGCTCTAAGGATTTTGATTAAAATACTTTATGTTCAAGATATTTTTCTGACGAACGAAATGCATATCTTGGGTTTCCTGGGAATAGCCTCTCAACCCCTCTTTATTCTTAATAACTTTTGTATAAATGTCAAACCGTAAAACTTATACAAAAACTTAGTATACAAATAAAGTAAATCTCATTAAAACACGCAATCTATGTTATATACATTTTTTTTTTTTACTTTCTCTATACATACTATGTATATAGTGTATAGAGAAAATATTGCACTCCACCAAAAAAATCGATACCGAGATTTCACCGGAAATATATGTTTTAGGGTCCCCAGAATCCAAAAAAAGTATTTTCAGAAAAAGGTCCGTGTGTCCGTGTACCAGAGAACACGATAACTCAAAAACGAAAAGTCGGTAAAATACCAAACTTGGTATTTAAGTTTAGTATCTTCCGGGGATGCGACACGAACATTTTGAATAAACTCCCCCCAATCCAAACTACCCTTTACATGGAAAAGTTTTCGAAAATTTTTATTTTCTAAAAAATGGCTGTAACGATTTTGATTAAAATAGCGTATATTAAAGATATTTACCTGACAAATAAAATGTATATTTTGAATTTTCTGGGAATAGCCTCTGAAGACTACTTTATTCTGAGTGAATTTTACGGAATTTTTGCATAAGTGCTAAACCGTGAGAGACAAAAGCTTACCACACCAAAAGTGTAGAGCACATTAAAACACACAATTTATGTTTTATACATTTTTTTTTCGTGGAGTTGATTGTTTTTTATATATTTCTTATTTTGGGTATAAGCTATAAAAACTTACATTTTTCTCATACTGGACTTTGTGAACTCGTATCCATACAAACAAAGGAAATTTAGTCACATAGCAACCAGCTTTTGACTATCGCTTTAACCTATGGTACTCCCTTATTTCGCTTCTACTTACAAGGAAGCAAGAAATAAGACTATTTCTGCTAATATTTTCTCGATTAGCAGGAAGTAAAAAGAGGCAATAGCTTTTTAAAAATAATTTATTGAGAGATATAGAGAAAGTCATGTGAGTGGAACACATCTGATTTTTTTGTAGAGTTAACCGTTTTCGAGATATTCGAGATTATTGGTTTCAATTTTAACCACTTAAGCTTTTCTCAGACGGGAAGCCATCTTTCATCTCGCTTCTCGTTTGTTTACTCCTGAGAGACAAAGAAATTGGAATTTCAATTGTTTCACATAACGACCGACTTTTAAAGGACGAGACTATCACTTTTGTCTGTGCATTTTCTTATTTCGCTTCTACTTACAAGGAAGCTACTAATAAGATTTATTCTGCTTCTGTTTATTTTGTGTAGATGTCAGAGTAATGTTTTAAATGAAAGGTTTGTTTGTCGAACAGCTAGAGAACATCATGTAAATGGAACACATTAGATTCGTTTCCTTCTACTTAGAAGGAACAAATAATAAGAACAATTTCTACTAATGTTTGTCTCGATTAGTATGATGTATATAGAAGAATAATAAGTATTTTACTTTCTCTACATTTCCTAAGTACATGTGTATAGAGAGGGTATAATATTGCACCCAAAAATTCGATACCGAGATTTCACCGGAAATACATGATTTACGGCCCCCTGAATCCAAATAAGCATTTTTAGAAAAATATCCGTGTGTGTGTCTGTCTGTCTGTGTGTTTTTCTATGTGTGTATGTGTGTGTGTGGGTTCATAGCTCAAAAACGGAAAGACCGTTAAATACTAATTTTGGTATTCAAGTTCAGTATCTTGCAAGAATGACACATGAAGATTTTCAAAAAAAATTCCCACCCCGAACTACCCTTTACATGGAGAAAATTAAAGAAATTTTGATTTTCTCAAAAATGACTCTAACAATTTTTATTAAAATATCGTATATATATATCAACCTAACAAATAGAACGTATATCTTGAATATTCTGGGAACAGCCTCTGAAGACCACTTTATTCTAGATGAATTTTATGGCCTTTTCTATAACTGGTAAACCGTAAGAGATGGACAAAAACTTAAAACACAAAAAATGTAGAACACGTTAAAACACAGAATTTATGTGATATACATTTTTATCGTGGAGTTGATTGTCTTTGAGATATTCCTTGTTATTGGTTTCAGCTTTAAAACATTATTTTCTCATACGGGAATTTATCAAACAAGGCAATTTCAGTCTCATGGTAATCAGGTTTTGACTGTAATGTTAACCTATGGTAGTCCCTTATTTCGCTCCTACTTACAAGGAAGCAAGTAATAAGACATTTTCTGCTGAGTTTTTTCTCGATTAACATGAAGTAAATAGAAGCATAAGCTTTTTAATAATATTTTCTTGCGGAGATGTAGAGAAAGTCATTTGAATGGAAGACATTAGACTTTTAGGTAAGTTTTGTCTATCTCGTTTTGAAAACCGATCCAGAAATATTCAAAATATGCATTTTATTTGTGATGTAAATGGGTTTAATATACGATATTTTAATATTGAAAATCTTCAGGTGGCACCCTTGGCGAGCGTTTTTGAGCTATGCTGTTCACTTTTTTTCTAAAAATGCTTTTTTTTGGACTCAAGGGACCCCAAAACATATATTTCTGGTGGTATCTCGACATCGAATTTTTGGGTGGAATACAATACCTTCTCTATCCTCCATGTACATTGTACATGCGAGCTAGAGAAAGTATGCTTTACACTTTTAAAACAACAGGTTTTTGTTTTTTGTTTTATGATAGTTTCACGACCTTTAACCTGCTAGGTCATATCGAACGAAGAATGAAATGGGGTAAAATGATGCTATAGACCGGGATTCAAAGAGCTTGAGTTACTCGACATTTAGGCATCTCAAGATAAGGGAAAACCCCAGAAAAATTGTATCCTGGTAGCTCAGTCTAACCGAGATTTGAAATTGGGATCTCGGACCATAATAGCTGAGCACTGGCGAAAGGCACTAAACAAAATTCCGATATTAACTTTTTTACTTCCCCTATACGTACTGTGTACATAGTGTATAGAGAAGGTATTGTATTCCACCCAAAATTTAGATACCGAGATTTCACCGAATTATATATTTTGACACCTCCTGAATCCAAAAAAAAAAGATTATTTTTAGAAAAATGTCCGTGTGTATGAGTGTGTGTCTGTGGGCAGCATAGCTAAAACACGAAAAGCCCGTTAAAAACTACACTTGGTATTTAGGTTTGGTGTCTTCCAAAGATGCGACACGAGGATTTTCAAGAAAATCCCCCCACCCCAAACTACCCTTTACATGGAACTTTTTTCGAAATGTTTGATTTTCTCAAAAATGCTAATAACGATTTTGATTAGAATACCGTGCATTAAAGATATTTACATGACAAAGAAAATGTATATCTTGAATTTTCTGGGAATAGCATCTGAATAGTACACTATTCTGGATGAATTTTACGCAATTTTACATAATTGCTAAACCGTAAGAGATGGACAAAAACTTTATACACAAAAAATGCAGAGCACGTTAAAACACACAATTTATGTTATATACATTTTTTTCGTGGAGTTCATCGTTTTTGAGACATTCCTTGTTTTTGGCTTCTGCTATGAAAAACATACTTTTCTCATACAGGAATTTGCCAACTGCTGTCCATACAAACAAAGGAACTTCAGTGACATAACAGCCAGCGTTTGATTATCACTTTAACGTATGGTACTCTCTTATTTCACTTCTACTTACTTCTTTTAATTTTTTTCTGATTAGCATGACGTAAATAGAAGCATAAGCTTTTTAAGAATAATTTGTTGCAGGGATGTAGAGAAAGTCATGTGAATGGTACCCATCAGTTTTTTTTTTCGCAATCGGCTGATCAAAGAACAAAATGCCATCAGACTTTTTTCTTGGTAATGTTTCTATGAACCACATATTAGAAAGGTATTTAGTAAGTTCCTTTCCAACAGGTATATTCGCTAGCTGATAGAAATTTAAAGAGAAATATTAAAAATGACAGAGTGCTTTACACTTTTAAAACTACGACATTATTGGTTTTTTTTTTTTTTTTTTTTTTTTTTTTTTTTTTTTTTTTTTTTTTTTTTTTGATAGTTTAACGTTCTTTAACTGGGTTCGATGGAGCTTAGAGTTACTCGACATTCAGTCTTCTCAGGATAAGGGAAAACCCCGAAAAAAAACTATCTTTGTAACTCAATCTAACCGAGATTTGAACCTGGGACCTCTTGAATGTGAGGTAGACACGCTACTACTATACTATAGAGGCGGTCTTTTAATTTTATTGTTGTATGCTTATTGCCTTTGGACCCCAGTAGCGAAACAGTGTTAAAAAGAACTAAATTAAATTCCGATGTTTACATTTCTTTTTCGTTTGGGAAATTATTGAGGTTTCCTTTTTCGCCAATCTATGAAAGGTCATTTTCGCCCGCTTTGCAACCGTCCTCCTTCTTGAAGTTTCAGTCGTATTGTTGTGGCAGTCTTATAACCTTCGTCTCAAGTTATGAGAGCTGATAGAAAGAGGTAAATATATAGTGGGAATCACTGAACTGCCTAAGGTGAAACCACTATAACAAGAAATGCCATTCATCATTAATCCGTGTTCCCAAAATCGTTTCTATAACCACTGAATTAGAATGAAAACAGGGTAGTTTCTGAAACAAACAGCAAGTCTGGATAGCTTTACCTGTCAAACAATTGGGAATCAGTTCAATGACTGATGAGCCAAAGGCTCCTTGAAGTTTACTTCCCGCCTTGTATTATTATTATTATTATTATTATTATTATTATTATTATTATTATTATTTTAGTTTAACGTCCTTTAACCTGGTTGGTCATATCGGACGATGAATGAAATTGGTGAAATGATGCTCAAATGACCTCGTAGTCCATGGAGCTTAAAGTTACAGAACATTCGTCTTCTCAAGATAAGAGAAAACCCCGAAAAAAAACCTTATGCGGGCAACTTACCCTAACTGCGATTCAAACTCAAGACCTTTTGAATGTGAGGCAGACACGCTACCACCACACTACCCAGGCGGGCTATTATTATCATTATCAGCAGCATTAGTAGTATTTCTACTGTTATATAATAGTTGTTCGGTATTGAAACATTTCTTGATGTCATTTAAAGTTTGGGCCTCACCTGTAAACTGTGTCTTCTCTAACTTTTGGCATGAGAGCAAAGCGAACTGAAAGTAATGCAGCAGAGGGAATTTTTAATTCTAAAACGACCTAAACTAATCATGAACCTTCTTCATTGCAATCATATCAAAAGCAGATTCCTAAAGTAGTTCCAGAACCCTAGGAGAACCTTAGATACAGTGCGATCCACATACACCTGAAGCATTTTAATAGGCCATAATTTCTCTCTGAAAGCTCGTAGAAATGTGAAATGTGTTTTAATGATCTCAGTGGCTAAGAGAGAATCTACAATAATCATGGCAATAATCGATCAAACACATCTGTTGACTATATTGATGATTTCGATGGAAATTACGAACATTTTCATGGCATTGTAAACAGTCTAGTTTGCAGTCCTGACAGCAACATGCAGTACTCACTTTGAGAACGTGTTCTCATTGTGAAAACATTGGAAGACAAATTCCTTGGTAACATAACGGGAATTTCCAAGAGAATTTAATGTACGGGATGTTCCGACAAAAGTAACAATTTTATCACTAGAAAGAAAGCTGGAGAAAACTGGTATACTCGTTAGTGAGAGTGGAAAACATAGACTACAATTGAGTGCAGAGACTGTTACAAATGTTGGAAGAAGGCTAGTGAACTCTCCAAACAAACCGTTGCGTCGATTGAGCCAGGAATTAGGCTATTCAAGTGTCACATGTCATATATATGACACATATATAGGTAATAAATATAAATATTTATATTTAAATAGATCATCTAATACACATCAACTTTGAATTAATCACGTCAGTAAAAACCACAGAAATTCCCTACATTTATAAATTTGGATTCTATCGTTATTACATCTATTTGATTCTACGAAGATTTTATAGATTTGCAGCCTTTTAAGCATGTCGTACAGGGCTTTAAATATCTACCTGTAAGAACAGTTTGCTATAAAATTACAGTACAAAGCTATACATTTTGTCTACGTTAAACTGAACCAACATTTCAAGAAAAGGATAATTGGGAATCTTCAAATCTAAATTTTCTGTAGAGAAGTAAAAGTTGACTAAATTCAGATTAAATATATTTTAAAAAGTTTAACTCGTACTTACTTTCACTTAGTTTCTAATTATTGATCACATTATGTTTGTCCTGTATTATCTATTTTTGACCTTAATTTTTTAGCAAGAATGAAGTAATGATATTTAGGAGTTATACTTTTTAAATGTTGTTTTCTTAGGGGGGTTTAATTTGTAGTCAATTTTAAAATATTCCTAAAAATCCTGCTTTATTAATGAATGGCAATTTCCATAACTACTTGTAAATTTCTGAAGAAGGTAAAACTTACCAATACCCTTTGTATGCATATTACTGAGTAATACTACGTGTAATGTGTAGATCTTTAAGCAAAAATTAGAAGTGTAATGTTAAGGTAAGGCATCTATGAAATTTGTACCAGTTTTATACACAATAACAATGATGTATATGCAATGTTTCGAAATTCTAGCTTGCATGAAATTTAAATAACATTTCATTTTTACTTTCTCTAGACCCGTATGTACAATGTACATAGGGATAGAGAAGTATTGTATTCCACCCAAAATTTTGATACCGAGATTTCACCGGAAACACATGTTTTACGACCCCCTGTACCCATAAAAAGCATTTTCAGAAAAAGGTCCATGTGTGTGTGTGTGTGTGTGTGTGTGTGTGTGTATGTGTCCGTGTGTCCGTGAACACGATAACTAAAAAACGAAAAGTAGCTAAAAATACCAAACTTCGTATTTAAGTTTAGTATCTTCCAAGGATGCGACACGAAGATTTTGAGAAAACTCTCCCCACCCCAAACTACCCTTTACATGGAACTTTTTTCGAAAATGTTGATTTTCTTAAAAATGGCTCTAACGATTTTGATTAAAATATCGTATATTAAAGACCTGTCACATATACCATGTATATCTTGAATTTTCAGGGAATAGCTTCTAAAGACCTGCTTATTCTGGATGAATTTTGCTTAATTTGGCATAACTAGTAAACCGTAAGAGAAAGACAAAAGCTTAGTATACAAAAAATGTAGGGTTTTTTTTTTTTTAAAAATACACAAGTTATGTCATATACATTTTTCTCGTGGAGCTTACTGTTTTCGAGGTACTCATTGTTATTAATTTCAGTTGTGAAGTACTTATACTTTTCTCAGACGGGAGTGTTCGTTTTTCTTTTGTTCTACTCCTGGCCAAGAAAAGAAGCGATTTGTAATGACAATCGCGTAACGACAGTTTTTAAAACATTTGACTATTGGTTTAGCCTAGTGTATTCCCTTATTTTCTTCATACTTAAACGGAATTAAGTAATAAGAACATTGTCTAATGAGTACCTCGATTAGCAAGGTGCAGAAAGAAGAATTATCTTATGTAAGAAGTTTGTGGAACAGCTAGAGAAAGTCATGTGAGTGTAACACATCAGATTTTTACTGTCTAAATATATGATGGAATTGCATTTCCCTTCTCCATGATGACCAAGATGAAAAAGAAAGAAAGAAAGTAAGTAAGTTAGAAAGGACGATTTCTTACTTAAGAAAAGTGTAAATATTGGAGAATTAAAACCAATATCAACGAATATCTCGGAAATGGTCAACTCCACAAAAGCAAGTGACAAAAGTTGTCAGTTTTGGATATCTAAGTTTTGTGTAGTGATATTTTATCTATGAGTTACGGGTTACCAGACTTCAGAGACTGTACCCAGAAAATTCAAGAAATACACTGCTATATGTGAAAATTGCAACACCAAAAAGTACTCTCTTAGATTAGGTACCTGTTAAGTAACAAATGATAAACTTTTCAAATCTATACATGGCCTTTGAGACTCATATTCAGTAGTTTGGTGTGACCTCCAGGCTCTGAAGTTAGAGCTGCTATACGCCGTGGCATTGAATCAAAAAATGTTCTGAATAAGTTCCTGAGGGATTTACCTCCACGGAATTTGTATTCGAGCCCAAAAATCTGTGTCATTGGTTAATGGAGGACCGTGACACACCAGGTGCTGGCCAACCATATCCCAGACATGTTCGATGGGCGACATGTCAGGCGAACGTGGAGGCCAGGGAAGCAATAGTACCCGTCCTCGCATGACATTGCTCTGCTGACCTGTGGTAATGCCTGAAGCAAGGGGAGTACCTCGGGCTCTACAACCACTTGTAGGTACTAGTTACTGTTCAAAGTGTCCTCAATTCGTAGTAGGCGAGATCGGGTGTTGTAACCAATGGCGGCCCAAACAGGACACCTGGTGTTTGTCCGCTACGCTGCTGAACAATGCAGCCCTCCATGTTGCGCTCACCACGGTACCGCCGGACACGTATGCGGCTATCACGTTAAAGCGGCACTCGTCCAAAAATATTACATTTTGCCACTCAGCACCCAGTGACGGTATTCAAGTGCCCATTGCGGTCAGAGAGATTGTGGTTTCTAGACAATGGAAGCCGACGTAATGGAATGCGTGCAACCACTGGAGCAGATGGCGAGGAACCGTTGATGCAGACAAGTTCACGTCTGTTGCAGAGCTCCAGCGTCGAGTTAACACTGTGGATGACGCTGTACGGTACGTTATGACCATGCGGACAAGATGGCGGTCATCCCGTGCTGTGATCATCTTCCGTGGTCCAGTATCCTCTCTTCGCTGAGTACGACCTTCATCTATCCACTACTTCCACACACGCATCACTGTCGTAGCAGCATGCCCTGTACGAGCGGAAATGTCACGGTATGTCAAACCTGCTTCCCGGAGACCGATCATTCTTCCCGTTAGAACTCGCTCACAAGCCGATTTGACTCCTTTTGACGTTGACGAGGCATACTGGCACTCAGTTTATTGTTTCCTTCTTGTTTGACAGCTCTGCATTGACTACACTTGGTGCAACACTGACCTTGTCGGACCGATACGACAAGGTTCTGCTCGGCTTACGTGTACTCCATCTCTCTATAAAATCACTTATTGCTTGCACACACTTTTACACTTCCACCAAGTTTGGAGCTATTCGGGTAATTCTTTTTTAGTGTTGCGATTTCCACAAACGGCAGTTTATATTTTGTTTGTCATAAAAAATCTAAAACATATGGTATTTTAATCAAAACCTCAGACATTTTTGAGTAAGTCAAAGTTTTTGACAAATATTCCATATTTTCTTGGAAATCTTCTTACCACATTCTTGGAAGATCTTAAACCTAATTATCAAGTTTTGTAATATTTGAGTTAAGATACACACCCACGGATATTTTCCAAAGTTTTTGTGGGGGGGATCAAAAAGTTTATTTCTAGTGTAATCTACTGAATTTGTGGGTGATGCACTGTCGCTAATTACGATATGCACCAGAGAAAGTAATAAAGATCAGGTTATTTAATGGCATTATTGACTGATTAAGATATTGATTTTCGCCTTTATCTTGATTTTTTTGCGAATATGTTTTGAATAGATTGAGTAATTCTTGAAAAAATACAACATAGAAACATAAAAATAACATAAATATGAAAACAGAAGAATCAACTTTTATACGAGTATAAATATTATATGTAACGAATGAATGTTAATTTTTCATGAGTGGAGAAAGTCGTATAAGCATCTCTTGTTACATTTTTTATTTTGTGCATCACAATAAATACATCCAAAAACATCTTAGCTTTTTACAAATTTAGCTTATTGTAGTATTGACATGCTCATGAATTTAGCTGAATATGCAAAAATGTAGTGCTGAATTCTAAGATTTGTTCTAAAGTATATATCGACTTAAGGATACCCATTTGTGAAACTTGATCAAAAAGTGCAAAAAATGAAAAAAAAAAAAAAAATGCCTAATTAAATAATTTAATGCTTGTAGTTCAATTTCCTGTTGTTTTTATTACCATGCGGCGCTTAAAACTCTATCACGTGACGATTTAAATGGATGACTATAAGTGGGTATGGTGCTTTAATCTTTTCACTATGGTGAAAAATTGCTAAAAATCCGAAATTTGGTTTTGACCAATAGCATTAAATGTGTTAATTTCAAGTTGAAAATACAATAATATGCACTAATAACTAAAAAAAGTGAGTATAGTAATATGTTTCAAAATTTACAAAAAAAGGTTTCACACCGGGTGCGTCTACCTGCCCCGCCATCACCCAGATATGCCTTACCACCGATCATTTAACCTGGATCCTCCCCATCCTAAACCATAGGCGAGATAGAGCACCCGCCACTACACACCAACAGCACATTTTCGGCCGTGAAATAGAGACTGTTTTGGCGGCAGAGTGCAGTGTGACTAGGACCAAATGACTTGCTTTATATATGACTCGGATGCTGTGTAAATAAATGTGAAACAATTTAAATTCCATTCTCTTTGCTTAACAGGAATAAACAAACGAGAAACGAGAAAATTAACATTTTCCTGTTGGATCGATTTGGGAAGTGTGTTTTGAGTAGTATATTAAAAAACAAACAAACAAAGTTCCTACCTCCCAAAAAAATCATATTTGCCTATAATTGGATTCCTAGAAACGTTTCAAAACATTGATTTTCCTAACAAGACTTTTAGTATTTTTACTTTCTTTACACGTGTTATGTACATAGTGTATAGCGAAGGTAATTGCACTCCACCAAAGAATTCGATACCGAGATTTCAAAGGAAATGTATGTTTTAGGGTCCCCTGTATCCAAAAAAAATATTTTCAGAAAAAGGTCAGTGTGTGCATGTGTGTGTCCGTGTGTCTGTGAACACGATAACTCAAAAACGAAAAGTAGGTAAAATACCAAGCTTGCTATTTAAGTTTAGTATCTTCCAGGGATGTGACACGAAGATTTTGAGAAAAAAAAACCCACCCCAACTACCCTTTACATGGAACTTTTTTCGAAAATTTTGATTTTATAAAAAATGGCTCTAACGATTTTGATAAAAATATCATATATTAAAGATTTTTACCTGAAAAATAAAATGTATATTTTGAATATTCTGGGAATAGCTTCTGAAGACTACTTTATTCTGGGTCAATTTTACGGAATTTTGCATAACTGCTAAACCGTAAGAGTTGGACAAAAACTTACCACACAACAAATGTAGAGCACCTTAAAACACACAATTTATGTTATGTACATTTTTTTCGTGGAGTTGATTGTTTTTGAGACATTCCTTGTTTTTGGTTTCAGCTATAAAAACTCATTCTTTTCTCATACAGGACTTTGTGAACTCGTGTCCATACAAACAAAGGAACTACAGTCGCAGAGCAACCAGCTTTTGACTATCACTTTAACTTATGGTACCCCCTTATTTCGCTCCTAATAACAAGGAAGCAAGTAATAAGACTATTTCTGCTAATTTTTGCTCCACTAGATGAAGTAAATAGAATACTTTGTTGCAGTGATATAGAGAAAGTCATGTGAATGGAACACATCAGATTTTTTTCTTATCATACAGATAACATTGTTTTGTTAATATTTTTGAAGTTTCGTTTTGTTTTGTTTTGAGAGTGAACTGTTTGTGCTCGATACGTTTGTGTACCATTCTGCGTACTACATACTTTCGTGTGCAGCATATTGCTGTTCGGTAGATTGCTTCTTTAAAGAAGTTTCATAACAGCAAACATATTCTTAACTGTACCCAATGCCACGTGTGAAACAAGTATGTCTAAAATAAATAACTGCTTTGTCTTGATTCAACAACATTAAAGTACATCTCTTTTTAAGAAACCTATATTATAGAATACATGAAATTTATATTTAGGATACAATTTCTGAGAACCATTACAGAAACTAATGGAAGCCTTTTTACTTTCTCCACACATGCATACTATGTGCATAGTGTATAGAGAAGGTAATGTATTCCACCCAAAAATTCGGTACCGAGATTTCACGGGAAATATATGTTTTGAGACCCCTTGAATACAAAAAACAATGTTTAGTAAAATGTCCTTGTGTGTGTGTGTGTTTGTGTGTGTGTGTGTGTGTGTGTGTGTGTGGCTGTATCTGTGGGTAGCATAGCTCAAAAACGAAGAGTCCGTTGAATACCAAACTTGGTGTTTAGGTTTTTAGTATCTTCCAAGGACGCGTCACGTAGATTTTCAAGAAAATTCCCCCACCAAAACCTACCCTGTACTTGGAAGAATTTTCGAAAATTTTGGTTTTGTCCAAAATGGCTCTAAAGATTTTGATTAAAATTTCGTATATTAACGATACCTATATCCCAAATAAAATGTATACATTGAATTTTCTGGGAATAGTCTCTTCAAGATCTCTTTATTCTGGATGAATTTTGCTGAATTCTAAACCATAAGAGATAGATAAAAACACAATTTATGTCCTTTACATTTTTGTGGTGGAGGTAAGTGTTTCCGAGATATTCCTTGTTATTGGTTTCAATTGTAGAATACTGATACTTTTTTAAGACAAGAAGTGTCGTTTTTCTTTTGTTCTACTCCTTGCCAAGCTTGCAATGACAAAAGCGGCTTCTAAATTTTGAGTATCGCTTTAGCCTAGTGTATTCCCTTAGTTCCCTTATACTTATAAGAAACTAAATAATAAAAACATTATGCTAATGTTTATCTTGATTAGCATTGTGTAGAAAGAAGAATAATCTTTTGTAATAAGTTTGAGCAGCTAGAGAAAGACATCTGTGTGCAACTCATCGGATTTTTAAAATGAAAATCTCTGTACGTTTGACCACTTTAGTGTTTCAGCGCTAGCATTTGTTTTATAGTATTGAACTACTCCTCGAAAACAAGAATATTTTTGTACTCCGTCGCCGAAAATGTTTTTTTGCTGGTTTGACGCGTTTCTTGGCTTCCGTCTTAGTATTTCTTAGCACCACGTCATAGCCTTAGGGTGGATTGTTGACTTTGAACTATATTGAACCACTCCTTCTTGTAAATTCACATTTACTTGTTTGAGTTAAAATTAATTTCCGGATTGTTTTCTAGCAAAAGGATGGACTATAGAACAGCAGCCACCTTGAAGGGCGACCTCATTTGCTACAACAGTCTCGGGAAAAGAAGTAGTGGTCACCCGCATCAGGAATGGTCAGAGGAAGTGAATTATAAGGTGCGTTCAAAAAGAAACGAGCCGGAGGTATCAGTACCGAAACCAGTACCTGTGTGTTAGAAGTATTGGCCCTGGCTGTTGAGTCACCTGTCGCACTGTGACACAAGGCGGTGAATGGCTGTCTCATAAAATTTCCGGGGCTGTGATGTGAACCAGTTCCGCTCGTACAGCTGGACGTCGTCGTCCGAGGTGAATCGTTTGCCTTTCAGAGCATTTTTAAAGGGACCAAATATTGCGCAATCTTACGGAGAGAGGTCTGGACTTATGGAGGGTGGCCTAGAACCTCCCATTTGAATTTCTGCAGGAGTGCAACGACTTTGTTGGCCGCATGAGGCTTTGTATTGTCGTAGAGCAGAATGGCCCTCCGGGTGAAATTGCCTTCAAATCGTTTTGATTTGATCACTTGCCGAAGATTTGTGAGTAACGCTGGGCACTCACTGATGTCCCATGCTGAAGCAAGTGCATCGGAATGGGGTTATCTTGGTCAAAGAAGAACGTCAGCATAACCTTTCCTGCACTCGTGTGGATGGCCTTGACTTTTTTGGTGGTGGTGACCCTGGATGCTTCCACTGGAGAATCGTTTTGTTTCTGGTTCGAAGTGATGACACCATGACTCATCTCCAGTCACCACTCGGCCCAGAAACTCATTCCCCTCCCTAGCATAGCACTGCAGATGAACCAGGAAATGTGAACACTTCCGACGATCAATTCGACCTCGGTGGCTGTGGCTTTCACTGTCACTCGGCGGTTCTGGGTAATGAGTGCATCAACCAGTGTGGTACTCCAGACCGTGCATCATCGGCTAACGACACCCGTCCTTCCCTGAAACGCTTGTGCCACGCCTTGACCCTTGCAAGGGACATGCAGTGTTCGCCTTACACTTGTGACATTCGTCGATGTATGTCCGTCCCCCCTACTCCTTCTGCTCTTCTTATGACGCCTCCATTTCAACGTTGCAACGCGATTGGCATCATTGGACGATTGATGCATGCTGCTGCTAGCTGTGTATAGTCACCTGAGGTGCTCGCATGCCCTCTAGCGACGGGCTGTGAACTTCCACGTTCTAGTCGGAACCACACTTCCTTACACACGCCACGATATTACCATCCTGTTACCGGTTTGCACATTCCAGACTCCAGCTCGTTTCTTTTTGGACGTCCCTTATAAATTATTCTCGCCAAGGACTGCCAAAAATGAAAAGAAGTTACTGCCAAGGAGTTAAAACTACAACCAACAACGCAGTGCTAAGGATGAAGTGTGGTTGGAATAAACTATATTTGATGAAGAATCTGATGTGTTCCATTCACATGATTTCTTTTACATCTCTGTAACAATTTTTTTTAGGTTTAACGCCCTTTAACATATTTGGTTATATCGGATGAGGAATGAAATTGGTGAAAGGATGCTCAAATGATCTCGGGGTCCATGGAGCTTAAAGTTACTCGACATTCGTTTTCTCAGGAGAAGAGAAAACCCCGAATAAAACCTTATCCGTGTAACTCACCCTAAGCACGATTCGAACTGACGATGTATTGAATGTGAGGCAGACACGCTACCACCACTCTACCCAGGCGGGCTAGCAAATTATTATTAGAAAGCTTAATGTTCTATCTACTTCATGCTAATCAAGATAAATATTAACAGAACTAGTCTTAATACTAGGTTCCATGTAAATAGAAGGGAAATAAGGAAATGCACAGGCTAAAGCGATAGTATCGTCCTTTAAAATGCAATCGCTATGTGAAACAATTAAAATTCCAATCTCTTTGCTTTCCAGGATTAAATAATCGAGAAACAGGAAGAAAAATGTCTTCCCGTTTGAGAAAAAGTTTACGTGGCTAAAATTAAAACCAATAATCCAGTATATCTCGAAACCCATTAACTTTACAAAAAATGTGTACGTCATAAATTGTGTGTTTTAATGAGATCTTCGTTATTTATGCGGTACGTTTTTGTACGTCTTTTACGGTTTGCAAGTTATCAAAAGTCATCCAGAATGAAGAGGTCCCAGAAAACTCAAGAAATGCAATTCATTTGTCATAGGGTTTCTTAAACATAAGGCATTTTAATTAAACCTGTTAGAGCCATTTTTGAGAAAATCAAAATTTTTGAAAAATATTCTATGTAAAGAGTAGTTCTGCGTGGGGGGATTTTCCTGAAAAATTTTGTGTAGCATCCTTGAAAGATACCAAACTTAAGTACTAAGTTTGGTATTTAAAAGACTTTTCGTTTTTGAGCTATGCTGTCCACACACAGATCTTTTTTTAAAAATGCATTTTTTGAATTAAGGAGGACCCAAAAAATGTATTTCCAGTGAAATTACGGTACGAATATTTGGGTGTAGTACAATACCTTCTCTATACACTATGTACACAGTACGTGTAGAGAAAGTAACAAGTTAAGTGAAAAGACAAGTAAGTGCTAAATTCCCTCACCGACTGGCTCACTTTGGGTGTTTACTCTTAGCTACCTCCTAAAATCTGTTTCTCCTGATCTTATCCCACATGTCAACAGCTTGACTTGCTTATAGTTCTCTCTTATTGGTTGCTGAACTTATAACTGCGTACCGCCCCGGAAACTACTTCCCTAGTTACAAGAATAATTTATTCACTCGGAGCATTTCAGCCAAATTAGCTTACTTTCAAGCAATGACGCATCTGAAGATTATTGTTCTAAGATATGAGAGAGGTTATCTCTCTCTTTATATTGGACTGTATTTAGCAGCAGCACGTGCGACTTCATTACCGCATCTTCACCGACCAAGCTTCAGTTTATTAACAGTCGCTGTTATTCACAGGCGGTGTGCATCGGAAGTATACGTCGCGTTGGGCGTCAAGTATGCGACGGCGTGGGTGTCACGTTTGCGTCGTTCCCCACTGTGTGTGAGTGTGTGTATGTATATCCTCCCCTACCTAATCACTCATAGTAGGTCACTCCACGTACCTGTTTGTAGCGACGTCTGCTATAGTTGCTGCTTCAACTTTGCTCAATCTCCGCTAACGTCGGCCGGCGAGCATGAAATTGACTCACTTAGCCTGGAGTGACAATGGGGGTAGTTAGGAGTTATGCATCTAAATGTTACAACACACTTTAACTTTGATATCTTAATTTATTTGTGACTAGAAACGTTTAACTATTCTGACAAGTACTTTGCCTCACATACTAAGTTACTCTATTTACTCGTACTTCCTGCAACTTTATATTTCCGACACCTGAACTTTACTTTGTATATATAATAATCGAACATCACGTTGTGCACCTAGCAACAGAGTATTACATTGTGTAGCGTGACCAAACTTGACATTGCGTGTAGCAACCGACCTTCATATTGTGTATGGCAACCGAGTATTACCTTATGTCTTAAACTATCTCCAAGCTGCCACTTATATAGCAACACATGGTGTCGTGGCTGTTTTTATTTTCCATTGGTCAAAAAGACCGCGAACTAGGCATCTGTGCGTCCTTTAATGCATTTCTCATTACTCATAATGCACTCTGCACACCTCATGACTGTCCCTATACAATGGAGAAAAATTCATTTCTTGAACTTTAGAGACTTTTCCCAAATAGCTTTCATTTGTTACTCTATTGCACGCACATGCATAAACGAGTACGTGACCTATACCAACTTTCTAACTCAACAAAAGAATCTCCTCTTTATGCAGCGACCTAGTTTCGTAAACACGCTAATCTGTGCTTACTTCAAGCTTGCTTTCTATACATATTGAGAAATATTTTATTTGTACATTAAATAATAATCAACAATTAATAGTAATCGTAATAATAATGAGGCCAACTAACGGTCTCAATTGAAAAGTGTGTGCTTCCTAATGCACGAGAAAATCATGCATTATGACAAACAGGGGGAAAGAACCTACTCGGCATGAATGATGGTTATTTGATGAGTCAAGTTTGTGAAAACTGTTTCTTGGCAGGAAATATCACCACATTCAAACTGCTAGAGGTTAGGGCACATCTTACAGTAGCATTGTCGCAGGTTAACGACATCACATGCAAAAGAGCTGTTTCTCTTGGGGTCAAAGGGCAAATCAAACCTGGAAGGGGTATGGCAATATGGGCAATATTATTGAGATCATCGTTATCAACATTGCAGAAAGTTCATCTGACAGCAAAGCAGAAGTCATGGAATACCATTTCCACATGCAAGGGATTGCTCCTTTGCAAATACTTTGTAATTCTGAGTTGTAGGCACATTTTTAACCAACCTTGAGAAGGGAATTAGGGTGGGTACACTTAGATGTGCTTTTGTGCCTCATAAGCTCAGGCCATTGCCCTGAAGAGACGTAAGCTGCCTATTTCTTTATCTTCTAATTATATAAAACAAAGAGTCTTAAAATTAAGAAAAAAATTTACTCTCTCTACACGTACTATGTACATAGTGTTTAGAGAAGGTATTGTAATGCACTCAAACATTCGATACCGAGATTTCACCGGAAATATATGTTTTGAGACCCCCTGAATCCTATAAAGCATTTTTACAAAAATGTCCGTGTGTGTCTGTGTGTGTCTCTGTGGGCAGCATAGCTCAAACACTAAAAGTCCGTTAAAAACCAAACTTGGTGGTTAGGTTTCCTATCTTCCAAGAATGCGACATGAAGATTTCCAAGAAAATCCTCCCACCCCAAACTACCCTTTACATGGAACTTTTTTCGAAAATTTTTATTTTCTCAAAGATGGCTGTAACGATTTTGATTAAAATTTAGTATATTAAGGATATTTACCTGACAAATAAAATTGTATATCTTGAATTTTCTGGGAATAGCCTCTGAAGACTGCTTTATTCTGGATTAATTTTACGGAATTTTTGCATAACTACTAAACCGCAAGAGATGGACAAAAGCTTACAACACAAAAAATGTAGAGCCCCTTAAAACACACAATTTATCTTATATACATTTTATTCGTGGAGTTGATCATTTTTGAGATACTCCTTGTTTTTGGTTTCAGCTTTAAAAAAACATATATTTCTCATACGGGAATTTAACAATTCCTGTCCATACAAACAAAGGAACAGTCTCATAGCAACCAGCTTTTGACTATCACTTTAACCAACGGTACTCCCTTATTTCGCTTCTACTAACAAGGAATCAAGTAATAGGACTGTTTCTGCTTATTTTTTCTCGGTTAGTATGAAGTAAATGGAAGCATAAGCTTCTTAACAATAATTTGTAACAGAGATGTAGAGAAAGTCATGTGAATGGAACACATCAGATTTTTATAAATATATTCCAAACAAGTTCTTCTATATACTCAAAATGTCTTTAACACATATCTGAAAAAACCTTAGGTTCAATAAATCTATTCAAAGTTTGTACGGTGATTATTAATAGTGTCTAGCGTGCCTCAGTTCGAATCTCAATCAGGGTGGGTTAGTGGATAGCGTTTCTTCCGAGATTTCCCTTATTTTGAGAAGACGAATATCGAGTACTTTAAGCTCCAATAATTCTGGACTCATTTGAGCTGCATTATTTCACCGACAAAATCTTATCTTATGTGTTCCATTCACCTGACTTTCTTTATCTCTGCAGCAAATTATTGTTGTGCTACTATTTACTTAATGATAATCTAGAAAAAATTAGCAGAAACCGTCTTACTATTTGCCCCTTTTAAGTAGAAGCGAAATAAGGGAGTACCATAGGTTGAAGTGATAGTCAAAAGCTGGTTGACTTGCGACTGAAGTTCCTTTGTTTGTACGGACAGGAGCTAAGAAATTCCTGTGTAAGAAAAGTATACGTTGTTTTAAAGCTAAAACCAATAGCAAGGAATATCTAAAAAATGATCAACTCCATGACAAACATGTATATAACATAAATTGTGTGTTTTAACGTGCTCTACATTCCTGTGTGGTAAGTTTTTGTCTGTCTCTTACGGTATAGCAGTTATGTAAACTTCTGTAAAATTCATCCAGAATGAAGTAGCCTCCAGAGGCTTTTCCTAGAAAATTCAAGATACGAATTTTAATTGACAGGTAAATACCTTAAATATACGATATTTTAATCAAAATCATTACAGCCATTTTTGATAAAATCAACATTTTCGAAAAAAGTTCCATGTACAGGGTAGTTGGCGGTGAGAGAATTTTCTTGAAAATCTTCGTGTCGCATCCTTGGAAGATACCAAAATTAAATACAAAGTATGGTGCCCACACACACACACAGACAGACACAGACATACACGGACATTTTTCTAAAAAATATTTATTTATGTGAAATCTCGGTATAGAATTTTGGGTGCATTACAATACCTTCTCTATACACTGTGTACATAGTACTATGGACAAAATAGAAAAGTCGATGCAATTATGTATAAGTTCCATTAAAGTACATAAAATAGTGCATGAAATATGAAATACTTACGCATTTTTGAGCACTATATTACATAAACTCACACATCACTGTGTGACCAAGGTTTTTCTCACAATCTGAGTTGCGAATGTACAATTTTGAGAGTTCACTTATTAGTAGAAAGTGTAAAGATGCTTTTTAATATTTGTTAGAAAGTGAATGTTAGTAACTATGAATAGTTAACATTTGTACTTCACATGAATTAGACATTTCGAAATGAAATATGTTTTTTTTGGCTATAAATCAACATGTATAAAACTTTTCATTCATTTGTTAAGCTGACACCTTTTAAGAACATTTTGAGAAAATGAAAAAAAAAAAAGTTTTGGAATTAGGGTAGTTTGTAGGATAGGAAGTTTTCATCAACATGCTCTCTTTGCATTCCTATAACAAACACTGCTTATACCATGTGAATGGTTTGTTATTTGTTATTTTCATGTCTGACTTCGTTGGAATATTTATATGTGTGTAATACTGTTTTCCTAATTTTAAGGATCCTTTTTATTATTTTACTAGTAACCGATTGCATACAATTATTTCTTTACATGCTATTGATAAGTTAACAGAGTAAGAACACGCTGAGGTTTGCCTTTGACAAATAGACAAGGTGGTTCACCTGTCCCTTATTCTCTGGTTTTATGCAACCCGCAGATTAAGTCTAACCTGAAAATATCGTTCCTGAGACACATCTTCTGCACACTAACATTATCGTGAGGCGGCAAGTTATGATTAATTGATTAACGCGCGGAGTTAGAATCGGTTACAAGATGATCGATTCAGGTTCGAATTTTACCAAAATATTGACAATTTTTCCCCGCTTTCTTTCTTCCTGATTTTGACACAAAGCTAGATGGGATATGGGAACATTTTTTAACTTACTTATTTGTTTCTTTTTTGTTGTTCTCTTTATTTATGTTTATTCTAACTTTATCAGTCCAATGAATATTCTTAAGCATATTCGTTCAGTTTCCTCTAAATATGCAGGTATTATTATACTGTTTTTAAAAGTGACTTAAAGCCATTATACTGTGGGAGGAATGATCATAGAAAACAGACATAGGTAAATTTTCCTTCGCAAATAGAGCACTAAAATAATGGAACAAAATACCTGCAGATTTACTGGAGACTCTGCCTCAAAGTGTAAATAGTTTTAAAAAGAGACTAAAGAAGAGTGATTTATTGTCAGGATAGTAAATAAAAATATTGCGTTATTATTACTGTTGTTACAATTATGTATATATTAGTATACTATGATGTCATTGGCATTTTAACAGGGTATTACTCACATTATTGTTTATTTAACTCAATTGTATTGTACATTGTATTATTACATTGACAGCGCTGCCAACGGGCCACGCCCTAAGCAGTGATATCCATCCATCCATCTGTCTGTCTAACTGTCTGTCTGTCTGTCTATTTCAGATAATACTACAGAACCAGCTCCATTTATCAAGGTATCTCTAAAACGAAAAATACACAAAATACCTAGGCTGACAGTCACAAACTGTGCCAAATACCTAGGTATTCACCAATACTTTCAGTTGAAAAGAAAATTAGGTTTTATCCCAATAACTTAACAAACTTCTCAATATCCATACCTAAATATTTACTTCAAACAATAATGGGGCATGTCTATACCTAAAGTGTCTTCCGGAAGTATTCGCTAACCCACTAAGGGTACCAGCTGCCAAAATATTGTAGAGAACATCGATAACATGTTAGGTGTTCTAGTATTTTGAAATTGTTTTTATTAACCTTATACGTTTTGAAAATTTCCTTTATTATTTATAGTATTAGTGAAGTTTCTTTTTCAAAATAATAATAAATAAAATTAAGGATCAAAGACTGAAGAATATGTAAAAGGAACTGTCGTCTGTTCTTCATTCGTATACCTTGTTGTTTATTCCTAAACTTATTAGAGTGACAAACTCTACACTAGCTTTGCACCTCGATGGATACCACAGACAAAAAAGTGCACTCAGACTGTGGGACTCGAACCTCTGACATGCTGGAAGTGATGAAGGAACATGGCATTAAGCAGTTGAGCTATAACCAGCGTCCACGGTTGCTTTGTTAAAACTTGTAGGTATATATTCAATATATGTACATATTCACAATGATAATAGTTGATGTACTGAATCGATCGCTATGAAACAGTTTCTTTAAATTATCAAGTGAAATCACATCTTCGGAATTGCTGATCAGATCTTGAGGGCCTCTTCTTGCAAGTCTGTTTATTTGATGGCGTCTGGTTCCAAAGCTATAAGCACAAACTCCAGATACTCTAGGTAGCCTTAAATTATCTTAATAATTAAATAATTAGGAATTCCAAATTTATAAAACTTTAACATTACACCAGGATTCCAAACAGTGCCAAAACACAGCGACAGTGTATTGTTTTGCTTGGAAGCCCTTTCTGATGCATTCAGTAAATCTCAATAATTGATGAACGGTTGAATGTTGTGGACGGAATCCAAACTGAAATGCTGGAATGGTATTACCGTTTAAGTACAACTTTTTACTTTCTCTATACGTACTATGTGCATAAAGAAGGTACTGTATTGCACTCAAAAATTTGATACTGAGATTTCACCGAAAATATATGTTTTGAGACCCCCTGAATCCAAAAAAACCATTTTTACAAAAATGTCCGCGTATCTGTCTGTCTCTCTGTCTGTGTGTATGTGTGTATCTATGGGCAGCATAGCTCAAAGTATGTTTAAAACCAAACTTGGTATTTATGTTTGGTATCTTCCAAGGATGCCACACGAAGCTTTTCAAGAAAATCTCCCCACCGCCAACTACCCTTTACATGGACATTTTTTTGAAAACTTTGATTTTCTTAAAAATCGCTATAACGATTTTGATTAAAATCTCGTATATTTAAGATATTTACTTGACAAATGAAGTGCATATCTTGAATTTTCTGGGAATAACTTTTGAAGACTACTTTATTCTGAATGAATTTTACGGATTTTTACATAACTGCTAAACCGTAAGAGATGGACAAAAATTTACCATACAGAAAATGTAGTGGACATTAAAACACACAATCTATGTTACATATATATTTTTTTCGTAAAGTTGATCGTTTATAAGATACTACTGTTTTATCTTCAGCTTTGAAAATGTATACTTTTCTCATATGGGAATTAGTGAACTTCTGTCCATACAAACAAAGGAAATTCAGTCACGTAGCAACCAGATTTGACTATGACTTTGACCTATGGTACTCCCTTATTTCGCTTCTACTAGCAAGGAAGCAAGTAATAAGACTATTTCTGCTAAGGTTTTTTCAGTTAGCAGGGAGTAAATAGAAGCCTAAGTTTTTTAATAATAATTTCTTGCAGAGTTGCAGAGAAAGTCATGTGAATGGAACACATCAGATTTTTCAAATAATTTTGATAACATGGAGAGCAGACCAGTTGGTCGATAGCTTGATTGCAAGTGTTTTGGTTTCTTTGGTCTTGAAACACGCTAATTTCAGTTGGTTTCTACGGTCGAGGAAAGTAACCAATTCTTAATGATGCGCTGAAAATTTCAGATATTTGTACAGGTGTCTTCTTGGTGAGACACTTTGAAACAATGCTAGGAATTAAATCATGACATGAGTCTTTTTTTTGAGTTTTTACTTTCTCTAGCCCCATATGTACAATGTACATAGGGATAGAGAAGTATTGTATTCCACCCAAAAATTCGATAACGAGATTTTTGCGGAAATACATGTTTTAGGACCCCCTGTATCCAAAAAAAGCATTTTGATAAAAAGGTCCGTGTGTGTGTCCGTGTGTCTGTGAACACGATAACTCAAAAACGAAAAGTATCTAAATTACCAAACTTGGTATTTAGGTATAGTATCTTCCAGGGATGCGACACGAAGATTTTGAGAAAAATCCCCCCACCCCAAATTACTCTTTACATGGAACTTTTTGCGAAAATTTTGATTTTCTTAAAAATGGCTCTAACGATTTTGATTAAAATATCATATATTAAAGATATTTACCTAACAAATAAAATGTATATCTTGAATTTTCTGGAAATAGCTTCTGAAGACTTGTTTATTCTGGATGAATTTTGCTTAATTTGGGATAACTAGTACACCGTAAGAGATAGACAAAAACTTACTATATAAACAATTTAGGTCTTGTTAAAATACACAAGTTGTGTCATATACATTTTTCTCGTGGAGCTTACCGTTTTCGAGGTATTCATTGTTATTAGTTTCAGTTGTGAAGTACCTATACTTTTCTCTGACGGGAGTGTCCGTTTTTCTTTTGTTCTACTCCTGGCCAAGAAAAGAAGCGATTTGTAATGACAATCGCATAACGACAGCTTTTAAAACATTTGACTATCGGTTTAGCCTAGTGTATGCCCTTATTTTCTTCCTACTTATACGGAATTAAATAATAAGAACATTGTACTAATGAGTACCTGGATTAGCAAGGTGCAGAAAGAAGAAGAATCTTATGTATGAAGTTTGTAGAACAGCTAGAGAAGGTCATGTGAGTGTAACACATCAGATTTTTAATGAAGAATGTCAATTCCTCTGGAGGCATGTTTGATATCCTGTTCGAGAGGGCTGGTTTGTGAATATTTTCCATAGGTTCATTTTCAATATCTGATAATTTACCATCGTTGCCAACTTTGTTGGGAGCAAATGTTTCTTCATAGTGGGTACCAAGAACATTACACTTAGATGTAGAATAGGTATATGATTGATACGAGTTAAATAGATGCTATTGGGTTAATTTTTTTGACACAAGCCGTGTGTAGGAGAGGAGTTTAATAGGTTAATAGTTGGCTATACTATGAATCCTGTGACTTAAAGTACTTACAACATTGTAATTCGCCATTGGGGTTGTCATCTCAAAATTGAGAAATTCATTGTCATGCCGGCATGTTGCCATGGTAGCTCAGTAGAAGAGAGTAACCGGCTAGGGACCGGGAAATTCGTGGTTCAAATCCCGGCCATGGCATTGAATTTTTCAGTCTGACACTACCTATCTAAATAAATGCTGTTCAAGTTTAGTATTAGTCCATTGAGTCTTCTTCGCTGCCATGGTTGCCTGTCACTTTCTAGTAATTCAGATAAACATTAGCAGAAATGGTTATATTAGCTCCTTCTAACTTGAAGGGAAATAAGGTAATAGACCAGCCTAAAGCAATGGTCAAATTTTCGGTACGCTTCATAAGGCCAGGAGCTCACGAAATATGACCTTACGTTTTATAAAAGTTTAAGTAGCTTAAAATTGAATTAATTATCACAATGATTAATGGTGTTGCATTGTTAAAAGTAATGGATGCCAGCGAACTATTAATGGTATATCGAAAAACCGGCGTTTGTATTTTATTTATTTTCAAGCACTATACAACAATGCCATGTCCCCATTAACTACATGTCTAAGTATGTCTTTATTATGATTCTCCATTCATGATAACAATAAATAATCTTGTAGATTTAATAAGTTTGTTAATGTTACATTTCAGAAAATAATGGAAGAAAATGAATTGCCAAGTTAGCAATAGAATAACTCTTCATATTAGATGAAAAGAGCGTATCTCCCAACTGAAGAATAGCTGAGATCGTTACATCGTTATATATAGATTGAAAAGTGTTAGAAGGTGGTGGTTCGACCCTCACCTCCCGCGGGCTTAAAGGTGTAAAGGTTGGTTAACATTCAAGCAATTCATTACTGTTTTGTGTCCAATATGCCATTAATTACTTATTAGCTGGCATCCACTGCTTTTAACAATGCATTTATGTATTGCAACAGTATATTAGCTCGCTGCGTACTTTATTAGTTTAATTATTGTTTTACATACAACTGCTTGAGTAGCCAAGACTGAGCATATTGCAGAACACAAAACCTTAGGGTGAGGAGCTGCTATTGTGCACGACAAGGTTACTTTATTTGTTAATCTTAGTAACACAAATGCCTTTGTAACAGCTAGATTTTAGCGCATTTTTTATATATATAATACAGCTCCGGAGGCTTGTTAGGACTCCGGTGCTGTATTCCTTTTTTCTTTCCATTTTTTTCCAGTTTTCTACATTTCCTTAGTAGACCTTATTATTCTTAACGTTTTCCTTTTACATATACATACACAAACATAGACACATTTACAAACACAGAAACACCCATACCCAAGGTGGGACTCGAACCCACGATCTTGCGCACCACGAAGCGCCAAAGCGCGACACTTTAGCGAGCGCGGCCACCGGGATCGGCGATCGCATTGGAGACATAAGTAACACGGTATTTTTTAGACAAAAGTCTCTCCCCTAAAAGTTAGCAGCTCGGGACTTTTCCATTATAAAGAGCGGTACGTGAGCCCAACACAAAGTTATTCTTGCTAGGAGTAAGCTTCAAGATTTGTATATAAGCTATGCGCTTACAAGAAATTGGGCTGCTGCTTGTGGTTTCTTCTTGTTGGATTTCGTGTTACACTTGTGATGCTGTACGCGGTACGCTATACGTTGTACGTACGTGAATGCGGCGGTGTTAGTGCCTAAGTATGTGATATTATTACGCGACGTTGTAGTTATCGCACGAGTGGATTTGTCGCGTAATAGTAAAGTACGCAGTAATTACCGATTACCGTCGAAAACAAGAACTTAGTAAGCAGAAGAAAATAGCAGTAGTTATTAACATATATTTCTACGTCTTCAACAACTATTATTCCGGGAGTCGCTTGAATGATTAATACCTCAGTAACAAAGAAGAATAAAAGAATTAATTCAGTGGAACTTAAAGTGAAGTATTTCTATTGTGAGTCCACCTCGTGTTACATACCGCAGTCACTCTTTCTCCTCCTCAGTGAAAGTCAAATATGTGTTTTACATGGAGGAGCAGGGCCGGCGCATCAAAGAACTTCACAGAGGTATGTACAACTCTCGTTTATAAAGTATTTCACTGGCGCTAATCCAGACCGACTGCAAGGTAGACGAAAGAACAGCGACATATTGGCGCAACAATGTCATAGTGACAATATATACATTAATACAACGTATTTATCATTATATGTTTTTTCTATGGTATATAATGTATTAAAGGTATTTGCTTTCGATAATTTCGAGTTCTTTTTTCACATAGCATTATATTTGTTGCACATTACTGCATAACTAACTATAAAGAAATGTAATCATCACTATTTCTGCCTAAATTATTTTCGTTTTTGTGAGCGAGACTACTAACATGAAAGAAATATAAATGCTTTCTTAAATCCATTGTAAGATAATCAAATACGAACAATAATTAGTCAAAAATAAATTCCTTAACATGATATTAGTATTTAAGATTTACAGCATTTGATGTAGGTGTTAAAATAAAAATGATTTTGGGACCAAAGTTTGGCATTTGGGGTAGGTTATTTCACTATAGGTTTTATTTTTAGCATTTGCAATATGTTTTACAAAGTATTCAGTTGTAAAATTTGATTCACATTGCAGCGTTCATAAGATAGAGGGAAATATTACAATACGCAAAATAAAATCAGCTATCTAATTTTCCTATTTTTTCTTCTCTAAAGGATAAATTTTATTAAAAGGAGGTTCCGTTAATCTGCAAAATATATATCTCACACACGTTATTACAATAACGATATTCCCTTTAAAAATCTGATGTGTTCCATTTCCTTGGCTTTCTTAAATTTTCTGCAAAAAACAATTCTTACACAAGCTAATTCTTTTATCTCATTCATTCTAACTGAGATAAACATTAGCAGAAACGGTCTTATTACTTAGTTTCTTATAAGTAGAAGCGAAATAAGGAAGTACGATAGATAGCTAAAGGATAGTCTTTTTAAAAGTTATCACCAAACGGTCGTTGGAATTCTGTTATTTTTCCGTGAAAGGAGTAAAACAAAGGAGATATGTAATGGATGAAGACTTCCCGTTTTAGAAAGGTTTTTAGCACTTTAAAATTGAAACCAATTATATAGAATATCTCAGAAACGGTTAGCTCTACAAAAAGTCTGATGTGTTCTATTCTCATGGCTTTCTCTACATCTCTGCAACAAATTAGTGTTAAGAAGCTTATGCTTCTATTTGGTTCATGTTAATTGAGAGAACTTTAGTATAAATATTCTTATTACTTGCTTCCTTAAGTAGAAGCGGAATAAGGGAGTATCATAGGCTAAAGTAATAGTCAAAAGCTGGTTGCTATGTGACTGAAGTTTGTTTGTATGGACAGAAGCCGACAAATTCCTGTATGAGAAAAATATGTTTTTCAGAGCTCAAACTAAAGACAAGGAATATCTTAAAAACGACCAATTCCACGAAAAAAAGTGTGAATAACATAAATTGTGTGTTTTATGTGCTCTATATTTTCTGTCAGGTAAGTCTTTGTCCATCTCTTACGGTTTAGCAGTTATGCAAATATCCGTAAAATTCATCCAGAATAAAGTAGTCATCAGAGGCTATTCCCAGAAAATGCAAGATATACATTTTATTTGTCAAGTAAATATCTTAAATATACGAGATTTTAATCAAAATCTTTAGAGCCATTTTTAAGAAAAAAAATGTTCGAATTTTTTCCAAGTAAAGGTTAGTATAGGGTGGAAGGATTTTCTTGAAAATCTTTTTAACGGTCTTTTCATATTTGAGCGATGCTGCCCAAAGACACACACACACACACACAGACACATACATAGACAGACACACACACAGACAGACAGACAGACACACACGGACATGTTTCTAAAATGCTTTTTTTTTTTTTTGGATTCAGGGGGGTCCAAAAACACATATATCTGGTGAAGTCTCGGTATCAAATTTTTGGGTGCAATACAATACCTTCTCTATACAAAATGTGCATAGTACGTATAGAGAAAGTAAAATGTATTTCATATATGTAGTATGTTTTAAAGATATCTACTTTACGTAGTAAGTTTTTCTCTTTCTCTTGCGATTTACCAGTTATACAAATGTCATTCAGAATAAAAAGGGCTTCGGGGGAACTCTCAAGAAAATCAAATATAGTTTTTATTTGCCATGTAAACATAATATATGGCATTTTTATTAAAATCGTTAGAGCCATTTTTTAGAAAATCGAGAATTATAAAAGTGTTCTATATAAAAAGGGTAGCTTTGTAGGATATTCTGAAAATCTTCATTTCCCACCCTTGGAATATATTAAATTTACATACCAAGTTTGGTATTTAACAGATTTTCCTTTTTTGAGTAACATAGAAACATAGACACTGACATTTTCCTAAAATTTGTTTTGATTACAAGGACCTAAAAATATGCATTTGCGGTGAAATATCAGTATCGAATTTTTTGGCGGAATACAATGCCTTCTCTATCTGTGAGTACTATGCATGTTGTACATACTTGCTAGAGAAAGTAAAAAAAAGCCCCTGTTACATACAGTAGGCTTCGATTCATCTTCCAACTATTCGATAGTAATATGTATACTTTAACCACTTCAGCTATTCTATCGCAGTAGATTCCGCTGTTACTGATTAAATCTACCTTTGTAAGCAAAGCACCAGTCACTAGAGGCGTCTTGCTTCTGTCCCAATACTTAATCCAATAACACATTTTCTGTAGGTGAATTGAAGTGCAATTTCCAATATTTTGCTTAGTTTATAATGAATGCTGAAATATTGGATTCCAAAACTGCAAGGTGAGCGGATGAATACCGTGCAAGCTTAAGACATAAAGCAAATTTCATTCTCATAGCATCTATGCAGGAGCGCCTGAGAATTAGGTGACCCTTCGTGCATTCAAACAGAAGGTGGGTATGTACTTTTGCGAAAGATAATATATATCAATAGACGTAATTATACCGATCTTAGATTATCTGGCAATGTAAAAATCTGATGTAAAAAGTTTATGCCTCTATTTACTTCATGCTAATCGAGAAAAAATAGCAGTAATAGCCTTATTACTTGCTTCCTAGTAAGTAGAAGCAAAATAAGGGAGTACTATAGGTTAAAGTGATAGCCAAAAGCTGGTTGCTATGTAACTGAAGTTCCTTTGTATGGGCAGGAATTGACAAATTCCTGTATGAGAAAAGTATGCGTTTTTTAAAGCTGAAACCAATAACAAGGAATATTTAAAAAACGAGCAACTCTAGGAAAAAAATGTACATAATATAAAGTGTGTGTTTTAATGTGCTGTATATTTTTGTGTGGTAAGTTTTTGTCCATCTTTTACGGTTTAGCAGTTATGCAAAATTCCGTAAAATTCATCCAGAATAAAGAAGTCTTCAGAGGCTATTCCCAGAAAATTCAAGATATACATAAATATCTTGGCTATAGATATTTTAATAAAAATCGTAAGAACAATTTTTGAGAAACTCAAAATTTTCGGGGGTGGGACGATTTTCTTGAAGTTCTTCGTGTCGCATCCTTGGAAGATACCAAAATTAAACACCAAGTTGGGTATTCAACGGTCTTTTCATTTTTGGGCTATGATATCCAGACACACACACACAAACGCACACACGTACCTTATTCCATTTTTGTTCGTATTTACGGGGACCCAAAACATGTATTTCCGGTGAAATTTTGGTATCGAGTTTTTGGGTGGAATGTAATACCTTCTCTGCACACTATGTACGTAGTAAGTGTATAGAAAGATAAATTGTGATGTGTTCAATTCATATGACTTTCTCTTCATCTCTGTAAGAAGAAAAGGTTATTCTTCTACTTCATGATAATCGAGATAAACATGAGCAGAAATTGTCCTTATTACTTGGTTCCTTGTAAGCAGAAAGTAAAAATCTATTGTGTTGCATTTACTTGATGTCCTCTAGCTGTTTGGTAAACAAACCTTTTATTCAAAACACTAATCTATTATCTTCATCATGCTAATTAAGACAAACATAAGCAGAATTAGTCTTATTACTAGTTTCCTTGTAAGTAGAAGTGAGATAAGAAAATACACGGGATAAAGCGATAGTCTCGTCCTAGAAAAACAAGTAGTTATGTGAACAATTGACATTCCAATCTGTTTGCTTGCTACTAGTAAATAAACAGGAAACGAGAAAAAGGTGTCTTTCCGTTTGAAAAAGTTTAAGTGGCTAAAAGTTGAAACCAATAGTCCGAAATTCTCAAAAACGATTAACTCTACAAATAAAATGTATATAACATTAATTGTGTGTTTTAGTGAGATATCCATTTCTTGTGTTATAAGTTTTTTTCTACCTCTTACGGTTTGCCAGTTATACAAAAGTCATCCAGAATGAAGAGGTCTTCAGAGGCTATCCCCAGAAAATTCAAGATATACACTGTATTTATTATGTAAATACGTTTAATATATGGCACTTTAATCAAGAGCGTTAGGGCCATTTTTGAGAAACTCAAAGTTTTCGAATAATGTTCCATACAAAGGGTTATTTGGGGAAGGGGGGCTTTTCCCGAAAATTTACGTGTCGTTTCTTTGGAGGATAAAAAACTTAAATATAAAGTGTGGTATTTTCGTTTTTGAGTTATGCTGTCCACAGGCACAGACATATACATACACTGACACACAAGGACCTATTTTTAAAACTGTTTTTTTCTGGATTCAGGGGGACTCAAAACATGAATTTCCGATGAAATCTCGGTATCGAATTTTTGGCTCCATTACATACCTTTTCTATGCACTATGCAGATAGTACGTGTAGAGAAAGTAATATTAATTCTCTCCAGGAAATAAAAATTGGGTGAATAGTCGCACATTTGCAACGACTTCGTGATTAGCTGCACTATCAAGGAGTTGTTTTTCTGCTTTCTGATGTTTATTTCTTGCGATATATCGATTTAAATTTGTTAATGTTAAATAAGAATAGGATATTACACAATTACAAAGTAGTTATTAGCGAATATTGATAGGTGAAATACACTTTTTAATTACTTGTGACTTAAAAAATCTGATGTGTTGCATTCACATAACTTTTTCTACATCTTTTCAACAAATTGTTAATAAGCGTATTCTTCTATCCATCAATGTTAATGCTACTGCTAAACGAGATAAACATTAGCAGAAACATCCTATTAGTTCCTTGTAAGTAGAAGGGAAATAGGTTTTAACCGACAGGCATTTGTTTTAAAATGTGGTTGCTATGGAATTGAAATCCGTTTCTTTGCGTGGCCAGGAGTTTATAGGTTCCCTATGAAAAATGTAAGTGTTTTAAAACTGGAAGGAATAACAAGAAATATCTCGAAAACTATCAGTTCCACAAAAAAGAAAGAAAAAAAACGTATATGAGATAAATTGTATGTTTTAACGAAATTTACATTTTTTTTTTTTTTTTTTTTGTGTTGTAAGCTGTTGTCTATCTCTTACGGTTTACTACCTACGTACGTAAAATTTAGGAAAACTCAACCGGAATAAAGAGGTGTTCAGAAGCAATTCCCAGATAATTCAAGATATGCATTTTATTTGGGGTGCAATTGGCTATATGCTGTATTTTAATGGAAATCGTTAGAGCCATTTTTGAAAAAATGCAACATTTTCAATTTTTTTTCCAAGTTTGGTATTTAGCGGCTTTTCCTTTTTGAGCTGTGCTGTCCATAGACACACACAGACTCACACACACGGATCTTTTTCTAAAAAGTATTTTTTTTTGGATTCAGGCGGTCTCAAAACATGTATTTAGGTGAATTCTAGGTAGCTAATTTTAGGTGCAATACAATACTTTCTCTATACACCATGTACATTGTATGTGTAGAGAAAGTAAAAAAAAAGGCACTAGAGGTAGAAATTATGTTAACCTTCTCCGTGTGTTTTCACTCTTGCATATCAGCATGGACTGTAAAACCTATTAAGCCTTAGGTTGATCTTCGCCAAAACAAAAGCCGGGCGACCAGCGCACCGTTATAATGTAGCCTTCCGCCATTCGCGGCAGAAATGCTGTCATATTTTTACGACCGCGAGGGTTGTACACGACCCCTACGAGGCGGAGTCCCCGAAGGCTCTATATTATCATCCACCTTGTTTAGCCTTTTTATGGCAGACTTCCCTAAAGTGCAGGGCGTCAACATGACCCAGTTTGCTGATGACGTCCTGCTCTACCGCACTGACAGGAACATACGCAGAGCCTTCAATCCCATACAGAGACACCTCCGTCTCGTCCAGGACAGGTCCAGATGGTGGCGGATGTCCGTTAACCCTGGAAAAAGTCATGCCGTTCTGTTCTCCAGAAAACGCCCCGCAATAAATCAGATACCCAAGTTTTCCTATCAGGGCCAGAGGATAGAGTGGGGAAATTCCATCAAATACCTGGGCGTCATTCTTGATAAAGGCCTAACTTCTCCTTAATATATGCGGGGAACGTCGGACAGAGCGAAGGAGACGGTGGCCTCCCTTTACCCTGTACTGGCCGCCCAGATGCCGGTTCACTTAAAGCTACGTCTTTTCAAGGCGCTTGTAGTCCCCCTGATGCTCTACGCCTGCGAAGTGTGGGGTATGGCAGCAGACTCCTGGCTTCTCTGGTTACAGCGGGTACAGAATAGAGGACTCCGGTCCATATATTCTGTATGTCGACGTTTCCCTTTGAGGCTGCTACATGAAGCTTCGGCCCTCCCGTATGTGGAAGATGTCATTAGGCGCCGGGCTCAAAAAGTCTACGCCAGATTGGGCGAACATGAGAACGCACTTGTCAGACCTCTGGGGGAGTATTTACCCACTAAACGCCGAAAGGGTTCCCCGCATGGCTTGTGGGCACCCCCGGTAACAACGGCTTTAAACCAGCCAACAGTGCAATAGCTGAACAAGACACTTCCCATTGGGAGAGGTCTATCAAAATTCACCAACATAAATAAAAATAAACACCAGCGGAGCAGAGGAAAGGATGCTGCTCCTGAAAAAAATGCAACCGCTCGAGGAGCCTACTAGCGCTACCTCCTACCACCAACACTCGAAACCTCAAAATTTAAACCTCAGCCTTCATCTCATTCCTGTGGTTAAACCCTTACCAGGGTAGGTACACAGCAACAACACCTAGGCTCATCACGATCCTACCAGACTCGCACGCACGCACGGTGTACACGCGGCTTATTGTAACTGAAACGAACAGAGCACTTATTCCGATAGGTTAAACTGCGTCAATTTAACTCTTAGGTATTTCTATACAATATTATACAATTTAAGAATAAAGTCATTCTGTAATTTATATTTTTAGCTTGGGATTACATTCCTCCGCACACTACTATTATGTATTACCGCGACTGCCATTTTTATAACGCACGAAGGATTATCTGCAAACATAAAAGATGGTGCTGTCGGGCCTCTTCTTATGAGCAGTTTTTGACTTGTTAGTAAATATGGGTTTTGTTATGCATTTTTATATATTTAAAGGGAGTAAGAAAATACCCAGTCTAAAGCCAAAGTCATATATTTTAAGAGCTAGTCACTATACGGTTACCTTGACATTTCGTTTACATGAACATGTGAAAAAGTAAGAAAAATGAAAGCCCATTTCTTTAACGGAGCGGATAGTGTACAGAGAAGGTATTGCACTCCACCCAAAAATTCGATATCGGGATTTCTCCGGAAATATGTTTTAGTGTCCCCTGTATCCAAAAAAAAAGAAAGAAAAATGTTTGTCTGTGCGTGTGTCCATGTGTCCGTCTGTCTCTGAACACGATAACTCAAAAACGAAAAGTCAGTAAAATAACAAACTTGATATTCAAGTTCAGTATCTTCCAGGGATTCAACACGAATATTTTTAGAAAATTCCCCCTACCCCAAACTATCTTTATATGGAAAAAAATTCGAAAATGTTGATTTTTATCAAAAATAGCTCTAACGATTTTGATTAAATTGTCGTATATTAAAGATATTTACCTGACAAATATGTATATCTTGAATTTTCTGGAAATAGCCTATGAAAACTACTTTATTCTGGATTAATCTTATGGAATTTTGTATAACTGCTAAACCGTAAGAGATGGAAAGAAGCTTGCCACACAAAAATGTGAACCATGTTAAATACAGAATTTATGTTATATATATTTTTTTCGTGGGGTTGATCGTTTTTGAAATATTCCTTTTTTGTTTGTTTTTTTTTTTTTTTTTTTTTTTGTTTCAGCTTTAAAAAACTTATACTTTTCTCATATAGGAATGTTTCAACTTCTGTCCATATAAACAAAGGAATTTCAGTCACATAGCAACCAAATTTCGACTATCACTTTAATCTATGGTACTCCCTTATTTCGCTTCTACTTACAAGTAAACAAATAATACTATTATTTCTGCTAATTTTTTGTCGGTTAGCATGAAGTAAAAAGAAGCATAAGCTTTTTAACAATAATTTGTTGTAGGGATATAGAGAAAATCATGTGAATGGTACACATCAGATTTTTAAAAAACGTATTACCCTAAAAATTATAATTCTAATTCAGTGTATGTGATAAATTATATCATACAAGTGTGCAAAATTTGAGCTATATAAATTTGAAGTTTCTAAGAAAAGGAACATAGGTTTCAAAAAAAGTATTTTTGGAATAATCGCAGTTAACTCGACCGGAGGTATGAGCGATTGTAGAATTTCATGTTCTCCTGCAGCAATTTTTAAACCAGTAATATCTGTCAACTCTCACAGACTGTTTACACTAACTCCGAGTAATGTACAAAGTAAGGGAAAACTGCAAGTCATTTTGTCCGAGTCAAGCTGCACTCTGCCACCAAAACAGTCTCAATTTCACGGCCGGAAATATCCTATTGGTGGGGTGTTCTATATATGGCTCGTATGTACATACAATCTACATAGTAGGTAGAGAAGGTATTGTATTTCACCCAAAACTCGATGTATAGAATTCACCGAAAGTATATGTTTTGAATTCCCCTGAGTCCGAAAAAAGGATTTTAAGAAAAAATTTCCTTGTGTGTGTGAATCTGTGTCAAAAACGAAAAGATCGTTAAATAACATATTTGGTATTTAGGTTTATACATCTTCCAAGGATGAGATACGAAGATATGTAAAAAATACCCTAACCACAAACTAAACCTTCAATGGAAAAAAAATCGAAAATTGTGATTTTCTCAAAAATTACCCTAATGGTTTTGATTAAAATACGGTATATTAAAGATATTTATATCACAAATAAAATGCATATTTAGTTGTTTTTTTTTTTTATGAATAGCTTCTGAAGAGCTTCTTATTCTGGATGAGTTTTCCGAATATTTGTATAACGGTTTATCGTAAGAGATAGACAACTTACTACAAAAAAATGCACCTGTCGATAAAACATATAATTTACTTAGACTGTCCCACAAGTACCCAACCTGACGTTTTTGTTTCAAAACAACAACAATGGTAAAAATTACCAACCTTAGAAAGCTTATGTCTGAAATTTGACAATTTTACATTGTTTAGCATTTGTTTGACACCCATCATTAGTGAATGCTCTCAGCGAATTTGTAAACTGGATAAAACTGGTCATCGTTATGTGATGCAATTTGCATTTGAGAGGTCGTATTCCAACTAATATTAAAGCTAGGTTCTACTTTGGGGGAGTCTGCTCCTTCGTTTACAACAGTGGAATACTGGGTGGCAGAGTTTATTGGGTGACCCTACGAGCTGCCAATACGAACGTCGCAGTGGTCGACCAAATGTGGTCACCAGTCTTAAAATTGAAAAGAAAATCCACAAAGTGATATTGGATGGCCGTCGACAGAAATTGCGCAAGCTAGCAGACATTGCAGGCATTTCAAAAAGTTCTGTACATCGCATACTAACTGAAAATTTGGATATGAGAAAGTTGTTTGTAAGGTGGATGCCGCGTTTGCTCACAATAGGACAAAAACAACGTCTTGAGGATTTTTTAGTCCAAAGTTTGTAGTGTTTCGCTGCAATGAAGCTGTGTTTTTGCGTCAATTCATAGCAATGGATGAAATATGGGTCCATCACTTCACACCTGAGACGAAGGAGCAATCAAAACAGTGGATTGGAAGGGGAGAATCGGCTCCAAAGAAGGCAAAGACAGTTCCACCTTTAGGTTTGGTCATGGTGTCAGTTTTCTGGGCCGCAGGCGGGATAATTTTCATTGATTATCTCAACACAGGATAAATAATCAATGGCGAATATTATGCTTACCTGTTGCAGTGTTTGAGTGATGAAATCGAGCAAAAACGGTCGTATTTAGCGTAAAGGAAAGTTTTGTTTCATCAAGACATTGCACCAGTTCACATGGCCAAAATAATGAGTTAAAGTTTGAATTGCTTCCTCATGCATTATTTTCGCCAGATTTAGCCCCCTCTGATTATTTTCTGTTTCCGAAGTTAAGGAAATGGCTTGGTGGTAGAAAATTTGCCAACAATGAAGAGGTGGAGTCTGCAGTTGATGACTATTTTGCAGACCTTGATAGTTTTCACTATAAACAGGGTATCGAAGCTATTGAACATCGCTGGGAAAAGTGTATCGAGCTGAAAGGACTCTATGTAGAGAAATAAAAATGTTTTCCCAAAATTATTGTGCCTTCTGGTACAGCTCTGGTAGTTACTGTTTGTTTTAACTAGCAAACATTAGTTTAAATTAAGACGAAAGAAAAAAGCTCTAATATACACAGGGCTATTAAGAAAGCCTTGAAATCATAATTCAGATATTAAAATGTGATACAGGAATGGCACATTAACTGCTGGTATCTAATTGGACACACACCTTGAAATTGCATTACACAGGAGGACAGAAATGAGCGTACTGAAAAAACAGTCCCAAGAATAGATGCATTACTTTATTCACTAACGCAATCGTAATACAAGTTGGTCCTGCTGTTCCTTATTATTTTTGGAGATAGGCAACACTTCATACTCTAAAAGCAATAAGGTCGAAATTACCGTGCTTGTGGGCCATTTGGTAACCATACAAATCTAGCCTGCTCTTCATCGGAAAGTAGACCGTAGCAGCAATAGTTACGTCCATTCCAAAAACATACGCTTAATAACTCCTGCTACAGTACATGTTATATCAATAGGATCACTGTCATATGTTCTGTAATGTAAATTATAATGGATGAAAGCAAAGTGAACGGCAAAAGCTAAAAAGTCTGATGTATTCCATTCACATGACTTTCTCTACATCTCTGCAACAAATTATTGTTAAAAAGCTTATGCTTCTATTTACTTCATGCTGATCCAGAAAAATTAGCACAAATAGTCATATCACTTGTTTCCTTGTAAGTAGAAGCGAGATAAGGGAGTACCATAGGTTAAAACAATAGTCAAAAACTGGTTGCTATGTGACTGATGTTCCTTTGTTTATATGGACAGGAGTTGACAAATTCCTGTATGAGAAAAGTAAGTTTTTCATAGCTGAAACAAAAATCAATGAATATCTCAAAAACGATCAACTCCACGAAAAAACTGTATATAACGTAAATTCGGTTTTATCGTGCTCTACATTTCTTGTGTAGTAAGTTTTTATCTAGCCTTACGGTTTAGCAGCTATGCAAAATTCTGTAAAATTCGTCCAGGATAAAGTACTCTCCAGAGGCTATTCCCAGAAAATTGAACATATACATTTTGTTTGTCAGCTAAATATCTTTAATATATGATATTTTAAGCAAAATCGTTACAGACGTTTTTGTGAAAATAAAAATTTTCGAAAAAAGTTCCATTTAAAGGGTAGTTTGGGGTGGGGGAATTTTTCTCAAAATCTTCGTGTCGCATCTCTGGAAGATATTAAACTTAAATACCAGGTTTTGGATTTTACCGGCTTTTCGTTTTTGAGTTATCGTGTTCACAGGCACACGGACACACACACATACACACGGACCTTTTTGTGAAAATGCTTTTTAGGATCTAAGGGACCCTAAAACATATATTTCCGGTGAAATCTCGGTGTCGAATTTTTGGGGGAAGTGCAATACCTTCTCTATACACTATGCATATAGTGCGTGTAGAGATAGTAAAAAGAGATCCACAACAGTTATAAAGAGATGAGAAGCGGAGAGGGAGACATGTGGGACACTATACCTACAGGTTTTAACGGAGCAAGCGCACTCGATGATTGTAGCTCAACTGGTTAATTTCACGTTCCCTTATCACCTCCCGCATGTCAGCGGTTCGAGTCTCACAGTCAACGTGCACTTCTTTTCTTCTCTTTGTATTATCCATCGAGGTGAAAAGTGGTTCAGTATTTGTCACTCTAATAATTTTAGGTGTAAATAAAAAGGTATACGAATGAAGAACAAACGAAAGTTCATTTTATGTGTTCTTCAGTCTTCGATCCTTAATTTTATTACTAATTATTTTGAAAAAGAAAGTTCACTAAGCCTTTAAACAATAAATGAAACATTCAATACGTACAAAGTTAATAAAAATAATTTCAAAATTCTAGAACTCCTAACATGTTATCGATTGTTCTTCGTAATTAGAGAATGTTTCATGTCAGAAACACTTTATCTAGTGGATACTGAGAAGTTTAAGTTATGGGAATTAAACCTAATTTTCTTTTCAACTGAAAGTATTGGTGAATACCTAGGTATTTGGCACAGTTTATATTGTCAGCCTAGGTATTTTGTGTATTTTTCGTTTTAGAGATACCCTGAAAATGGATCTGGTTCTGTGGTATTATCTGAAATACCTATGATAGTTTTAAAACATTGTAATAATACCTGCATATTTAGAGGAAACTGTTTGAATATGCCTCAAAATGTTCATTTTCATTTGTATTTGTAACTGGACTGATTAATAATAGATAAATAGAACAACAATAAAAGAAACAAATAAGCAAGTTAAAAAATTTTCCGATTTCCCATCTAGCTTTGTGCCAAATAAGGAAGAAAGAAAGCGGGGGGAAAAAAAAGTCAACGTTTTGGTAAAATTCGAACCCGAATCTTACCAAAACGTGTAACTCATGGTAACAGCGCGCGTTAATCACATACGCTACTGTTCAGCTATAACTTTTAGCGCCAAAGTCTACAATGTTTTCAAGTTAGAATATAATCTGCGGGTTGCATAAAACTAGAGAATACGGGACAGGTGAACCACCTTGTATAATGGCCCGGGTCCGATCCCAAGCGACCGCATGTGAGATCTATGGTGGACAAACCGACGCAAAAGCGGGGTTTATCCAGGTTCTCCGGTTTCCCCCACCACTGAATTCCAGCGGTGCTCCATCTTCATTACATATATCACCAGAGTAATCGCCTGCGGTGCCACAAGTAGTAAAAGCGGGCGTTAAACACTACCAAAAACAAAAACAAAACAAAAATATTAATATGCATGGTTCATATTATAACTTCAATTAAACATAGAATTGCCAACGAAACTAGTATTTTTGTGTGATGAAATGAATTACTTATTGTGAAAAAAACAACAACAAAGTGATGCTTTATGTGTCTGGCAAGTACATATTTCAGTTTTTACTTTCTCTAGCCTCCATGTACAATATACATAGTGAATTGAGAGGATATTGTATTCCACCCAAGTATTTGATGTCAAGATTTCACCGGAAATATATTACTTTGGGGTCTCCTGAGTCTGAAAAAAACATTTTTAGAAAAAGATCAGTGTGTATGTGTGTGTATGGGTAGGTGGGTGAGTGGGTGAGTGTGTGTGTGTGTATGCCTGCGGACAGCATAGTTCAAAACCGAAAAGACCGTTAAATACCAAATTTGGTATCTTCCAAGGATGCAACACGAAGATTTTACACAAAATGCCCCCACTACAAACTACCTTTTACATGGAAAAATTCTCGAAAACTTCAATTTTATCAAAAATGGTTCTAACGATATTGGTTAAAATGCCTTTTAATAAAGTTATTTACATCCAAATAAGATGTATACCTTGCATTTTCTGGGAATAGCCTCTGAAGACCTCTTTATTCTGGATGAATTTTGACAAATTTTGCTTAACTGCTAAACCGTAAGAGTTAGAAAAAACCTACTACACAAAAATTGTAGATCTCGTCAAAACACAATTTATATCCTGTACGTTTTTGTAGTGGAGGTAATCTTTTCCGAGATATTCCTGGTTATTGGTTTCAGTTGTAAAGTACAATCGCATAACGATTACTTTTAAAAAAAATTGACTGTCACTATGACTAGGGCATTCCTTTAGTTCCCTTCTACTTATAAGGAACTAAGTAATAAGAACATTCTGCTAATGTTTATCTGGATTAGCAAGGTGCAGAAAGAAGAAGAATCGTTTGTAAAAAGTTTGTTTGAAGAGCAGCCAGAGGAGGTCATGAGTGTATCACATCATAAACCCCCCCCCCCCGACATTTAACCTTTTTCGAGATATTCCAGGTTATTAGCTTCAGTTTCAGCTACTTAAAGTTTTCTCAAACGGGAAGACATCGCTCTTCTTGTTTGTTTATTCCAGGAAATCAGAGAGTTTGGAATTTTTTATTGTATCATATAGTGACCGGCCTTTAAAGGAAGAGACTATCACTTTAACCCGTGCATTCCCTTATTTCGGCGGTAGCGTTGCTGCTTACCAAGCGGAAGACCTGGGTACGATTCCCAGTACCGGCATGGGGATTTTTTCCCCCGCTGGTAGACCTGGATCGGTGTGCACTCAGCCTCGTAAAGTCTCTGGGGGGGGGGGGCTAATTAAGGAGCTACTTGATGGTCATGAGCACCGCATTAACCGGCCGAGAGGCTGACCACATCTCACCTGCCAATACTACACCCCATCCATGAAGTCTGTCCTGGACCGAGACGGGGGACGCAGTGGCCGGACGGTAGCTGGTGAGCTAGTAGCTGGAGTTTTATTATTATTATTATTATTATTATTATTATTATTATTAATATTATTGTTCCCTTATTTCCATCCACTTACAAGGAAGCTAGTAATAATACTAACTTTGCTTATATTTATCTTGATTAGCGTAATATACATAACAGATTAATGTTTTGAATAAGTTTTTTACTTTCTCTACACGTACTATGTACATAGTGTATTGAGGAGGTATTGCACTCCATAAAAATTCGATACCGAGATTTCACCGCAAATATATGTTTTAGGGTCCCCTGTATCCAAAAAAAGTATTTTCAGAAAAAGGTCCCAATTTTGTATTTAAGTTTAGTATCTTCCAGAGATACGACACGAAGATTTTGAGAAAAATTTCCCCAACCCAAACTACCCTTTACATGGAGCTTTTTTCGAAAACCTTGATTTACTAAAAAATGACTCTAACGATTTTGATTAAAATATCGAATATTAAAGATATTCACCTGACAAATAAAATGTATATTTTGAATTTTCTGGGAATAGCCTCTTAAGACTACTTTATTCTGAGTGAATTTTACGGAATTTTGCATAGCTGCTCAACCGTAAGAAATGGACGAAAACTTACTACACAAGAAATGTCGAGCACATTAAAAACACAATTTATGTTGTATATATTTTTTCGTGGAGCTGATCGTTTTTTAAATATTCCTTGTTTTTGTTTCAGCTTTGAAAAACTCAACCTTTCTCGTACAGAAATTTGTCAACTCCTGTCCATACAAATAAAGGAACTTCATTCACATAGCAACCAGCTTTTGACTATCACTTAAACCTATGGTATTCCCTTATTTTGCTTCTACTTACAAGGAAGCAACTAATAAGACTATTTCTGCTGTTTTTTTCTCGATTAGTATGAAGTAAATAGAAGCATTCACTTTTTATGAATAATTTGTTGCAGAGATGTAGAGAAAGTCATGTGAATCAAGGAACAAAGTGATAAGGGCAATTTCTGCTAACGTTTGTCTCGATTAGCGTGAGGTAGATAGAAGCTCATTAACAATAACTTGTAGAGACGTAGATAAGTCATGTGATTGTAACATATCAGTTTTTTATTTTGTGGCAATGAGCGCGTTGATCAGGCATAAAAGAAGTTGGAAGGAAGCTAATGTGAGGTGAGTCTGAGAAATTAAAGAACCTGGCTACGTTTCCCATTTTTGTTTATTACCTTATAGAGAAGTTATTGTTTTGCACCCAAAAACTCGATACCGAGATTTCACCGGAAATACAGTTTTTTTGGACCCCCTGAATCCAAAAAAAGCACTTTTAAAAAATATCCACGTGTGTGTATTCGTTCTGAGGGCAGCATAGCTCAAAAACGAAAAGGCCGTTAAATACCATTCTATTTAACTTCAATATCCTCCAAGGATGTGACACGAAAATCCTCCCACACCCAACTACCTCTTACATGGAGCATTTTTCAAAAATCTTGCTTTTCTCAAAACAGTCTCTAACGATTTTGATTAAAATCTCTTATATTTAAGATAATATACATGTCAAATAAAATATATATCTTGAATCTTCTTGGAATAGCCTCTAAAGACCACTTTATTATGGATACATTTTACGGAACTTTGCATAACTGATAAACCGTAAGAGAAGGACAAAAACTTTCCACACAAAAAATGTAGAGCACCTTAAAAGACACAGTTTGTTATATCCATTTTTTGTGGAGTTGATCGTTTTTGAGATATTCCTATTTTTGGTTTGAGCTTTAAAGAACGTATACTTTTCTCATACAGGAATTTGTCAACTGCTGTCCATACAAACAAAGGAACATCAATCACATAGCAACCAGTTTTTGAGTATCACTTTAACCTATGGAACTCCTTTATTTCGTTTCTACTTACAAGGA
Source organism: Hymenopus coronatus (assembly GCA_030762935.1). Classification (NCBI taxonomy): domain Eukaryota; kingdom Metazoa; phylum Arthropoda; class Insecta; order Mantodea; family Hymenopodidae; genus Hymenopus; species Hymenopus coronatus. The sequence continues at coordinate 76,169,629 of CM060883.1, forward strand.
AGCAAGTAATAAGACTATTTCTGCTAATTTTTTTCGATAAGTTGACGTAAACAGAATAATTGCAGAGATGTAGAGAAAGTCATATTAATGTAACATATCAATTCTTTGTTTAAATGCTCTGAGTTCTGATTCTCTTTGGTTGCTGTCAGAGATGTGGAGATGTATATGAGGGTAGAGGAAGCCGGGAATCGAATCAAGACAGAGAAGTCATCACCTCAAGATGATGATGGATACATTGTTCTAGATCCTGACAAGGCTTCTTTAATCTCGGGGTGCATGCCCGGAATCTTTTGATGACGACACGCTAATAGGTACTAATTGCGACAGGCTCATAGTTGGGTGCTTCACAAGAAGGGGTACACACATCCACCTTACTCCTACTCGTCACCGCCCCCTTTTTCCCAATTAATTGACTCGTGATAATTAAGCAAACCCTGTTAGCAGCCCGCCCTTCTACCCCCGGAGGCTGAGTTATAACGATTGTGTGTATGCTCTCCTACCCTCCCCCTTCCGTTCTTCTAGCCCCCTCTCCACCTCTCTCTCAACCAAAAAGCCCTGTATGCCCTTAACGAGGGCTGTACCTACCCCCCTAGTGCTTTTGTCTGATTAGATAAAGGCATGCTTAAAACAACAACAGATACGCCGTTCTAATGAAAGGCTGCTGCCACGGGTCGACTGCCAACCCACTCCCTCATCTTGCGGGGGGTGGGGGGGGGGGTGAAACAATGCCTCTGACGTCCTTCCTGCCCTACGATTGAGACTCATCGTGTCCATCAGGTGAATCTCCATTCACTCTTTCATTGTTACAATACTGTACATAGTCTTCAAAGCTGCATCTATACACACACATTTCCGGTTAATCGTAAAGTAAAAAATCTGAAGTGTTCCTTTCACATGACTTTCTCTACATCTCGGCAACAAATTATTGTTAAAAAGCTTATGCTTCTATTTACTTCATTCTAATTGAGAAAAAATTAGCAGAAATATTCTTATTACTTGTTTCCTTGTAAGTAGAAGCGAAATAAGGGAGTACCATAGGTTCAAGTTATAATCAAAAGCTGGTTGCTCTGTCACTGAAGTTCCTTTGTTTGTATGGCCACGTGTGAGAAAGATACGTTTTTCAAAGCTGAAACAAAAACAAGGAATATCTAAAAAACGATCAACTCGATGAAAAAAATGCTTATAACTTAAATTGTGTGTTTTAAGGTGCTCTACATTTTCTGTCTGGTAAGTTTTTGTCCAGCTCTTACGGTTTAACAGTTATGCAAAATACCGTAAAATTCATCTAAAATAAAGTAGTTCTAAGAGGCTATTCCCAGAAAATTCAAGATATACATTTTATTTGTCAGGTAAAATATCTTTAATATACGACAGTTTATTCAAAATCGTTAGAGCTATTTTTAAGAAAATCAAAATTTTAGAAAAAAGTTCCATGTAAAGGGTAGTTGGGGGTGGGGGGATTTTCTTGAAAATCTTCGTGGAGGATACCAAACCTAAATACCAAGTTTGGTATTCAACGGACTTCTCGTTTTTGAGCGATGCTGTCCACAGGCACACACACACGCACATAAACGGACCTTTTTCCAAAAATACTTTTTTGGATTTAGGGGGACCCAAAAATGTATTTTCGGTGAAATCTCGGTATCGAATTTTTGGGTGCAATGCAATAGCTTCTCTATAAGTACGTGTAGAGAAAGTAAAAAGATATTGTGTGTTCCATACACATGATTTCCTCTACATCTCCACAACAAATGATTCTTAAAAAGCTTACTTGATGCTAATCGAGAAAAAAGTAAAATCTTATAAAAGCTGGTTGCTAAGTGATCGAAGTACCTTTGTTTGTATGGACAGGAGCCGATAAATTCTCGAATGAGAAAAGTATAAGTATTTTATAGCTATAGCCAATAACAAGGAATATTTGAAAAACTATCAACTCCTCGAAAGAAAAATGTATATTAATATAAATTGTTTGTTTTAATGTGATCTATATTTTGGTGCAGTGAGCTGTGGCTAAACCTTAAGAGATACACAAAAACATAAAATATTTAGATCTCGTTAAAACACACAATTTATGTTCTTTACGTTTTTTTATCGTGGAGGTAGCCGTTTCCGAGGTATTCGTTTCAGTTGTGAATACTTATACTTTTCTCAGACAGAATCTCTCTGTTTTTCATTTGTTCTACTCCTGGCCAAGCAAAGAAGCAATTTGCAATGACATTCGCAAAGCGATAAAACATTTGACTTTTACCATGACCAATGCTTCCCTTAGTTCCCTTCTACTTATGGAACTAAGTAATAGGAACATTTTGCTGATATTTATCTCAATTAGCATAATGTAGAAAGAAGAAGAATTTAAATTATAATTTTTACTGTCTAAACTTATTGTTCAAATAAAAATAAGCTACATGATGCACTTTTATAAATATCCATATAGAGAAATCCAGTTTTACAGCAAATGAGATTAAAAATAGATATGTCATGCTATATTATTTTATCTTAATCTTAATTAGTGAATAAAATGATTACTTTTCGTACTTACTAAAACTCTTGGTTTTTCAAAATTTAACAATCTATTTATCAACATTGCAGCATAGTTTCAAAAAACCTGTCGTGTTCCATTCACATAACTTTCTCTAGCTGTTCCACAAACAAACTTCCCTTACAAAAGATTATTCTTTAATGTACATCATCTAATCAAGATAAGCATTAGCAGAATTAGTCCTGTTGATAACTTCCTTGTAATTAGAAGGGAAATAAGAAAATGCACAGGTTAGAGCAATAATATCGTCCTTTAAAAGCCGGTCGCTATATGAAACAATTGAAATTCCAATCTCTTTGCTTGCCAGCAGTAAACAAACGAAAAACGAGAAAAAATATGTCTAGCCATTTTAGAAAGCTTTAAGTGGATTAAAATTGAAACCAATAATACCGAATATATTGAAAACGGATAAAATAATTATGACTTTCTCTGCATCTCTGTAACAAATTATTGTTAAAATGCTTAAGCTTCTATCTGCTTCATGATAATCGAGCTAAAAAATGGCAGAAATGCTCTCTTGTAAGCAGAAATAAGGGAACACACTAGGCTAAAACGACATTTAAATCTGATTTGTTCCATTCACAGGACTTTCTCTATATCACTGCAATAAATTATTGTATTTACTTCATCTAATGGAGCCAATATTAGCAGAAATAGTCTTATTACTTGCTTCCTTGTAAGTAGAAGCGAAATAAGGGGGTACCATAGGTTAAAGTGATAGCCAAAAGCTGTTTGCTATGTGACTGAAGTTCCTTTGCTTGTATGGACACGAGTTCACAAAGTCCTGTATGAGAAAAGTATAAGTTCTTAATGCTGAAACCAAAAACAAGGAATATCTCAAAAACAATATACTCCACGAAAAAAGTGTATATAATATAAATTGTGTGTTTTAAAGTGCTCCACATTTGTTGTGTAGTTTGGTATTTAACCGACTTTTCGTTTTTGAGTTGTGTTCACAGACACACGGACAAACGGACACACTGACACGCGGACATACGGACACACGGACACACACACAGACCTTTTTCTGAAAACACTTTTTTTGGATACAGAGGACCCTAAAACATATATTTCCGGTGAAATCTCGGTATCGAAATTTTTGGTGGAGTGCATTACCTTCTCTATACACTATATACGTAGAGAAAGTAAAATTTGGTTGCCACGTAGATAAAATTCCGTTCTATCCATTGCTAGGAGTTCACAAATTCCCGTATGTGAAAAGTTTCAAGTACTTTAAAACTGAAACCAATAACAAGGAATATCTCATTTGGTCAACTCCCCAAAAAAATGTATATTATATGAATTGTGTGTTTCAACGAGATCTATATATTTTGTGTAATAAAAGTTTGTCTATCTCTTACGGTTTACTAGTTACGAAAAATTCAGCAAAAATTCATTCAGAATAGAGAAGTTTTTAGAGGCTATTCCCATAAAATTCAACATATAAGTTTTATTTGCCATATTAATATCTTTAAAATACAGTATTTTAATCAAAACCATTAGCCATTTTTGGAAAAATCAAAATTTTTGAAATGTTTTCCTTGTAAAGGGTAGTGGGGATTTTCCAGTTTTTTGTATTTGATAAGCCAATTCAGCGAAATAGACTATTAATAATTTATACTATATAGGAAGGGAGATTTTATCAGGCTATGACTGTATTACTTACATTAGTTCTCAAATGGTGGATGACGCAAACGACCATGTTTATTACCTTATGTTTTTTGTTTTTTTTTTACTTTATTCTTTACTTCCTCCTGAATTATAATAGGGCCAATCGTGTCTGCACTCAAATTACGAAAATTGATAGCAACAATAGAAATAAGGAATACTTATTTTATTTCAGTTTTTTTTTAGCTAATACAGAAAATGAAAACAAACGTTATTTTGTTTGAAGTTATTGCATTCATCTCATACATAAGAAATACAAATAATGATTATTTTTACTCACTTTTTATTAACTAAATACATTATGAAAGGGATAAAACTTTAAATAAACATTGTAACAGAATTAATTGAAAGTACAATTGTGGAACTGGCAGTTATAAAAAGTGAAGGTTGGCTGCCTGGATTTTTACCTTGTACCAATAACCAAACAGGAGATTAAAGAAACGAACATCAGGTGCGACAAAAGTTCAAAGGAATGAACATCAGTTCGATAAGATGTTTCGACAATATTGCTCCAGTCAGATGATGGCGATTGGTTGAAATTGCCTAATCTCGGCCATCGCACTTTAACATTTGAGCTAGATAGTCATCATAATTGATATGTTTTAACATCCATATTATTTTGTATTTGTACGATCGTACGAAGATCGTAGTGAAAACAAAGATTAGGTTCGCTAGTTCCGTTATCTGGAGAAATGTAGCTGCTACTATTATTTTATTTTGGCTTTATATTAGATAACTCGAGTGATTTTTCTATTCCTTTTAAACAATAGATCACTGTATATCCAATGCTTAGAAATACTATCTTTTAATAAGGAACAGAATTTGAACATGAGTAAAAATCCAATGTGTTACACTCACATGATTTTCTCTAGCTGCTCTACAAACCTCCTACAAAAATTATTTTTCTTTGTGCACAATGCTAATCGAGATAAATATTAGCAGAATGTTCTTATTACTGAGTTCGCTATAGTTAGAAGGGAATAAGGGAATGCGCTATGCTAAAGTGATTGTCAAATGTTTTAAAAGCTATCGTTAGTCGATTATCATTGCAAATCACTTCTTTGCTTGGCCAGGAGTAGAACAAAAGCAAAACGGACACTTCCTGTTTGAGAAAAGTTTAAGTATTTCACAATTGAGACCAGTAACTAGGAATATTTCGGAAACGGTTACCTCTTCAACAAAAACGTAAAGGACATAAATTGTGTGTTTTGTCGTGATGTATATTTTTTCTGCAGTGAGTTTTTCTCTATCTCTTACGGTTTAGCAGTTAAGCAAAATTCGGCGAAATTAATCCAGAATAAAGAGGACTTCAGAGGCTATTCCCAAAGAATTTGAGATATACATTTTATTTCGGACATAAATAGCTTTAATATACGGGATTTTTATCAAAATCGTTAGAGCCATTTTTAAGAAAATAAAAATTTTCGAAATGTTTTCCATGTAAAGGCTAGTTTATGGTGGGAGGATTTTTTTTAAATTCTTCGTGTCGCATCCTTGGAAGGTACTAAAACTAAATATCAAGTTTGATATTTAACGATCTTTTCGTTTTGGGGGCTATGCTGTCCACAGACACCCACAGACAGACAGACACACACACAAATACACACACAAACACACAAACGGACCTTTTTTTAAAATTCCTTTTTTCGTACTCAGGGGACCCGAAAACATATTTACGGTGAAATCTCGGGCTCGAATTTTTAGCTGCATTACAATACCTCCTCTATCCCTACGTACATTGTACATATGGGGCTAGAGAAAGCAAAATCTGATGTGTTCCATTCACATGACTTTCTCTATGTCTCTTTAACAAATTATTGTTAATAATCTTATCTTTTATTTATTTCATGCTAATCGAGAAAAATTAGCAGAAATAGTCTTATTTCTTACTTTATTGTAAGTAGGAGCGAAATAAGGGAGTACTATAAGTTAAAGTGAAAGCCAAAAGCTGGTTGCTATGTCATTGATGTTCCTTTGTTTGTATGGGTAGGAGTTGACAAATTCCTGTATGAGAAAAGTATGTTTTTCAAAGCTGAAACCAAGAAAAAGGAATATCTCAAAAACGATCAACTCCACGAAAAAAATGTATATACCATAAATTGTGTATTTTAATGTGCTCTACGTTTTTTGTCTGTTAAGTTTTTATCCATCTCTTACGGTTTAGTAGTTATGCAAAATTCATCCAGAATGAAGTAGTCTTCAGAGGCTATTGCCAGAAAATTAAAGATATACATTTTATTTGTCAGGTAAATATCTTTAATATAAGATATTTTAATCAAAATCGTTAGAGCCATTTTTTAGAAAATTTTGATTTTCTAAAAAAGTTCCATGTAAATGGTAGTTTGGGGGTGGGGGGATTTTTCTTAAAATCTTCCTGTCGCATCCCTGGAAGATACTAAACTTAAATACCAAGTTTGGTATTTTACCGACTTTTCGTTTTTGAGTTATCGTGTTCAAAGACACGGACATACGGACACACACGCGGCCCTTTTTCTGAAAATACTTTTTTTGGATACAGGGGACCCTAAAACATATATTTCCGGTATCGAATTTTTTGGTGGAGTGCAATACCTTCTCTATACACTATGTACACAGTACGTATAGAGAAAGTAAAAATCAGTTAATTAACAGGTTGAGAATATAGACTCTCTTTTGTCTATCTATATTCTAAAATTATGAATTTCCATACACAATTTATTATGTATAAAATGTTTTACAACCAAATTGACTGTCTTCTGTTATATTCTTTCCATCAGTGTTAATCAAATCTATTTTCTACTGCTATTTAAGCATAACTTTATGCTAGTGACTTTCTTGAGCAGATTGGAAATTCTACTACAATTATTTTGAAACGTAACTTTGTAACATCTTAGAATCCTCAGAAATGTTCAATTCCCAATCTAAAATGAAGCAAATATATCAGGTAAATCGTGGAAATCAACACAATACTAATTACCATTTAAACATAGGTAAACTGAAGGCGGTGCCGTGGCCGAGTGGTTAAACCGCTCGCCTCTCACCTAAGCGGCAGGCTCGAACCCAAGTGCCCTCATGTGGGATTTCTGGTGGACGAGGTGGCACCTGGGCGGGTTTTCTCCGGGTCCTTGGGTATGCCCCGCACTCGTTCCACCAACTGCTCCATCATAACCTTTTCTATCAGCTATTTCGCCTCCGTTTCAAATCATCCACTTCCTCACATTCCTACCTGGCTACAGGCCGACCACTCGTTCCAGGTTCGTGCTCTCCGACAGGCTTCTAACCCCTGGCGCTCACTTGAAATTCCTATGGGATTGTCAGTCCTAAAATACGGGGAGGGTAAGCAGACTACGAAACGAACATAAAGTTGTTAAATTAATAACGTACTGCACGTACTATGTACATAGTGAATAGCGAAGGTATTGCACTCCACCCAAAAATTCGACTCAGAGATTTCACCCGAAATATATGTTTTAGGGTCTCCTGTATCTAAAAAAGGCATTTTCACAAAAAGGTCCATGTGTATGTGTGTGTGTGTGTGTGTGTATGTGTGTATGTGTACGTGGTCTGTGAACATGATAACTCAAAAACGAAAAGTAGGTAAAATACCAAACTTGGTATTTAAGTTTAGTATCTTCCAGGGATGCGACACGAAGATTTTGAAAACAAATCTCCTGACCCCAAACTACCGTTTACGTGGAACCTTTTTCGAAAATTTCAATTTTCTCAAAAATGACTCTAAAGATTTTGATTAAAATATAATATATTAAAGATATTTACCTGATCAATAAAATGTATATCTTGAATTTTCTGGGAATAGCATTTGAAGACGACTTTATTCTGGATGCATTTTACATAACAATTTTGCATAACTACTAAACCGTAAGAAATAGACAAAAACTTACCACACAAAAAGTGTAGGGCATGTTAAAACACACAATTTATGTGATACACATTTTTTTTCGTGGAGTTGATCGTTTTTTAGATATTCCTTGTTTTTGGTTTCAGCTTTAAAAAATTAAGCTTTTCTCACACAGGAGTTTTTCAACTCCTGTCCATACAAACAAAGGAACTTCAGTCACATAGCAACCAGCTTTTGACTATCACTTTAACCTATAGTACTCCCATATTTTGTTCTCCTTCCAAGGAATAAAGTAATAATACTATTTCTGCTATTTTTTCCGATTAGCATTAGTAAATAGAACAATAAGATTTTAAGAATAATTTGTTTCAGAGATGTAGAGAGAGTCAAGTGAATGAAACACATCATATGTTTTTACTTACAGCTCTTTAACCTGCTTGGTCATATCGGATAATGAATGATATCGGTGAAATGTTTTGGGGATCATGGAGATTTAAGTTACTCGACTTTCGTCTTCTCAGTATAAAGACAAATCCAAGAAAAACCTCACCCTAAGCGAGATTTGAACCTCTTGAATACGTAGCAAACACGTTACCCCGAGACAGGCTAGTTAAGTTTATTATGATACGAGATTGTACAACATTTATTACTTTCTCTACACGTACTATGTACATAGTGTATAGAGAAGGTATTCCACTCCACCTAAAAATTCTATACCGAGATTTCACCGGAAATACATGTTTTGAGACCGCCTGAATCCAAAAAAAGCATTTTAGAAAATTGTCCGTGTGTGTGTCTGTGGGCAGCATAGTTCAAAAACGAAAAGACCGTCAAATACCAAAGTTGGTATTTAAGTTCAGTATCTTCCAAGGATGCGACACGAAGATTTTCAAGAAAATCCCCCCACCCCCAACTACCCTTCACATGGAAAATTTTTCGAAAAGTTTGATTTTCAAAAAACTGACTCTAACGATTTTGATTAAAATATCGTATATTAAAGATATGTACCTGACAGATAATACGTATGTCTTTAATTTTCTGGGAATAGCCTCTGAAGACTATTTTATTCTCAATGAATTTACGGAATTTTGAATAACTGCTAAAACCGTAAGAGATGGAGAAGGAACTTACTACACAGAAATATAGAGCATGTTAAAACACACAGTTTATGTTATATACATTTTTATCGTGGAGTTCATCGTTTTTGAGGCACTCCTTTTCTTTTTGGTTTCTGCTATGCAAAACATACTTTTCTCATACAGGAATTTGCCAACTGCTGTCCATACAAACAAAGGAACTTCAAGGATATAGCAACCAGCTTTTGTCTATCACTTTAACCTATGGTACTCGTTTATTTCGCTTCTACCTACAAGGAAGCACGTAATAAGACTAATTCTGCTAATTTTTCTCAGTTAGCACGACGTAAATAGAAGCATAAGCTTTTTAAGAATAATTTTTTTGCAGATATGTAGAGAAAGTCATGTGAATGGAACTCATCAATTTTTTTTTCTTGTAAAATTCCTCTCTTGAAAGTTTTGTTGCCAACATTTATATTTGACGCTACAACGAATATTTAAACATTTAATACATAAAATACTAATTCTCTATTATGGTTTTCCACTTACATCAGCATTAAAATGCTTCTATGCAAATCTGCTGTGTAATAGATATGTTAGCGGCGCATACCAGGGTGGTCTGAAAAGTTCTCTGCCTGAGAGTGAAAAACGACAATTCATGCTTTTAAAGTAGTTTTATTTTTCAACATAATCTCCTCTAATATCAATACATTTTGTCCAGCGGTGTTCTTAAGCCACTATCCCCTCTTTGTAGTTTTCCTCTGGAAGTGCTGCAAAGTACCCATTTACAGCCGCAATTGCTTCTTCATCGGACGAAAAGCGCCTACCAGCGAGGAATTTCTTCAGTTTTGGAAACAGATGGAAGTTCGAGGGAGTCAAATCTGGGGAATAGGCTGGATGTTCCAGCACTTCATAGTGCAGATCTCTCAATTATCCCATTGCCAAAACCCTTTTGTGGGCTGGTGCATTGTCCTGATGAAAAACAATTGTTTTCTTTTTTAACCCGGATCTGTTTTCATGAATCATGTTTTGGTTAGAAGTTGAGAGTAGTATTCTTCAGTAATGGTTTTTACCTTTTTCGAGATAGTCAATCAACAAAATTCCTTTGGCATCCCAAAACGCTGACGCCATGATCTTTCTCGCCGATGGCACCATCCTCACCTTCTTTGAGCTGAAGAACCAGCTTCTGTCCACTGCCTCGACTGCTGCTTGGATTCGGGTCTGTAGTGGTGAATCCATGTTTTATCCATTTTGACGTATCGGCGCAAATAGTCACTTTCTGTTCTTCTGAAAATGCGCCAAGCGTTTGTTATCCACAGTGAGGATACGCGGCACCCATCTTGCGCAAATCCTTTTCATGTTTAATTCCTGATGCAAGATGTGATCCTTTGAAATTCCGAGAGTATTAGCAATTTCATGCACCTTTGTACGCCGATCTTCCAAAATCATGTTCTTGCACTTTATCAATGATTTCCTGTGTGGTTACAATTTTTGGACTTCCTTCGCGTGGATCGTCTTGGACGCTTTCACGGCCACGTTTAAAATCAGCCGCCCATTTCTTCACAGTGGAAACTGAAATTGGAGAGTCACCATATACACTTACAGTCCGCAAATGAATTTCTGTAGGTGTTAAACCTTCTTTTACGAAGTGTTTTATCAGAGCACGATAGTCGAATTTCTCCATTTTCAAAGCAATGCGCACTTCCATTGCTTCAAACAACTGCCTACATCCAACTATTGCCTGGAAAGACTTGTAATTTTACATTTGGTTTATTAACAAGTGTACCAACATAAGGAAACAAATCATGCAAGTAGTGCCGCGATCTCTGGGTGAGGCCGAAACTTTTCAAACCACCCTCATATACACAGTGAAGACAACAGACCTTTTTTGACAATAATTAGAATCTGTTATACCCTATCTGTAAATTTATATAAAGGGCCCGAGATATCCGATCGGTCTCCACAGCGGTATTTACATCTGTAAGGTATTAGGATGATATGTTTAGTATGTGTGAATTTGTAGTTAGCCGTTCATTTTAAATAAGTCAAAGCATTTAATTTTCGAAAATGACAGTGTGCTTTGTGAACATACATATAGACTGGAACATGCGTGCGCTATAATTACCTCCTGCTGCATAGCGGCGCATGAAGCTTCAAATTCCGTTTTGACCCACGGCTGATTTTCTTTTCTCTCAGCGAAAATAAACAACTCGCAACAACCTGGTGTTTCAGACTCCACGTTAATCTGGGGTAATGTATTTCAGCGTTCATAATAATTCGTATGGAAGAAAAGTCAAATGCTAAGGAATAATTTGTGATTTAAAAAATCTGAGGAGTTCCATTCACATGCCTTTCTCTATACCTCTGTAACAAATTATTGTCAATAATTTTATTCTTTTATTTATTTTATGCTAATCGAGAAAAATTAGCAGAAATAGTCTTATTTCTTGCTTCCTTGTAAGTAGAAGCGAAATTAGGGCGTACCTTAGATTAAAGTGATAGTCAAAATATGGTTGCTATGTGACTGAAGTTCTTTTGTTTCTGCGGACAGGAGTTGACAAATTCCAGTATGAGAAAAGTATAAGTTTTTCAAAGAGGAAACTAAAAACAAGGAATATCTCAAAAACAATCAACTCTTCGAAAAAAAGTATATACACTTAATTATGTGCTTTAACGTGCTCTATATTTTTGGTGCTTTAAGCTTCCGTCCATCTCTTACGGTTTAGCAGTCATACAAAATTCCGTAAAATTCATTCAGAATAAAGTAGTCTTCAGAGGCTATTCCCAGAAAATTCAAGATATACATTTTATTTGTCATGTAAATATCTTCAATATATGATATTTTAATCAAAATCGTTAGATCCATTTTTAAGGAAATTAACATTTTCGAAAAAAGTTCCATTTAAAGGGTAGTTTGGGTTAGGGGATTTTTTTTTTTTAAATCTTTGTGTCGCATCCTAGGACAATACCAAGCTTAAATACCAAGTTTGGTGTTTAACGGTCTTTTCGGTTTTGAGCTATGCTGCCCAGAGTCGTACACGCACACATACACACAGACACACAAGGACTTTTTCTATAAATGCTTTTTTTGGATTCAGGAGGTCTCAAAACATGTATTTCCGGTGAAATCTCGGTATTGAATTTTTGGGTGCATTACAATACCTTCTCTATACACTATGTACATAGAACGTGTAGAGAAAGTAAAACTATTTGATACACTTGATAAGTGACACTTTAACACTTCTCACATGAGTTTCCTTTTCTGCTAAGAAAATGTTCGTCGTTAGTTATTAAGGAAAACTTAGTTCTGTCACCATTAAGTAACAACTTTATCAACAAGAACTAGGCCTACTGATTTGTTGAAATCATTATCGCCATTTGTTCCTAGTCTCCCTAGAATTCAGCGACCTCTGGCGCAGTTTAGTACGAAGACAATTCAGAAAATGACAGACGATTTGGCATAACTAAATAATAACGAAAGTTATCAACACAAAACTTTCAAAAGGCGGAGGACGATGGATTTTATCGGGCATAAAAATCCTTAGCACGACTTTCTTCGAAAGAGAAATAAAGCTGTTGGTTATGTGTCGCAGATTTACGGCCTGATAAAGAGGCCTCTGAGCAAAATTAAGCGTTCTTATCGCCCAATATAGAATGGGACACTGAGAATCACAGCAGTTAAGAGCTTCCATAAATGAAACTCCATTTACATTGTTTACTTTCTCTATACGTGCTATGTACATAGTGTATAGAGAAGGTACTGCACTCCACCAAAAAAATTCGATACCGAGATTTCACCAGAAATATATGTTTTAGGGTCCCCTTTATCTAAAAGAAGCATTTTCGGACAAAGGTCCATGTGTGTGTGTGTGTGTGTGTGTGTGTCCGTGTCTCCGTGTGTCAGTGTGTCTGTGAACACAATAACTCAAAAACGAAAAGTCGGTAAAATACCAAACTTGGAATTTAAGTTTAGTATCTTCCAGGGATGTGACACGAAGATTTTGAGAAGAATCCCCCACCCTAAACTACCCTTTACACGGAATTGTTTTCCAAAATGTTGATTTTCTCGAAAATGGCTCTAACGATTTTGATTTAAATATCGTATATTAAAGATATTTACCTGACATTAACATGTATATCTTGCATTTTCTGGGAATAACCTCTGAAGACTACTTTATTCTGGATGAATTTTACGGAATTTTGATAACTGCTAAACCGTAAGCGGCGGGCGAACACTTAAAGCACAAAAAAAAAAAAAAAAAAGAAAAAAGCAACTTAAAACACACAATTTATGTTATATAATTTTTTTTTCGTGGAGTTGATCGTTTTTTGAGACATTCCTTGTTTTTGGTTTCAACTTTAAAAAACGTAATTTTCTCATACAGAAATTTGTCAACTCCTGTCCAAACAAACAAAGGAATTTCAGTCACATAGCAACCAGCTTTTGACTATCACTTTAACCTATGATACTCCCTTATTTCTCAACTACTTACAAGTATTCAAGTAATAAAAGTATTTCTGCTAATTTTTTCTAGATTATATGAAGTATATAGAATAATTTGTTGCAGAGATGTAGAGAAAGTCATGTGAGTGGATTACATCAGATTTTTTCACCTCATACAGTACTTTTCTTACCATAAAACTTGCGGAATTTTGTTTCTGCTGTAGGAGGCTAGGAGGTTGTACCCTTCTTGTACAAGGTAATGTGGCAACACTGTTATTACGCTCCACGCTATTTGTAGAGGCACTTATTACTTAGTTCAGCCTTTTGCCGAGTGAGTTGCATTTGCTTTTTTGTTGTTTTTTTTCTTCGGGGCTAAAGAGGGAATGTTGTCTGTCAGTCAGTCTCAGGTTGGGATGTTTTATACACTCACACGCCTTTCTTAGAGTGGATAAGTTTACATTTGGCGTGATCCACCGTTAATTCTTCATCGTAAGGGCTCAACTGATCTCCTTTGTGTTACGTGGACAGATTGGTGAAACGTATATTTAAATATATGCGTAAGCTTTCACGGCCGGTGTCCATAGTTTTAAAATTTAAAATTTTCGGGCTGTTTTTCCGTGGTCTGTAGGTTAAAATATGTTTAGTTAAAATATTTCTACTTAACGTTTCGTCCCTATCTGTGAGGGACATCTTCAGAGGCAAAGCGCTCACGTCGCTAACTCGGAAAGAATTACAACAGTGCGGGTTATAGCCAGTATATATACTCGGGCACTGGTAGGCGGGGTCAAGTGGACAGGTTCTGGTTTGTTTATTTGGCCTGGATTTAATTTAAATCTCAGAGATCATTATACAGAGATGCCATTGAGATTTATAAGAACACCAACAACTTCAACAAAGACGAAGGACTTAAATTAAACTCCACCTGGTTCCCCATACTTTCCCAGCTCCGTAACCTCCAGGCCAAATAAACAAACCAGAACCTGTCCACTTGACCCCGCCTACCAGTGCCCGAGTATACATACTGGCTATAACCCGCACTGTTGTAATTCTTTCCGAGTTAGCGCTTTGCCTCTGAAGATGTCCCTTACAGATAGGGACGAAACGTTAGGTAGAAATATTTTAACTAAACATATTTTAACCTACAGACCACGGAAAAACAGCCCGAAAATTTTAAATTTTAAAACGTATATTTAACTTTATTTGGGTTTTGTGAATAATTTCTCATTTAGTCATTTCGTTGTCAGTTACGTAAAATAATGTGCCACATGACCACAATCTATAGTGCATTTAATTGATTTTCTTCTTTGTTAATAAGTTAAATTTTGGGGAATTCTGTAATCACACTTCGAGTTAAATATGAATGTAACTATATTACCCACATTATTGTTTTATTATATATTGTTATTGTTTTATAGTTTATTGTTGAAATAAAGTACTGTTATAAAAGTTATACTGGATCCCATTTTGTATATTACTTTCCCTACATGTACATAGTGTACAGAGAAGGTATTGCACTCCACCAAAATTTTTTATACCCAAATTTCACCGGAAATATAAGTTTTAGGGTCCCTTGGCTCCAAAAAAAGTATTTTCAGAAAAAGGTCTGTGTGTGCGTGAACACGATAACTCAAATACGAAAAGTCGGTAAAATTCCAAACTTGCTATTTAAGTTTAGTATCTTCCAGGAATGTGACATGAGGATTTCCAAGAAAATTCCCCGCCTCAAACTACCATTTACATGGAACTTTTTTCGAAAATTTTTATTTTCTCAAAAATGCCAAACGATTTTGATTAAAATATCGTATATTAAAGATATTTACCTGACAAATAAAATGTATATATTGAATTTTCTTTGAATATCCTCTAAAAACTACTTTATTCTGGGTGAATTTTACGGTATTTTGTATAACTGTTAAACCGTAAGAGAAGCACAAAATCTTACCACACAAAAAATATAGAGTACATTAACACACACAATAACTTCCCTTATACAGGAATGTTTCAACTCCTGTCCATACAAACAAAGGAACATCAGTCACATAGCAACCAGCTTTTGGCTTTCACTTTAACCTATGGTACTCCTTTATTTCGCTTCTACTTACAAGGAAGCAAGTAATAAGACTATTTCTGCTAACGTTTTGTCGATTAGCATGAAGTAAATAAAAGCATAAGCTTTTTAAGAATAAGTTGTTGCAGAGATGCAAAGAAAGTCATGTGAGTGCAACACATCAGATTTTTATAGTTAACGGGGCAACACATATATAATTTGTGTCTGCTGTTGCCGTGTTGATCCTGTATTGCAAATTTGGCCTGTTCTCCATTTTTCATATATGTGAGTATTAGGGTGAAATCACCTAAAGTATTGACAGAGAGTACAAGCTTATAAAGACATTTGCATCTCACCCCCTTTATTTTATGTTACCAATAGCAGGAGTACCGTTATGCAGTCTCAATGCGAGAAGAATGGAAAAAATGGATGATTAAAGGACGTTAATCTACAGCAACAAAATAAAATAGAAAATCTGATGTGTTCCATTCACACGACTTTCTCTTCATCTCTGTAACAAATTATTCTTAAAAAGCTTATGCTTCTATTTACTTCATCCCAACCCAGAAAAAATTAGCAGAAAACGTCTTATTACTTGCTTCCATGTAAGTAGAAGCGAAATAAGGGAGTACCATAGGTTAAAGTGATAGTCAAAAGCTGGTTGCTATATGACTGAAGTTCCGTTGTTTGTATGGACATGAGCTGACTAATTCCTGTATGAGAAAAGTATGTTTTTTAAAGCTGAAACCAAACACAAGCAATATCTAAAAAACGACCAGCTCCACGAAAAACAATGTACACAATATAAATTGTGTGTTTTAACGCGCTGTGCGTTTTTTATATCTTTAATAAACGATATTTTAAACAAAATCGTTAGAGCCATTTTTAAGAAAATAAAAATTTTGGAAAAAGGTTCCATGTAAAGGGTAGTTTGGTGTGGGGGATTTTTCGCAAACTCTTCGTGTCGAATTCCTGGAAGATACTGAACTGAAATTCCAAGTTTGCTAGTTTACCGACTTTTCGTTTTGGAGTTATCGTGTTCACAGTCACACGGACATACACGGACCTTTTTCTGAAAATGCTTTTTTTAGTTTCAGGGGGACCCAAAACATGTATTTCCGGTGAAATTTCGGTATCGAATTTTTGGGTGCAATACAATACCTTCTCTTTATACTATGTTCATAGTACGTATAGGGAAAATAAAAATGAATGAGCGCAGAAACCATGAACTCACCCCCAGAAGGCAAATGAAAATTTTCATAACAAAATGTACATATCGTAATGTTCGTAACGGTTATGTTATTGTCGTGTTAAGGCGCTTCGCCTTATGGTCCGAAAAATACGGTCCATTTCACTAGCTTATCAGTGGCAACACCTGCTGTGTGAGACACCAGTAATCTAGTAGTGCTCACCAGTCACCGGTGACCGTCGAGGGTGTCGCAGTGTCAAACGTATATTATTGTCCTGAGGTACCAGTTTTTCAATACCGAAACTATACTTTTCTACAGGCACAAGATTTATTCGTTTTTTTTTTATGCACAAAATGCTCGGAGAGTCGAATGTTATAGGCAGATGGTGAAAAGTAATAATGTAATGAACAAGTCTTCATTGCTCATCTTTTCAGTATTTAAAATCTTGAGGCGCTTTGTTTATCGTAATGATAAGCAACAGTAACGAAATGTTAAAGTTTCCATATGAGGTACCGAATTTTAAAGCTTTAACTAGAGTTCAGCCTACTCTATCTCTTTATGCGATTAAGAAAATGTATAATGAAACAATTTCTGCAGAACAATTAACAAGAAGTGGACAGTAAAACACATTTTACTTTCTCTACACGTACAATAGTGTATAGATAAGATATTGTATTGCACCCAAAAATTCAATTCCAAGATTTCACCGGAAAAAAACACGTTTTAGGATCTCATAGTGTATATAGAAGTATTCTAAAGCACCCAAAAATTCGATACTGAGATTTCACCGGAAAAAAACGCGTTACAGAGCCTCATAGTGTTTAGAGAAGTATTGTATGGCACCCACAAATTTGATACTGAGATTTCGCCGGAAAAAATATGTTTTAGGGTCTCATAGTGTAAAGAGAAGTATTTTAAAGCAACCACAAATTTGATACTGTGATTTCACCGGCAGAATACGTTTTAGGGTCTCATAGTGTATAGAGAAGTATTGTATAGCATTAAAAAATTCAATACTTAGATTTCACCAGAAAACAAGACAAGCTTTAGGGTCTCATAGTGCATAGAGAAGCATTGTTTAGCACCCAAAAATTCGATTCTGAGATTTCACCAGAAAAATAAGTTTTAGGGCCTCATAGTGTATAGAGAAATATTGTATAGCACCCAAGAATTCGATACTGAGATTTCACCGGAAAAACACGTGTCTCATAGTGTATAGAGAAATATTGTATAGCACCCAAGAATTCGATACTGAGATTTCACCGGAAAAACACGTGTCTCATAGTGTATAGAGAAATATTGTATAGCACACAAGAATTCGATACTGAGATTTCACCGGAAAAACACCTCTTAGGGTCTCATAGTGTATAGAGAAATATTGTATAGAACCAAAAATTTGATTCTGAGATTTCACCGGAAAATCACATTTTAAGGTATCCTGTATCCAATATAAGCATTTTAAGAAAAAGGTCCGTGTGTCAGTGTGTCAGACTGCCCGTGTGTTTGAACACCATAACTCAAACACGAAAATACGGTTAAATACCAAACTTGGTATTTTAAGTGTCTTCCAAGGAGCTACATGAAGATTTTGAGGAATGTCCACTTACTCTTAACTACCCTTTATATGGAAGAATATTCGAAATTTTCGATTTTCTCGAGAATGGCTGTTACGATCTTGATTAAAATGTACATATTTAAGGTATTTACACTACAAATATAATGTACATCTTGAATTTTCTGGGAATAGTCCCTGAAGGCCTCTTTACTCTGGATTTTACATCACTAGTAAACCGTAAGTGCTAGACTAAAACTTACTTCACAAAATACGTAGATCTCATTTAAACACAACATTTATATATCATACATTTCTTTCGTGGAGTTGACCATTTTTGAGATATTGCTTGTTATTGTTTTCAGTTTTAAAGTACTTAAAATGTTCACATACGAGAATCTGTCAACTTCTGGCACTGCAAAGAAACGGCTTTCACATGGCAACCACTTTTAAATGGTTTGACAATCGTTTTAGCCCTAAAGTATTCCCTTATTTAATGTTGATTTCAGGAAAGCAAGTAAAATGTCAGTTCCTGTTAATGTTTGTCTCGATTAGCATGAAGTAGATAGAATAATAATCTGTTACAGTGATGTAGAGAAAGTCATGTGAATGGAATACATCAGACTTTTTCCTTTCTCTACAGTACTATGTACAGAGTGTATAGAGAAGGTATTGCACTCCACCCAAAAATTCGATACCGAGATTTCACCGGTAATATTTGTTTTAGGGTCCCCTGTATCCAAAAAGCATTTTCAGAAAAAGGTCCGTGTGTGTGTCCGTGTGGCCGTGTACACGATAATTCAAACACGAAAAGTCGGTAAAATACAAAACTTGGTATTTAAGTTTACTATCCTCCAGGAATGCGACACGAGGATTTTGAGAAAAATCCCCCCACCTCAGACTACCTTTTATGGAAAAATTTTCGAAAATTGTGTTTTTCTTACAAATGGCTCTAACGATTTTGATTAAAATACCGTATATGAAATATATTTATATGGTAAATAAAAGAGCCTGGGATAGCCTCTAAAGACCTCTTTATTCCGAATGAATTTTACTTAATTTTGCGTAACTGGTAAACCGTAATAGATAAGCAAAAAGTTACCACGTAACAATTGTAGATCACGTTAAAACACAATTTAAGTCTTATACATTTTTTTCGTAGAATTGACCATTTCTGAGATATTCCATGCTATTTGTTTTGGATCTAAAATAATTAAACTTTTTTTCATCCAGAAAGATGTGAATTCCTGGCCCTGCATAAAAACGGATTTCATCTACATGGCAACCGATTTGACTATCGCTTTAGTCTAGTGTATTTCCGTATTTACATTTTACTTAGAAGGAAGCAAGTAATTAAGACAATTTCTGCTTAAGTTTATCTCGATTACCATGAAATATATGGAAGAATAATTTTCACTGAGATGTAGAGAAAGTCATGTGATTGTAACACATCAGATTTTTTTTAATGCACAAAATGTTCAGTGAATCGAATGTTATAGGCAGATAGCGCAAGTGCATGTTGATAATGCAATGAACGAATCTTCGTGGCTCATGTTTTCAGTATTTAGAGTTTTGAAGCATTCAGTTTATCGTAATGTTAAGCAACAGTAACGAAATTTTAAAGCTAGCATATGGGGAACCAATTTTTACTTTCTCTATACGCATTATGTACATAGTGTATAGAGAAAGTATTGCCCTCCACCAAAAAATTCGATACCGAGATTTCACCGGAAATATATGTTTTTGGATCCCCAATATCCAAAAAAAAAAATCATTTCCACAAAAAGGTCCGTGTGTGTATGTGTGTGCGCCCGTGATTCCGTGTGTCCGTGTGCCTGTGAACACGATAACTCAAAAACGAAAAGTCGGTAAAATACCAAACTTGGTATTTAAGTTTAGTATCTTCCAGGGATGCGACACGAAGATTTTGAGAAAAATCCCCCCACCCCCAACTACCCTTTACATGCAACTTTTTTCAAAAACTTTATTTTCTCAAAAATGGTTCTAACAATTTTGATTAAAATATTGTATATTAAAGATATTTACCTGACAAATAAAATGCATATCTTGAATTTTTCGGGGATAGCCTCTGAAGAGTAGTTTATTCTGGATGAATTTCACTGAATTTTGAATAACTGCTAAACCGTAAGAGATGGACAAAGACTTACTACACAAAAAATGTAGAGCACATTAAAACACACAATTTATGTTATATACATTTTTTTCGTGGAGTTCATCGTTTTTGAGACATTCCTTATTTTTGGTTTCTGCTATGAAAAACATACTTTTCTCATACAGGAACTTGTCAACTCCTCTCCATATAAACAAAGGAACTTCATTGACATAGCAACCAGCTTTTGACTATCACTTTAACCTATGGTAGTCCCTTATTTCGCTTCTACTTACAAGGAAGCAAGTAATAAAACTATTTCTGCTATTTTTTTCTGATTAGCATAAGGTAAATAGAAGTATAAGCTTTTTAAGAATAATTTGTTGCAGGGATATGGAGAAAGTCATGTGAATGGTATACATCAGATTTTTAAAGTTTTAAGTAGGCTTCAGCCTCCTCTATTTCTTTGTAGTTTAAAAAAGTGAACAATGAAAAAATTTCTGCTGAAGATTTCCCGATTAACAAGAAGTGCATACTAAAACACATTTTACTTTCTCTACACGTACTATGTACTTGTGTATAGAGAAGTATTGTATAGCTACCAAACATTCCTTTCTGAGATTTCATCGGAAAAGCACGTCCAAAAACAGCATTTTAAGAAAAAGGTCCGTGTTTGTGTGTATGTGTGTGTGTGTGCGCGCGCGGGTGTGTTCTTGTATCTATGAACACTATAGCTCAAAAATGAAAAGACGGTAAAGTACAAAACTTGCTAGTTTAGTTATGTATCTTCCAAGAATACGACATGAAGATTTTGAGGAAAACCTCCCCACCCAAAACTACCCTTTATATGGAAACAATTAAAAAAATTGATTTTCTCAAAATGGCTCTAACGATTTTTATTAAATATGTTTACATTTAAATAAAATGTATATCTTGAATTTTCTCGAACTAGACTATGACGACCTCTTTGTTCTGAATGAATTTTGCTGAGTTTTGCATAACTAGTAAACTGTAAGAGATAGACAAAAACTTACTACACAAAGAATGCAGGTTTAGGGCATATACGTTTTTTTTCGAGGATTTTACCATTTTTGAACAATTCCTTGCCATTATTTTCAGTTTTAAAATACTTAAACTTTTCACATACGGGAATTTATCAGCTCCTGGAAATGCAAAAGAACGGATTTCAATCACATGACAAACAGCTTTAAAATATTTGACTATCGCTTTAGCCTAGTGTATTCCATTGTTTCCGTTTTACTTACGTGAAAGCATATCTGCTCTTGTTTATCTCGATTATCATGAGGTAGATAAAAGCTTATTAATAATAATTTGTTACAGAGATGTAGAGAAATTCATGTGAATGGAACACATGAGATTTTTACTTTGAATTTTATGATATGTATTAAGCTAAATTATTAGTGGATAGAGAATGAAATGTATTGAATATATTTTGATAGTTTTAGCAGAAGGATGTATTTGTAATAGTTGGTCAGGATACAAGTAGTTTGGAGGAGGGCGCTACTGTTTTATTGACAATGGTTAACGTCGTCAAGATTTGGGTTGGGATCCAAGATAGAGGGGAAGACAGTTGCACAATGAAATCAGTAAGTGCCATATTTTCTTGCCTCAGCTTCATTAGTGACTGCATCTCGGAAATCCAGGTATTTCCTGAACGTGAATGCACTTCCCATGCCCCGCCTACTTTGCAACTCTTCCCAACGAACACATGTCATGGCCAATAGTACTTCTATAGTTCCAGAATACACAAAGGTGAAGATATAAAGGTAATTACGTGCAGATCGATATACATTACCAAAACGTATAGTTTACTGGCTCTATACATAGGTATAATCAGTTGGAGGATTGAATATCATACCGATATGTTGTCACGGTAGCTCAATGATTAGAGCAACCGCACGGAGAGCGGGAGAACTCCAGCAGTAAAATAAGGTAACGTAAATATAGGAGCATGACCAATACAATAATAAAACTGTCCAATAGCTGGCAATAACTGCATTAATACTGCCCAAATACTAATACTTACGAATATAAGTCGCCATTAAGATTTTCTCTGGAGTAACCACACGGAAAGCGGGAGAACCGTGTTCAAATCCCGGCTGTGGAAATGAATATTTCAGCTGGTTTCAACAGTTAAAATAGGGTAATTTTTAATTTCATCGCTGTTTGCTCTTATATTATTGTTTACAGTATTAAGGGAAACACTGTGCACACTTTATAATATAAATAACTGGGAACTAATTACCTTAATTGTGATTTTTTAAAATTATTCTGGCACACTTCATAGTTGTTTACTTCAAGGACAGATGTACGAGGGGCGTTCAATGAGTCCTTTGAAAAAGGTAGAAAAATAAATTATATTTGGTAATTTTTTATTTTTCAACATAATCTCCTATTAGCTCGATACACTTATCCCAGCGTTTCTCTATTTTAAACCTTCCAAAATGTAGGATTTCGGAAGATCCTCAAAATAGGTATCTGTTTGGCAGATGAACTCATCTCTTCGTTAGACGTGAATCGTATTCCGCCGCATCACTTTTTATCAAGTTCGGAAATAAAAAAAAATCGCTGGGGGGGGGGGGGAACAAATCTTGTGAGTACAATGTCGCCTTATTTCTACAATTTTCGTCATAGAAACTGCGCAGGTGTGCACCTGGCGTTCTCTTGATAAAAGATAATCCTTTTCTTTGCCAAATGAGGATGTTCTTTCTTGATTTCTCCGTTCAACCGGTGCAATAACGATGCAAAATACTCTCCGTTTATCGTTCTTCCTTTCTGCAAGTACTGAATTTAAATGATTCCGCGTGCTTCCCACGTCTGAAAATTTCACCTCCTTTGCCTTCTTCGGAGCCGGTTCGCCGTTAAATATCCATTGTTTCGAGTGTACTTTTGTCTCTAGAGTGTAGTAGTTTATCCATGTTTCATTCTCAGTTATATATTGACTCAGAAACTCGTCAGAATTGCGAAGGAAAGGAGCCAAACCAGCTTCCGAATCGATCACAGGAATGCCTTTATTCACCATTGAGAGAAAACGCGGCACCCATCTTGCCGAGACCTTTGTTAGACCTCATTTGTGGTGCAAAATTGAGAGCACTGTACCATGTGATATGTAGGGGGTCTGTAGAACCATATCCTGGATTTTGACAGTAATTTTTGAGTAAGTCATTTCTACTGGTCGTCAGGAACGATGTTGATCATTTGTGGATGTACGGCCACGTTTAAATTCATTTCTTCAATTATAAATTGTTGCAAATTCAGGAGCAGATATGCCAAGAACCTCATCTAAATCAGCTTTTGTCTCACCGCTAGAAAGTCGTTTTTCCCCCATTTTTCTAAATAAGCACGAGATATTGATTCAATTGTCTATGGCAACGAAACCATTGGATAGGTATAGCTGGTACTTTAAGAGTAGAAGAGATGACGGTTACTAAATACATTTTTTTTTTCGATGCTAAGAGTGTAATTCCTTGAACTTTCTAGGGCTTATTGAACATCCCTCGTATTATAAACTGTTTCTTAATTTGAGATACTGTCAATTGAAGCCTAAGGAAATCGTAGATACATCAGCGGATATTTCATAGTAATCATTTTCGTGATTATCGAAGGATTTTTCGTATGTCATTTAGAACAGAGCATTTTGGAAAATTTACTTCTACGGTTTGTGCAATAATTTTATGGGCGCAGGACCGAATCCTCCCGTACCAGGTAAGCTTAGCAGGTAACAACCCCCAAGCCTCCCGCGAAACCGGTGTTATCAGCCAGCAGGTGGGGTGGAATGGGTATGCCTAATTTTTTTCTTGATTTCTTTCAGTGTTCGGCAAATTAGTTCACAGTTAACATGCTTTCCGACGAGACTGAAATTACGGTGAGGAAGAAAATGTCTACTTCGGAACGGTTACACGGAACGGATTCCAGAAGTGTTTAAAAGGTGGGTAGCGCGATGGACGTGCAATGTTAAAAGTTGCCAAAGTTTTATTAAAACCTTTTCCATTGAAGAAGTAGATGTCCTGGATATTTAAGAGGACCATAACTACGCGGCACCACCTAGTGACAAAATTCAGAGACAGAAAGTTCTTTGTGATCTGAAAAGAAAAGCTACGGAAGATACATGTGAAAGGCCATCAAAACTAATATACCAGCAACTGAAGAGAAAAACACGGAAGAAGTACCATTGTAACATCTTCCACTAAAAGTATGTAATGCTTCATCAAATATTATAAACACCAAACTGCAACTGTTACCTGTTTAGATCGGGAGGCTACCTGTTTTGGGGAGGCTTGGGGGCTTTGTAATTAGGGACCTTTGAGGGCCCGGGAGCTTCGGGGCTATTTTTCTGACCGCGGGAGGCTTCGGTACCGCACTCAATTTTATAAAGAATACGGAGTGCATCCGCCTGTGTGCTGTGGTGGTGTCTGCCTCAATAAATCCCAGGTTCGATTCTCTGTTAAGTTGAGTTATCCGTATAAGGTTTATTTGAGGTATATTCTTATCCGAATATCGCGTAACCATAAGCTTTATGGATCCCAGGTTCATTTGAGCATCAATTAACCCATTTTATTCGTCAATCGTCCCATATGATTTCTCCCAGATTAAGGAAATCTTGAGAGTTAAACTTTGACTGCAATTGTTCAAAAACTCGAAAATCGCTTTTTTTTATTGAAAATATTTTTCAACATTTAGTCCTCCCCCCTTGCTTCGGGTCTACAGTCATTAAATATCGTACAATAGCCTGTTTATTACCATATTATTTTATAAAACAGCGTTTTCTCGGAATTACATTTTCACACTTTCAAAATGTCCCAGGTGTTTCAGTTTTTATTTAAATATATTTAAGTAAACTTTTCTAAAATGTGTAGAAATACTTACTGTAATATTAAGGCCCACAAATGATGCTAACACCAATAGTAATTTAAAAAAACATTTTTATGAAAATAATTAATTTTAAAGATTACAGTTTCTAACGTTTTTAAAAAGGATAATTCAGTAATAAAATTACTGGAATATCACCGCGCAAAGTTTTGTGTGTAGTTCAAAATTCTAATTAAAAAACTCTGATGTGTTATACTCACATGACTATCTCTAGCTGTTCTACAAACTTCTTACATAAGATTATTCTTCTTTCTGCACCTTGCTAATCGAGGTACTCATTAGCACAATGTTTTTATTACTTAGTTCCTTATAAGTAGGAAAAAATAAGGGAATACACTAGGCTAAATCCATAGTCAAGTGTTTTAAAAGCTGTCGTTATGCGATTGTCATTACAAATCTCTTCTATTCTTGGGGAGGAGTAGAACAAAAGAAAACCGCTCACTCCCGTCAGAGAAAAGTATAACTACTTCACAACTGAAACTAATAACAATGAATACCTCGAAATCATTAGAGCCATTTTTGCGAATATCAAAACTTTCCAAAAAAGTTCCATGTAAAGGGTAGGGGGATTTTTCTCAAAACCTTCGTGTCGCATCCCTGGAAAATACTAAACTTAAATACTAAGTTTGGTATTTTACCGACTTTTCGTTTTTGAGTTATCATGTTCACAGACACACGGACACACGGACACACACACATATACACACGGACCTTTTTGTGAAAATGCTTTTTTGGCATATAAGAGACCCTAAAACATATATTTCCGGTGAAATCTAGATATCGAATTTTTGGTGGAGTGCAATACCTTCTCTATACACTATACACATAGTGCGTGTAGAGAAAGTAAAAAGATTTCAATCAATTTCATAAAAATTTGAGGCACGTGAAACATTTTGTTTATGCAATATTAATACATTTTACGAAATAATTTATACCTTGTAAACTATTTGTGCAATTTGGATGAAATTTGGTACTCGTATTAATATGACAGCAATCTCAGTTAAGGTTTCAGGAACATATATATAAACATCTGATATGTTCCATTCACATGACTTTCTCTACATCTCTGCAACAAATTATTGTTAAACAGCTAATGCTTTTATTTACTACATGCTAATCGAGAAAAAAAACCCCAGAAATAATCTTACTTGCTTCCTTGTAAGTAGAAGCTAAATAAGGGAGTACCATAGGTTAAAGTGATAGTCAAAAGCTGGTTGCATGTGACTGAAGTTCCTTTGTTTGTATGGACAGCGGTTGAC
Source organism: Hymenopus coronatus (assembly GCA_030762935.1). Taxonomy (NCBI): domain Eukaryota; kingdom Metazoa; phylum Arthropoda; class Insecta; order Mantodea; family Hymenopodidae; genus Hymenopus; species Hymenopus coronatus. The sequence goes on from CM060883.1 coordinate 76,196,242, forward strand.
AATATCCTGTATGAGAAAAGTATACGTTTTTTAAAGCTGAAACAAAAACAAGGGATATTAAAAAACGATCAACTCCACGAAAAAAAAATTATATAACATAAATTGTGTGTTTTAATGTGCTCTACATTTTTTTTGTGCGGTAGGTTTTTGTCCATCTCTTACAGTATAGCAGGTTATGCAACATTTCGTAAAATTCATCCAGAATAAAGTAGTCTTTAGAGGTTAAGTTTTTCAAAACAAACCAAAAACAAGGAATATCCCCAAAACGATCAACTCCACGAAAAAAAAAAATGTGTACAACATAAATTGTGTGTTTTAATGAGCTCTCTCTTACGGTTTTGCCGTTATTCAAAATTCCGTAAAATTCCGTAAATTCACCCAGAATAAAGTAGCCTTCAGATGCTATTCGCAGAAAACTCAAACTATAGCTACATTTTATTTTTCAAATAAATATCTTTAATATACGATATTTTATTCAAAATCGTTAGAGGAATTTTTGAGAAAACAACATTTTCGAAAAAAAATCCATGTAAGGGAAGTTGGGGGTATTGGAATTTTTCTTAATCGCATTGTTACATCCCTGGAAGATACTAAACTTAAATACCAATTTTTGTATTTTACCGACTTTTCGTTTTTGAGTTATCGTGTTCACAGACAAATGGACACGGACACACGGATTCACACACACGCACACACACACACGCGCACACACACACACACACACGCGCACCTTTTGCTGAAAATACTTTTTTAGGATACAGTGGACCCTAAAACATATATTTCTGATGAAATCTCGGTATCGAATTTTTGGGTGGAGTGCAATACCTTCTCTGTACACTATGTACATAGTACGTGTAGAGAAAGTAAAAATGTAAAACTTTGAAATTTCACCACCAGTATCCCTTAAAGAATTTAACGTTTTAATAACTTGGGATGCATTATATAAAAGTAATTATTGCACCATTAGGATTTATTAAGCCACCTGAGAAACATATAAGTTAATGATAAAACCTGCTTTTCTATATACTTGTATTTCACCATTAAGCTAGATACTACATCTCAGACCAAAATAATGTCTTTCGTTTTCTGTTAAATGAATGCTAGCACACAGCTGGTCGTGGAACACACCATCCTTCTCTTTTCACTCCTAAATTACCTACTTCAGTGTACAGCGCGCTTCCTTTTACATTACAGAAATTTGTTGCTCGTAAGTGTATAACGTGATATTTGTTGAAATTTATGACACTCCACTTTAATACTTGACCTTAGTGAGGCTGGCATTACTGCAGTCGCTTTGTTAAACCGGAAAAAAGAAAAACGCTAAAAGCATTACAAATATTGAAGAAAGCTGTACTTTAGATGCGCCATTTTGCTCACCCTGTTACAGATTTGCTCCGCTAGAGTGCATTGCCATGTTCAAGTCCATGAAAGTTAACGTCTCTTCTCTTAAGTCACTCTTTTGTTACTCTCTCCCCTAACAGGCAACATGTACGAGAATTTGCACTCCATTAAGCCGTTTTGTACTTATGCAGTTTTTGTAAGCCTTATTACCGTCTAATTTATCAACGTGGAAGTTAAAGAAGGATAAATATGCAGCACTACATAGATGAGGAACGGAACCAGAGGTATACATATCGGTTTAAAAACGTAATCGTCACAGAGAGAGAGAGAGAGAGAGAGAGAGAGAGAGATTCTTGTACAATTAATGTAAAAAAATCTGATATGTTCCATTTACATGACTTTCTCTACATCTCTGCAACAAATTATTGTTAAAAAATTTGGCTTCTATTTACTTCATACTAATTGAAAAAACATTAGCAGAAATAAGGGAGCACCATAGGTTAAAGTGATACTCAAAAGCTGGTTGCTGTTGGACTGAGGTTCCTTTGTTTGCATGGACAGGAGTTGACAAATTCCTGTATGAGAAAAGTGTAAGTTCTTCAAAGCAGAAAACAAAAACAAAGAATGTCTCAAAAACGATGAACTCCACGAAAAAAATGTATATAACATAAATTGTGTGTTTTAGCGTGCTCTACATTTTTGGTTCAGTAAGTTTTTGTCCATCTCTTACGGTTTAGCAGTTATTCAAAATTCCGTAAAATTTATCCAGAATAAAGTACTCTTCAGAGGCTATTCCCAGAAAATTCGAAATATAAATTTTATTCGTCAGGTAAATAGCTTTAATATATGATATTTTAATCAAAATCGTTAGAGCCATTTTTGAAAAAATCAAAATTTTCGAAAAAATTACATCTAAAGGGCAGTTGGGTGTGGGGGGATTTTTCTCAAAATCTTTGTGTCGCATCCCTGGAAGATACTATCTTAAATACCAAGTTTGGTATTTTACTGACTTTTCGTTTTTAAGCTATGTCCACAGACACACGGACAGCCGGACCCACGGACACACACACACACACACACACACACACACACACTGGGGCCTTTTTCCGAAAATGCTTTTTTTAGATAAAGGGGACCCTAAAACATATATTTCCGGTGAAATCTCGGTATCGAATTTTGGGCGGAGTGCAATACCTTCTCTATACGTTATGTACCTAGTACGTATAGAGAAAATAAAAATGCTATCTATCATATAAAGGTATCTACACTGGATATTCAGAGAACAACCAGGATATAAATGACATTATCATATATCAAAACTAATCAAATTCGTTTGTCATTCTTTAAAAAATAAAATGTAACTAAACCTTTCCCATGAATCTAGTTTGATACTTTCCACATTTTTCGTTTCTTATCGATTTTTATTTCGTGGATCTAAAGCGTGTATTTTCGGTAGAACGTTGGTGTGAAATTGATGGGAAAATTAGCAGTGAACTGAGATGTTATACTGATTATGTTATCAATTAAACTAATGTTTTAAGTTGTTATTTTGGTTATTTGTTATGACAATATTCGCGTCTGTTTGGCAAATGTGGCAAATACAGGCCTTTATTACTTCATTTCACCAAAAAAAAAGTTTTTGTTACTTTTCGTAATATGTCAAAACATTAACTCTAAATCAGTCCTTTTATTTGCCTTCTAAAAAGGCCGCGGTAAGACTTAGAAGGAAGCTCTGTTGATCTAGTGTAGAAAATATAAAACTAGTCCCCATATTTTGTAAGATTTTAGTGTTTTATTAGTGTGATTAGCACTTTTATGTTTATAAAGAATTATTTCGGTGTTTTTCTCTTAGAAATTCTATGGCAAATGAATTAACAACTTGCAAATATAAGGATAAATGGATTGAAACAATATATAACACTAGGGTCAGTATCTTGGAGTCCGATAGGGGACAGAATCTAAGTTAAGTGCAGCATGGTATATAGTTGTGATGTGTTGAATATGCAGTGTGTACCTAGTGATACTAATAGAAGGAAAATAGGTAATGGTTGCGTTGTAGATTGTGTCGTTCTCTCTAGCAATGGAAGGCGATTGATATTTGGTGGATGGTAAATAACACTGATTTACGGGACATGTAGCTTTTAATATTTACATTCATTCAATTGTTGTTGTGCAGCAAATCGTCATCATTCTGTTTCATTTTCTCTCAAGATACATAGATGACAATGCACAACAACATACATTCGTAACGTCTCAAATGTGAATCGTCTCCGATTGGCACGTAAACAGGCTTTACATTATGAAAAACTTCGCTCCACATCACAAAATGTGATTGGAGCAAAACGGACACGTCAACGACTATTGGGTAAGAGACTCCATCAGGATTTCCGTAGCAACACCTCGTAGCACATTTCGTATTTCACACTTTATTGAAAATCCGACATATTTCCAAATACTGTCTCCACTTTCTTCTTCACACGGTTTATAACAGATGCCATGGTTAATTGCTTGCACGAGTTCATCGACAGCATTCAGGTCTCGAGGTATTTAAATGTTCGATGTTTCCAAATATGTGTTGTCGTCGTAGATACACATGGAAAGTTCTTCTTGCAATCCATTTGAAGTAAGAGAGTTTCCAATCTTGATTAAAGAGCATGCAGTGTCAACAAGACATTAATTACCTATAAAACAGTGTTGTAATATGCAGCACAGTATACTGCTGCCTCGAGCGAATCTCCAACGCATTACCACAGGTTGTTTACATGCGGCGCGTGCACTCGCCAATGCAAGTCGGTCTCTACTCGGTATGTACGCAACTGATATCCACGTGAGTCTCTCTATGGGTCCTAAAGATGCTATTGTGTATATCAAAGTAAGTTATAAATAGTCTGAGGTAATACATTTCTCTACTTATGCTGCAACAAACTATTCTTGCGAAACATTATTCTACTATCTGCTACACACTTGTGCGGTTAACATGGTTTTATAACGATATTGTTTCCTTGACCAAAAGAAATAAGGAAATACTATTAATCAATCAACTCCTTTAAAATCCATCTCAGTTCTGTTTACTTGACCGAAATATAAAATACAATCTGATGTTTTACATTTACATGACTTTCTCTATATCTCTGCAATAAATTATTTTTAAAAAGCTTAAGCTTCTATTTACTTCCTGCTAATCGAGAAAAAATTAGCAGAAATGGTGTTTTTTCTTGCTTTATTGTACATAGAAGCGAAATAAGGGAGTACCATAGGTTAAAGTGAAAGCCAAAAGCTGGTTGCTATGTGACCGAAGTTCCTTTGTTTGTATGGACATGAGTTCACAAAGTCCTGTATGAGAGAGTTTTTTATAGCTGAAACCAGAAACGTGGAATATCTAAAAAACAACCACCTCCACGAAAAACATGTATATAACATAAATTGCGTGTTTTAAACTGCTCTACATTTGTTGTGTAGTAAGTTTTTGTCTATCTCTTACGGTTTAGCAGTTATGCAAATTCCGTAAAATTGACCCAGAATAAAGAAGTCTTCAGAGGCTATTCCCAGAAAATTCAAAATATACATTTTATTTCTCAGGTAAATATCTTTAATGTACGATATTTTAATCAAAATCTTCAGAACCATTTTTTAGAAAAATGTGGTGGGGGATTTTTCTCAAAACCTTCGTGTCGCAAACCTGGAGGATACTCAACTTAAATACCAAGTTTGGTATTTTAACGACTTTTAGTGTTTGAGCTAACGTGTTCACAGACACACGGACACACTGACACGCGGACACGGACACACACGGACCTTTTTCTAAAAATGATTTTTTTAGATACAGGGGACCCTACATATGTATACAGTGCGTGTAGAGAAAGTAATTATAAAAACTTCCATTTTAGAGAAGTAGAAGTATAGGATAAATCATTTAAAGGCTGGTTGCTATGTGACTTAATTTGCTATATTTGTGTGGTCAGGAGTTAACAAGTTCCTGTATGAGAAAAGTATTTTAAAACTGAAACCAATAACGGGGAATATCTCATAAATAGTTGGGTTTACGAAGAAAATATATTCTGACAAAATGTGTGTCTTTTAACAAGATCTACATTTTTATAGTAAGTTTTTGTGTCTCTAACGGTTTACCAGTTATATAAAAACTAGCAAAATTCATCCAGAATAAAGAGATCTTCACATAGGATAGCCAGAAAATTCAGGATATACATTTCGTTTGCCATGAAAATATCTTAAACATAAGGTATTTTCATCGAAATCGTTACAGCCATTTTTGGGAAAAACAAATGTTTCGAACATTTTTCAATGTAATGCGTAGTTTGGGATAGGAGGATTTTTTTTAAATCTGCGTGTCGCATCTTTGAAAGATACTCAACTTAAATACCAAGTTTTGTATTTAATGGACTTTTCGTTTTTGAGCTATACTGTCCACAGACATACACATACGGACCTTTTTCTTAAAATGCTTTTCTTGGGTTTCAGGGGACCCCAAAACATATATTTCAAGTGAAATCTCGACATGGAATTTTTGGGTGGAATACAATACCTTCTCTATCCACTATGTACACAGTACATACGGGCTAGAGAAAGTAAAACTGTTATTCTCGTTAAAACACACAATTTATGTCGTGTATGTCCTTTTTGTGGAGTTATCTATATCCGAGGTATTCCTTGTTATTGTTTCTATTTTTAAAATACTTAAATTTTCCTCAAACGTGAACCTGTCATTTATTTCTTATCTCTTCTATTTTATTCCTGACCATGCAAACAAAACAGAATTTAATTTTTATAGCGACAGCTTTTAAAACATTTAGCCTATTGTATTCCCTTATTTACTTTCTGCTTATAAGAAAGTAAGTAATAAGACTATGTCTGCTAAAGTTTATTTCAACAAGCATGAAGTACATAAAAAATAATATTTTGCAATAATTGTTCGTTTGTAAAGAAAGGTAGGTGAATGGCACACATCAGAGTTTTTCTTGCTACCTTTGTAATTAAAATATATGTGTATATATCTAACATGGCCAAAACATTTAAACACTCAAGTTGAACTATGAACAGGATACAGTAATCCGTTCTTTGAAATTGCATGGATGCAGTCTTTTGATTTAAAGTTCTCGGTTACAAAAGCATCACTAATATATAACAAAAGCTATGCTATAATTTTAGGTGCACCAATGACATTCATAATTGTGTTAGACAACACTGTTTTTCGATTAAATGTTGTGAAAGCAGTCCAAAATGCTGTTGTAGTATAAGAGAGATGAAACTTCAGACAATTAAATATAAGCCGACCAAGGCAGGTGCAGTCCTGCAGTGGGAGCGGAGAGCAGGCCAACTAACGTGATGAGGTAATGTGACTTCACGTACACGTCATGAAATGCTGTACAGTCTGGTTTTCTTCACTAGCACGCCGCATCATTTTCAGTGACAATGATGGATCGCAAAGCGTGTTATTTATAATGTTCTTAAGATTTTTGTCGAAATGAAGAAAGAAGCACAGAATATACCTATTACAAATGCTACTGAGCTTGTGGTCGCTTCTACGGTTAGAATAAAACAACGATATGCAATGTGAGAAAGAAGGAGGGCCGGCTTGAAGCAGGTGCGACGAGCAAAACTATATCATCTCACAAGATTGGTAAACCTCTTGCAACAAAGTCGCTTTGCACGATATGGACGAGTGTGTCATTAGAAGAAAATATCAGGAATATTATGTAGTTAAAAAGAAGAAAATTACTGAACTTTTGCAAGAAGTAGAATAATTTATTTGGGTGTAAAGAAAAGCTTAGAAAAATATTAAAATTTAAAAAGTGTAAAGATAAACGCAGTTTACGCAGACAATAATCGTAGTGGCTTAAATAGCATAATTTCTCTTCATGCTGTTGGGTCGATGAGAGCAACTCACTGAAAAACTCGGTTCAGAAGGTGAAAAATATTCAAGAAAATTTTGAAATAGGGATGTGCTAATGGAAGGAGACTTGGAAAGGAATGTAGTCAATTCAGAATTCTACAGCAATGCTGAATTGGGAGAAGAAACGACCTATGCATCGGACACCGACACAGCAAGTGTGGGATATATCACCGAATAATGCCAAGCACGTGAGAGAGTGAAAGAGATGTATACATTTATTGTATTGTAATGCATTTGAGAATATATTTGATACCTTTGACATGAATATATACACTATTTTATCACACGCTTTTTACTTTCTCTACACGTACTATGTACATAGTGTATAGAGAAGATATTGCATTCCACCCAAAAATTCGATATCGAGATTTCACCGGAAATATATGTTTTAGGGTCCCCTGTATCCAAAAAAAAGCATTTTCAGAAAAAGGTCCGTGTGTCTGTGAACACGATAACTTATAAGCGAAAAGTCGGTAAAATACCAAACTTGGTATTTAATTTTAGTGTCTTTCAGGGATGCGACACAAATATTTTGAGGAAAAAAAACCTACCTCTAAACTACCCTTATATGGAAATTTGTTTGAAAAGTTTTATTTTCTCAAAAATGGCTGTAGTGAATTTGATTAAAATATCATATATTAAAGATATTAACCTGACAAATAAAATGTATATTTTGAATTTTCTGGGAATAGCCTCTGAAGACAACTTTATTGTGGATGAATTTTACGGAATTTTGCATAACTGCTAAACCGTAAGAGATGGACAAGAACTTACCACTCAAGAAATGTAGGGCACGTTAAAACACACAATTTATGTTATATAATTTTTTTCGTGGAATTGATCGTTTTTGAGATACTCCTTGTTTTTGGTTTCACCTTTGGAAAACTTAACTTTTCTCATTCAGAAATTTGTCAACTCCTGTCCATACAAACAAAGGAACTTCTGTCACTTATCAACCAGCTTGAGTATTACTATAACCTATGGTACTCCTTTATTCCGCTTCTACTTACAAGGAAGCAAGTAATAAGACTATTTCTGCTATTTTTTTCTCTATTAACATGAAGTAAATAGTAGCATTTTTTTTTTTAACAATAATTTGTTACAGAGATATAGAGAAAGTCATGTGAATGGAACACGTCAGATTTTTATACGAGCTTTGATGACTGTTGTACTTCGTTAATAGATGGAGAGCGTTTGAGGAGAACGAGCAATGCCATCTAGCGTTATCTACAGAGAAACTTTAGTTTACTCTTGGCCAATACTGGACTAACGAACCAGCAATCAGATTTGCAGTGCCTGTTCATCGCGGATATCTGAGTTAAACTTCTCTGCTTTTGCAAAAGGTGATACAACCCGTGCTGGAATGTAGGGAACAGCGGTGGACATACAGAGAAATGCATGGATTTACGCCTGTAAACAACATGAGTTGTGTTTACGTTTACAATCATTTACCTGAATAAGCCGAGAAACATATGGACTTATTCTTCTATCCTCTTCATGCTAATCCAGGTAAACGTTAATTGAAACGGTCTCATTACTTAGTTCCTTATAAGTAGAACGGAAATAAGGGAATGCCAAATTGACAGTCAAATGTTTTAAATTGTGCTTGCTATGGGAATGAAGTCCGATTCTTTGCGTGGCCAGAAGTTTTTGAGTTCCCGTATGAGCAAAATATTTTAAAACTGAAGCCAACAACAAGGAATATCTCGAAAATGGTCAACTCGACGAAAAAACGTATTTTTGTTTAGTGCATTTTTGTTTATCTCTTACAGCTTACCAGTTATGCAAAATTCAGAAGAATTCATCCACAGAGGTTATTCCCAGAATATGCAAGATATATACTTTATTTGTCATATAATTATATTAAATATAGGTGCTTTTAATACAAATCGTTGGAGCCATCTTTGAGAAAATAAAAATTTTCAAAATTGTTTCATATGAAGGGCAGTTGGGAGTGGGGGGATTTTCTTGAAAATCTTCGTGTCTCATCCTTGGAAGCTGTTGAACTTAAATGCCAAGTTTGGTATTTTACGAGTTTTTCGTGTTTGAGCTATGCTGTCCATGGGCACACACACACACACAGTCGACCACAGGGACATTTTTCTAAAAATATTTTTTTTGAATTCACGGGGTCGCAAATATGTATTTCCGGTGAAATCTCGGTACAAAATTTTTGGGTGCTATACAATACGTACCATCTCTATACACAATGTACATAGTACGTGTAGAGAAAGTACTTATAACTTTTGAAATGTGCTGTATGTTTTAAAAGTATTATATTCCTGTATGTGTCTGTCAACTACATATTTAAAAAATCTGATGTGTTCCATTCACATGATTTTCTCTGAATATCTGTAACACATTATTGTTAAAAATCTTATTCCTCTACTTCATACTATTTGAGATAAACATAAACAGAAGTGCCTACTTGTAAGTAGAAGGTAAATAATGGAATACACTAGGCTAAAACGATAATTACATCTTTTAAAAACTGGTTGGCATATGGTTAAAATCCGTTTCTTTGCATTCTCCGGAGATGAAAAATTCCCGTATATGAAAAGTTTAAGTATTGTAAAACTGAAACTAATAACAAGGAATGTATAAAAAATTATCAATTCCATGAAGAAAATGTATATGACATAGATTGTGTGTTTCAACGAGATCTACATATTTTATGCGGTAACTTTTTTTTTCTAACTCTTACGGTTAACTAGTTATGCAAAATTCAGCAAAATTCATCCCTTCAGAGGCTATTCTTAGAAAATTCAAGATATACATTTTATTTTTCGGGTAAATATCTTAAATCAACGGTATTTTAAACAACATCTTTACAGCCATTTTTGAGAAACTCAAAAATTTCGAAAATGTTTCCATATAAAGGATAATTTGGGGTGGGGGGTTTGTCTCAAAATCTTCGTGTCGCATCCTTTGGAAGATACTAAACTTTAATATCAAGTTTGGTATTTTACCGACTTCTTGTTTTTGAGTTGTGTTCACACACACACACACGAACATTGTTCTAATTTTTTGCTATTCGGGTGAAATCACGGTATCGAATTTTTGGATGCAATACAATGCCTTCTCTATACGCTATGTACATAGTACGTACAGAGAAAGTAATCTAATATATGCATCAAAAACGGAAAGTGGATACATGCGAAACTTGGAGGTCAAACATGTTTTAAATAATAAACCTCCCAAAATGATATTGTTTAAAATATAAGTGTGAGCCACTCATAAAGTATCAGATGTATGTATGTGTATTACAATAGATTTCTCAAGTAGAAAGCAGTTAAGTTCGATTGGATAGATTTACGAATGTTCCCGATGAACGACGAAGAAAACACGACAGCTTGACAGTTCTTGTATTTTGTGTGCTCTGTTGCTGGCGGTATATTTTTGAAGTAGCTGAAAGAAGGCTGAACTTTTTTTATGTGAGAAGGCAATCTGCTAACATTTGTGAAGGAGATTTTATTTTATACTCATAGCTACCATTCTCCTAAATTCGTGGACTATCGGAAAGGAAGGTTTAATGGCCGTGCGTGACCATGGTTAACCACTCGTCTGTCATCAAGGCAACCTGAGTTCGATCTCAGGCGAACGCATGTGAGATTTGTGATGGACAAAGTGGCGCAGGAGTGGCTTTTGTGCGGATTCTTCGGTTTCCACCACCATCGCCAATGATTTCAAATGAGCATTGACGTTGTTTTGAAGATAGAATTCCTCTTCATGTTAATGGCTCTCCGCAAACGTCGTAAAGTACGAAGATGTTCAAAACAACGTCACTGCTCATTTTTTGAAGCGGGTATGGCAAAGCTTGTGCACAGGTATGATAAATGTCTCAACTGTTTCTGTGATTATGTAGAAAAGTAACCATAAGTGTACAAAACTTTTAGTAATAAAATAATTGTTTTATATAAACTTGTCTTGTATTTATAGCCTATTGGATGTTGAAAATAAAAGGCCCTCGTACAATGATAAAATATCTCTGTAGCATATCTTTAAACAAGGTCTTGATCCAAAATTCGCCCCATTCAACAAAGTATTAGAATCTTACATATGGCAAGAATTGTGCCAACTACCAAACTAGAAATGTATTTGAGGCTCCGTACCAGAAAAGTATAAGTATTTTAAAGGTGAAACTAGTAACAAGGATTGTGTGCTTTATGGTGCCCTACATTTTTTGTTTTGTATTTTTTGTCTATCTCTTACGGTTTACCAGTTATGAGAAATTTCCGCAAAATTCATGCAGAATAAATATGTTTTCAGAGGCTATTCCCTGAAAATTCAGGATACATATTTTATTTACCATGTACATATCTTAAATATAAGAGATTTTAATCAAAATCGCTGGAGCTATTTTTGAAAAAATCAAAATTTTCTAAATATTTTCCATGTAACGGGTATTTTCTTGAAAATCTTCGTGTTTCATCCTTGGAAGTTACTGGTCTTAAATATGAAGTTTGGTATACGATGGGCTTTTCGTGTTTGAGCTATGCTGCTCACAAACACACAGATTCACATAGACAAACACATACAGACACACACACACACAGATTCACATAGACAAACACACGCAGACACACACACACACATACACACGGACATTTCTCTAAAAATGCTTTTTTTTTTTTTTTTTTAGGTATTCAGGGGGTCTCAAGGCATGTATTTCCGGTGTGATCTCGGTTTCGAATTTCTGGGTGCAATCCAATAACTTCTCTAAAAGCTATGTATACAGTATATGTAGAGATAGTAAAAGAATTGCTCCTAGGCAGGCATAAACGCAAGAGTCAACGACGGGCGTGTTGAATTTGGGTTCTGGCCATTATAAACTAACACACAACTCATTGTGCAAGGAACAAAAAACCACCACTGCTAGCAGAACCAGTACCTACACATTGTATTCTCACTGCAGTGTACGAGACCTGCTTTCTCTAGCGCAAAGTCAAACGAGATAGTGACGCCTAATTCGCCGTGTCCAGAAATTATTTTTCCTAGTTTTTTGCTTTCTCTACACGCAATATGTACATAGTGTATAGAGAAGATATTGTATTCCACCCAAATTTTCGATGCCGAGATTTCACCAGAGTCTGTCTTTATATCCATAAAAAGCATTTTTAGAGAAAGATCCGTGTGTACATGTGTCTGTAAACGCGATAATTCAAAAAGTCGGTAAAATACCAAACTTGGTAATAAGCATAGTATCTTCAAGAATGCGACACGAAGATTTTGAGGAAACTCCTCCTACCCTAAACTACCCTTTACATATACATTTTTTTAAATATTTTAACTTTCTCAAAAATGGCTCTACCGATTTTGATTAAAATACCGTACATCATAGATACGAAAAATAAGTGTATATCTTGAATTTTCTGGAAATAGCCTCTGAAGACCTCTTTATTCTGGATGAAAGTTGCTGGATTTTGCTTAACTAGTAAACCATAAGAGATAGACAAAAACTTACTACATAAAATATGTAGATTTCGTTGAAACATACAGTTTATGTCATATACGTTTTTTTCGTGAAGTTAACCATTTTTGAAATATTCCTTGTTATTAGTTTCAGTTTTAAATTTACAAATAACACTTACATGTAGTGTTCAAACAGATTTTAGTGCATTACCCAGGAGATGTAGATTTAAATGTTAATATTTACGTGCTTTAGAATGCTATCATAGCAGTATATACATGAACATTTTGAGTCGCAGGTAATTAAGCAACATTGCATGGAAGATGAATGCCTAAACTCACCATCTGATCCTGAAAATGTTGTATTGCTGTCCATAGTTTCTTGCATGCAAAGAATATGTGATCGCAATCTTCTACCTGTCCAACACAATAATCGCAGAAAGGAGTATTCTTAATAACAATCCGATTGAGATGTTTAGCCAAGCATCCACGATTGAATTTTAAACGGGCTATAGTTGTTAAACCTTTCCTTGAGGCTTTCGTACCGTCATACCACTGTTTTTCGGGTTTGTCAGGATGTATTGAAAAAAAATCTGATGCGTACCATTCACATGACATTCTCTATATCCCTGCAATAAATTATTCTTAAAAAGCTTAAACTTCTATTTACTTTATGCTAATCAGAAAAAAATTTAGCAGAAATACACTTATTACTTGCCTCCTTGTAAGAAGAAGCGAAATAAGGGACTACCATAGGTTAAAGTGATAGTCAAAAGCAGATTGCTATGTCAATTAAGTTGCTTTGTTTATATGGATAGGAGTTGACAAGTTCCTGTATGAGAAAAGTATACGTTTTTCATAGCAGCAACCAAAAATAAGGAATATCTCAAAAAGGAGGAACTCCACAAAAAAGGTATAGAACATAAATTGTGTGCTTTAACGTGCTCTACATTTTTTGTTTGGTAAGATTTTGTCCATCTCTTACGGTTTTGCAGTTATTCAAAATTCAGTAAAATACATCCAGAGTAAACTACTCTTCAGAGGCTATTCCCAGAAAATTCAAGATATACATTTTGTTTGTCAGGTAAATGTCTTTAATATACGAAATTTTAATCAAAATCGTTAGAGCCAGTTTTGAAAAAATCAAAATTTTCGAGAAAAGTTCCATGTAAAGGGTAGTTGGGGGTGGGAGTATTTTTCTCAAAATCTTCGCGTCGCATCCCTGGAAGATGCTAAACTTAAATACCAAGTTTGGTATATTAACGACTTTTCGTTTTTGAGTTATCATGTTCACAGACACACGGACACCACACACACACACACACACACGGACCATTTTCTGAAAGTACTTTTTTTGGATACAGGGGACCCTAAAACATATACTTCCGGTGAAACCTCGTTATCGAATTTTTGGGTGGAGTGCAATACCTTCTCTATACACTATGTACATCGTGCGTATAGAGAAAGTAATAATGTTTGCCTTTAAATTGTGCTGAATTTTTCCGCCAGTTGTTCCAAGATGCCTTAACTTTATTGCTAACCAAGGGAATCAGATCACTTGCAAATGCATGTGGATACGATTGGCCAAACATCGTTGTAGATGTTGCTAAATTGTCTGCAATTATATTTCCATTTTATTCCTGAGTGAGCTTTAATCCAAACTAATGTATATTTTCCCTTCGTTGTTAATTTTCCCCTTCTACTTACAAAAAGGCATTTTTGGTAATGTTTATTTAGATTATCATGAAGTAGATAGAAGAATAAGCTCTTTAACAATAATTTATTACAGAGATAAAGTCATGTGAATGTAACACATGAGATTTTCATATTATGCTCTACTTACCTGTGGGGTTTCTCACTAGTTAATTCAATACCCCATTAGCTCATTTTACTCGGTATATCCATTTATATACCTTTGCCTTTGTCAATCCATGGTACTCTAATATTGATGCTGAATATTAAAACTTTCTAACCTCAAAATTATGTTATAATAATAACATATACATACAATAATGTCTTCTATAACCAAGCATTATCTGTTAATTTTCAAATTTGACTGAATAATTAGTACAATTGCGTATGATGGGCTACCTTTTAGATATGAAAGATTTTTTAATGTCTTAAATGTTACCTAGATTTTTACTTTCTGTACACGTACTATGTACATAGTGCATTCCACCCAAAAATTCTATACAGGGATTTCACCAGAAATACACCATTTATGGTCCCCTGTATCCAAAACAAGCAGTTTCAGAAAAAGGTCCGTGTTTGTGTGTGTGTGGGTGTGTGTTAACACGATAACTCAAAAACGAAAAGTCGGTAAAATACCAAACTTAGTATCTTCCAGGACCTTCGAAAATGTTTAGAAAACTTCCCCATCCCAAACTACCCTTTACATGGAAAACATTTTGCAATTTTTATTTTTTAAAAAGTGGCTCAAACAATTTTGATTAAAATACCGTATATCTATTACAATATATATGTATATAAATTGTAATTGTATTTCATTGTATGTCATACTGTAAACGTAAGACTTTCTCTGATTTTTTATTCATTTATACACCAGCCGTGCGAAGCCGGGACGGGCAACTAGTATATATATATATATATATATATATATATTATAAACAAATGAATTGCCGAAATATATGTACGAGCATCAGTTCCAAACGACTGCACTAAATTGGACAATTCTTTTTTTGTTGTGTTTGTTATTGCCACGACAAGGTTTGTGGAAAAGAAAATGTTTAAAAATAGTACGGGAAAGTTTTTAAAGTCTCATAATATGAATAATAATAGTGCCAAGCAAACGCATTTCGGTTAATAGCGGCCAGATGGCAGTGTTATCACAGTTATTTGTTGCTAAATGACTAATTGGTTGCTAATTTCCCTTCCCATTCAATGTTAAGGTAACGCACCAGTTTATCGAGACAATAACGCAATGCAGCAGTGAAATTCAAATACATTTTCATATATTGACTGTCTTTTCCTTACTCCTTTCGTTTAAAATAAAGAAGCAAAGAAGCTTTCCCGGCGACGAATACCTAGAGTAAGTACTTATTTATTTGCCGCTAGATGGCCGTTGTAGTATTTTTCCTCCCTATTCAATGTTAAGGTAACGCCAGTTTATCGAGACAATGACGCAACCTAGCAGTGAAATTCAAATACATTTTTACTTTCTCTAGCACAATATGTACAATGTACATAGGGATAGAGAAGATATTGTAATGCACCCAAAAACTCGATACCGAGATTTCTCCGCAAATATATGTTTTGGGGTCCCCTGAGTCCAAAAAAAAAAACATTTTTAAAAATGTCCGTGTGTGTGTGTGTGGGTATGTCTGTGTGTGTGTGTGTGGACAGCACAGCCCCAAAACGAAAAGACCGTTAAATATCAAACTTGGTATTTAGGTTTAGTATCTTCCAAGGGGGCATCACGAAGATTTTCAAAAAATCCCCCTGCCACAAACTACCCTTGACATGGAAAAAAAACAAAACCAAAATGTTGATTTTTTTTAAAAATGGCTCTAACATGGTGATTAAAATCCTTATATTAAAACTATTTATGTCCGAAATAAAATGTATATCTTGAATGTTTGGGGAATAGCCTCTGAAGACCTCTTTATTCTGGATGAATTTTGTTTAACTGCTAAACCGTAAGAGATAGAAAAAAACTCACTACACAAAAAATGTACAACACGTCAAAACACACAATTTATGTCCTTTACGTTTTTGTTGTGGAGGTAACCGTTTCCGAGATATACTGGTTTCAATTGTGAAGTACTTAAACTTTTTTTCAGACAGGAAGTGTCCGTTTTTCTTTTATTCTACTCCTGGCCAGGCAAAGAAGTGATTTGCAGTGGTAATCGCATGACAATAGCTTTTAAAACATTTGACAATCATTTTAGCATAGCGCATTCCCTTATTCTCTCCTACTTATAAGGAACTAAGCCATATGAGAACCTTCTGCTAATATTTATCTCGATTAGCATTGTGTACAAAGAAGAATAATCTTTTGTAGGAGGTTTGTAGAGCAGCTAGAGAAAGTTATGTGAGTGTAACACATCAGATTTTTATGTATTAACTCCTTTCTTTACTCCTATCGTTTAAAATAAAGAACCAAAGAAGTTTTCCTGGTGATGAACACCTTATAAATTTGTAGCAGATGGCCGTAGTACTGTTCAATTTTCTTCTCCATTCAATGCCAAGGGAATGCACCGGCTATGGAGTCAATTGCGCAAGATAACAGTGAAAAGCAAATATATTTGTCTACTATCGTTTCCTTGGCCATATCGTTTAAATACATAAATAAGCATTTTTGTTGTAAATATTTAAAATAAAACAAATTATAAACAATGCACATAACCAATAATCCTTCTTAGAATCCGAAAATGGCGAAGAAATGACGGGACCCGTACAGCAAACCATTAAAGGTTAACTTCCTATTACAGATGTTGGTTATTTGAGGTTATGTGCTACATGAGCTAGCTAAAGGTGACTTCATCAGAACATGAAGATACCCACGTCACCATTACACTGCAATTGCGGTGCTCTTATACATTTAATCAAGTAATATTTTGGGTTAAATGGATACATTTAATACACAAAGCTGTCATCACTTATCACTTGCCCAACCAGATCCACTTGCTCTTTAGTTATATTATTGTTAGCCTTAAAATGACTATTTTGATATAGAAGAAAATAAAGAAAGAGATGGAAAACATTAGGAGTAAAGGAAAGAAAGAGATTCGGATGAAGCATAAATGTTATTTTGCGATTTTCTCCTTGATATAATTCATTACCTATTTTAGTGTTTACCCGCTACACTATGAAAGGGCTGCCATTATTGTTATTATGCCAACGGCATCCTTGCTTACCGAAGCTGTTAACTGTATATGTCATCCTTTCCACGCTACCTTAAGGGTGAGCTGACTTAATCCTTTTCGCAATACCAATAATACATGCTACATTGCGCAAATCACTGCTCTTTAAAGATACAAAGGCATTATTAGATATTGGCAATGGGAAAATTTATGTTGATACTTTTACTGACCTTATTTCGCTTCCACTAGATTCTTGTCACTTCACAACGTCAAAGGAACAATTAGTATCAAAGTGTTCCCAAATGTTGGTGCAAATTACAAAAAAAATACTTGGTTGAGCGAACGAGCCATTTTAGCAGCATAAGAATGTGGATTATTTGAATATAAAAAATCAGAGCAAAATATATGGACAAATGCATACATTTAAGTAGATCGATTCCATTACCATTCCAAATGAAATTGGCAATTATCTAATTGAATTCCTGAATTCATTGGGTTTACCAAGATTCCACCACACAATTTACAGCTCAAGGTTGACTCGGTAATAATTATGCTACCATACAAGACTCGCAGTTAAAAAATATTATGAAAATTTTGATTTAAGCTAATATAATCATAGGACAGTTCAAAGGCGAGGATGTGCTTATTGCAAGAATACCACTAATGTCAACCTACTTTCCTTTTGAATTTAAGCGTGTTCTGTTTCCCGTGCGCCTTGGATTCGCAAAAACAAAAAATCCCAGGGGCAATCGTTAGATATGTGTGAAATATGCCCCGCGCTATTTATTTTCTCTCCGGAAGGAAAATTGTACATAACAAGGCATTACAATAAAGTATTGTCAAATTATTTAATTGTAATTTTATTTCATTGCATAGTCGTATTGTAAACGGAAGATTTTGTCTCAGTTTTTTCATTAGGTACACCACCCGTGTGAAGCTAGATAAAGATATTTATATTGCAAATAAAAAGTTTATCTTGAAAATTCTGGGAATAGCCTCTAAAGACCTCTTTTATCCGAATGAATTTTGCTGAATTTTGCGTAGCTTGTAAACCGTAACAGATATACAAGAACTGACTGGACATAAAGTGTAGATCTCGTTAAAGCACACACTTTGTCATATTCATTTTTTCGTGGAATTGACCATTTATGAGATATTCTTGGTTATTAATTGATTCACATTTAGAATACTTTTTCTCACACGAAAAGTTGTAAGCCCCTGGCCCTGCATTGAAACGGTTTTCAATCACATGACTAACACCTTTTGAAACATTTGACTATCCCTTATTTGCCTGCTACTTACAAGGAAGCAAGTAATTAAAACAACTACCTTGGTTGTTTACCTTGGTTGTCATAAACCTTTAACAATAATTTGTTACAGCGATGTAGAGCAAGTCATGTGAATGGAACGCATAGGATTTTACTTTCTCTACACGTACTATGTACATAGTGTATATAGAATGTACTGTAATATATCAAAAAATTCGATATCGAGATTTCATCGGAAATACATGTTTTGGGTCCCCCTGAATCCAAAAAAAAAAAAACATCTGAAAACACGTCCGTGTGTGCGTGGGTGTGTACGTGTATGTGTGTCTTTGGACAGCATAGCTCAAAAACGAAAAGACCGTTAAATAGCAAATTTTGTAGTGCCATTTGGTGTCTTGCAAGGGTGCGACACAAAGATTTTCAAGAAAATCCCCCCATCTCCAACTATCCTTTATATGGAATTTTTTTTTCGAATATTTTAATTTTCTCAAAAATGGCTCTATCGATTTTGATTAAAATATCGTGTATTATAGATATTGTTACAATACAAAAAATATACAGCACATTAAAACACACAATTTATGTTATGTATAATTTTTTCGCGGAGTTGATTATTTTTGAGATATTCCTTGTTATTGGTTTCATCTCTGAAAAAAATATACTTTTTTCCTAGAGGAATTTGTCAACTAAGTCATGTGAATGGATCACATCAGATTTATTGAATGTGTGTCGTCAACGTTTATTACTGTTTAAGCTACCAATTCAGTAAAATCACACATATCTTGGCAACTAAACTAAACTCCGGGCCATGGCATACCGCACGACCCTTGCGTCCATTAAGTACACCCTGGACCAGGCCTCCCAGAGAGAAAAATCCCCCTGCCGGTACTGGGGATCAAATCCGGGCTTCAGCTTGGTAAGCAACCACTCTATCACCGCACTAAGGAGACTAAGCACATATCCTGATATACGAGATGCATACTGAAAGTCATGAGCAACACTGTTTTACAAGCTTAATATTTATTTTTAAGCCAAACCAAATATATCATCATAATCTACAGACTTTCTTTCACTTTTCGACATAGTCTCCATTGTTATGCCTACATTTTTCCCATCGTTCTACAAGTTTGAAAATGCCCTTGTGATAGAACTCCGTTCCAGCTGCCCGCAGACCCTGACGCACTGCTTTCCGAATATCCTCCAGCGTCTCGTAGCGTTGGCCACGCATCTGCTCATTCACAGAACCGAAAAAAGATGGTAGTCGGAGGGTGCCAAGTCGGGACCGTAGGGAGGATGTGGAAGAGTTTCCCACCCTAATGCCCTGATCTTCTCCATAGTGGCACGGGCAGTATGCGGACGCGCATTATCCTGTTGAAGGATGATCCTCTTTCCAGGGCGTTTATCACGCAAAGCCCGACGGAGCTTCAGAAGTGCCTTGATGTAGCGGGCAGAATTTATAGTTTGTCCAGGTTCAAGAAAGTCAACCAGAATGCAGCCTTGTGCATCCCAAAAGACAGTTCCCATAACTTTTCCTACAGATTGCACTGTCTTGGCTTTCTTTCGATGGTGAGTTCAAGTGGTGCCATTCCATACTCTGAGGTTTCGTTTCTGGCTCATAGTGATGGAACCAGCTCTCATCTCCAGTCACAATACACGTCAAAAATTCATCACCTTCATTATGAAATCTCTGAAGAAGGTTTTGTGCAATGGTTCTTCTCTGAAGTTTGTGGTCTTCAGTCAATAAACGGGGTACCCAACGGGCACAGACCTTTCGATAACCCAAGCTGTGGATCATTTCTTGCACTGCACTATGTCCTATTCCAAGTTTCGCAGCAATTTCATTCACAGTGAAACGCCTATCTCCTGTAATGAGCTCATCAACTCTTTCCTTGTTGCGTTCTGTAGAGGCAGTTCGAGGACGCCCGCTACGAGCCGCATTTTGCAGACTCGTGTTTCCATCTTTGAAATGTTTCACCCATCTTCTAACACTGCTGGCACCCATGCAGACACCTCCATACGCACGTTGAAGTCTGAGATGAATTTCAGGAGCAGATTTTCCTTCTTTCACAAGGAATTCAATGACAGCACGCTGTCGAAACGAAACATCAATGTCAGCCATTTTTCAAACACCGTCTGTGGTCACGTGATAGAAGTTAATGACGTCACAATATGTCAACATTTGGCTTAAAGTCTGTAGATTACGATCTGCAATTCGTTTCGTTACATTGTTGAAATTTAAATTTTAAAATGGGTTGCTCGTGACTTTCAGTATGCCCCCCGTAGAAGAAAAACATATAGATGCTTATACACATCTAAAATGTTGGATAGGGAGAGTCAGACTGAAAAATTCAATGCTTTAGCCGGGATTTAAACCACGGATTTCCCAATCACTAGCCGGTTGCTCTGCCACTGAGCTACCATGGCAATATGCCGGCATAGCATTGAATTTCTCAACTGACTTGCACGTATCCCGGTAAACCAAACAAGGTGATCTCTAATTATTTTGAGATGACAGCGACTTACGATGTTGTAAGCGCTTTAAGCCTATGATTCGTAGTATTGCCAACTCTTATAGTTAATGGGTATTGGTTTAATTAATCCGTGTGTAGGACAGGAATAGGATAGGCAGGTTCAGACTGAAAATGTTTTTAACCTTACATTTTTACTTTCTCTATACGCACTATGTACATAGTGTATAGAGAAGGTATTGCACTCCACCAAAATCGATACCGAGATTTCACCGGAAATATATGTTTTGGGGTCCCTAATATCTAAAAAAAGCATTTTCACAAAAAGGTCCATGTGTATTCGTGTGTCCGTGTGTCCGTGTGTCACTGTGTCCGTGTGTCTGTGAACACGATAACTCAAAAACGAAAATTCGGTAAAATAACAAACTTGGTATTTAAGTTTAGTATCTTCCAGGGATGCGACACGAAGATTTTTAGAAAAATCCCCCCATCCCAAACTACCTTTTACATGGAACTTTTTTCAAAAATTTCGATTTTCTAAAAAATGACTCTAACGATTTTGCTTAAAATATCGTATACTAAAGACATTTACCTGACAAATAAAATGTATATCTTGAAATTTCTGGGAATAGATTCTGAAGGGTAGTTTATTCTGGGTGGATTTAACGGAATTTTGAATAACTACTAAACCTTAAGACATAGACAAAAACTTACACCATAAAAAATGTAGAGCACGTTAAAATACACAATTCATGCTATATACGTTTTTTCGTGGAGTTCATTATTTTTGAGAATTCCTTGTTTTTGGTTTCTGCTATGAAAAACTTATACTTTTCTCATACAGGAATTTGTCAACTGCTGTCCATACAAACAAAGGAACTTCACTGGCATAGCAACCAGCTTTTGACTATCACTTTAACCTATGGTACTCCCTTATTTCGCTTCTACTTACAAGGAAGCAAGTAATATGACTATTTCTGCTAAACTTTTCTGATTAGCATGAAGTAAATAGAAGTATAAGCTTTTTAAGAATAATTTGTTGCAGAGATGTAGAGAAAGTCATGTGAATGGTACAAATCAGATTTTTCTCAAATAGATTAACTTCTAATGAATACAATGTCAGCATTAACTATGATACATTTAATCACCTTAATTATAAAGTGAAAATCCAAATCATATTACTTTCAATATAATCTACATAGTACATTGAGGAGGTATTGTATTCCTCGTAAATTTTCAATGCCGTGATTTCACCGGTTTACACGTTTACAGACCCCCTTGGATAAAAAACATTAATAATTTTTACTTTTTCTAGCACATATGGACATTGGATAGATAAGAGACTATATTCCATCCAAAAATTCGATAAGATATTTCACCATAGATAGATGTTTCGAGTCCCCATAAATCCAAAAAAGCTATTTTTTATAAACATGTCCATATAATGGTCTATGTGCGCGCCCGCGTGTGTGTATGTGTGTGTGCGCGCGCGACTGTGGGCCACATAGCTAAAAAGAAACGCCGGTTAATTACCAAATTTGCTATTTAAGTTCTGTATTTTCCAAGGATGCGACATAAAGATTTTCAAGTAAATCTACTCACCCCGAACTACCCTTTACATGGAACATTTTTCGGCAATTTTGATTTTCTATAATATGTCTCAATGCCATATGTTTAAGATATTGTTAAGGAAAATGAAGTGTATATCTTGAATTTCTGAAAATGGCACCTTTTCGTTCTGGAATACAATTGTATAACATTAAATAATATTCTGAGTTATTGGTTTAGTATTAATCTATTTAAACTTTTCTCAAACGGGAAGTTGATCTTTCTCTTTGCCTCTCTTTTATTTACTCCTAGCAAGCAAACAAAACCGAATTCCAAATGTTTCACATAGAGACCGGCTTTTAAAAGATTTGAAGCCTTAGCCAGCGCATTCCCTTATTTCCCTTTAACTTAGAAAGAAGCAAGTAATAAAACCAATTCTGGCAATTTTATCTTGAATAGCAAGGTGTACTACCTGTCTGAAGACTGAATGCTGACGGCCACGAGTGGAAGCCTGAGTAAACACAAACAGATAAGACGTATTACGTCATCACTCCCGGTGCATGCCCTGTACAGTTCTGGAATGCAGCGGCTGAATCTCATACACCGCCGCGTGCAGTCATACGCTTACAAAGTAAAATATTAATATGCATTAGTGATAAAGAAAACAGCAAGTTGAACCTGTTGTGGATCGTTTAGTTTATTCCTGTTTACATACGCTGTGCTGATGTTTTGATGGTCAGACTGTACTGTACTATACACTAGCCTTCTCTGACCGCTCTAAACCGTGCCATGCTACACCAGCGACCTCCCTTAACAACTGCATTCTTTCGTCAGACAAGTAGTTGATAAACGAATACTCTTTGAAAAAAGATGTTTGTGAAACAGCTAGAGAAATCCATGTAAATGACTTTTACAGTTAGATGCAAAATAAAATATTATATTCTCCAGTAAATTGTCACACACAAATTCCCATGAAATATTTGTAATAGCTTAGGTTTATTCAAAATCGAAAGCTCGAAAACTGTTTACTAGCCAAATCAAGAAGAAAACGTAAGTTCAGAATGGAAGGCATCTGATTTTTACTTTCTCTACACGAACTATGTACATGTATTGTATTGCACGCAAAAATTCAATACCAGAGTTCACTGGAAATACATGTTTTGGGTCCCCCTGAATCCAAAAAAAGCATTTTTAGAAAAAAGTCCGAGTGTGTGCGTGTGTGTGTGTCTGAGTGCCTGTGGACAGCATAGCTCAAAAACGAAAAGACCGTTGAATACCAAACTTGGTATTTAAGTTTGGTATCTTCCAAGGACGTAACACGAAGATTTTCAAGAAAATCCCCCCCCAGCTACCCTTTACATGGAACTTTTTTCGAACATTTTCACTGCCTTAAAAATGGCTCTGACGATTTGATTAAAATATCGTATATTAAAGATATTTACCTGAAAATAAAATGTATATCTTGAATTTTCTGGGAATAGCCTCTGCAGACTACTTTATTCTGCATCAATTTTACGGAATTTTGCATAGAATTTTGTAAGAGATGGACAAAAACTTACCACACCAAATTTAGAGTACATTAAAACACACAATTTATGTTATATATATTTTCGTGGAGTTGATCGCTTTTTAGATATTCCTTGTTTTTTGGTTTCAGTTTTGAAAAACTTTTTCTCATACAGGAATTTGTCAAATCCTGTCCATACAAACAAAGGAACTTCAGTCACCTAGCAACCAGCTTTAGTCCATCACTTTAGCTTATGGTTCTCTCTTATTTCACTTCTACTTACAAGGAAGCAGATAATAAGACTATTTCTGCTAATTTTTTCTCGATTAGTATGAAGTAAAAAGGAGCCTAAGCTTTTTAACAATAAATTGTTACAGAGATGTAGAGAAATTCATGTGAATTGAACACATTAGATTTTTTTTAGTTAGTTGCGAAATAAAATATTAGATTCTGCAGTAAATTGTGACATACAAACGCTCATGAAATGTTTGTAATGACTTAATTTTATTCAAAGTCGAAAATTTGGAAACTGTTTATAGACCAACCGAAGAATAAAACGTAAATATGCTCGTAGGCTTTAATGGCAGTGTTATTATTAGTAAAATATAACATTTCCGGGCTTGTAGGCCGTGATCGAATAATACAATTATTAAAATTTGACGTTTCGTCCTCAGCTGTGGAGGCCATCCTCAGAAATGAAGCCTCCCACACTACTCACACAGACACTCAAAGTCGAAAATTTGGAAACTGTTTACAGACCAACCGAAGAACAAAACGTAAGTTCAGAATATATGCTTCAATATTTATAATCGCTAATTATCAGGAATATTCTTGTTGGACTATGTTTGTAATGGATAGATAGACTCTACCGCACAAACCAAGCTTCTGCAAACAGAATATCGCAATGGAAAAGCTTTGCTCGCCGTTCTTGCAAATCAAAGGTGCTCAAGGCTGTTTTTGCCTTGAAGCCAGACCGTAGGGGGGAATACACTGAATGTCGCAGTGTTTATTTTAAATTTGCTGAGAAACAGCAGGTTCTGTAAATATGCGCGGCAGAGATCCAAGAACGTAACTCGTGTTTGTACCAGATTTTCGGTAAAACATCGGGGGATTTCAGCACCTGCCTGTATGCATGTAAATTGCAAATTAACGTTGCGTCAAACGGATTCCATCTAGTCATAGGTAAGTGTGTGTCCATGTAAACATGGCAAGGAGGCACACATACGCGTGTTTGCGCGCAGGAAGCGTCACATCATGCGTGCTTGTTACACACATCTCAAGTCTCCGTCAGCGCGTCAAAGGGAATCCTGGATATTCCTTTTAATTATTCCAACCACTGGAGAGGTGAATTCTGCTGAGAACTGCCTTTTATTTGCCGGTGAATACCTTGTGGACCGC
The DNA here is from genome assembly GCA_030762935.1 of Hymenopus coronatus. Lineage (NCBI taxonomy): Eukaryota > Metazoa > Arthropoda > Insecta > Mantodea > Hymenopodidae > Hymenopus > Hymenopus coronatus. The sequence goes on from CM060883.1 coordinate 76,221,915, forward strand.
GGTTTTATTCCTTCACTTCTGAGCACAATCTCATGGGGAAATGTATTCAGTAATGAGTGGCTTTTCCTACTATATATTTGCAACTCAGAGGTTGTCGCACAGGACAGGAAAATATCTGCTTTCCTATTGTTGTGTATTCCATATAGAGTCAGACTGAAAAATTCTACACCATAGCCGGTATTTGAACCACGGATCTTCCGGTCTCTACCTCTGATCTACCATGGCATAGAGTCGCCCTCCGTGGTGTAATGGTTACCATGCTAACTTCGCGGGCTCAAACCCGGCGGAGAACGATGTAAAAATCCTTAGCATGGCTTCCCTCGGAAGGGAAGTACAGCCGTTGGTCCCGTATCATAGATTTACCGCACGTAAAAGAACCTCAAGCATGACACAGAGGCCCCTGAGCAAAATTAAGTGGTCTTTCATACCCAGTATAGAATGGAACCACAGCAGTTAAAGAGCGTCCATAAATACAACTCCATTTACATTTAACGGTATAGCACTGAATTTCTCAACTGATTTCCCGGTAAACCACAAGGTGATCTAAAATTATTTTGAGATGACAACCCCAATGGCGGCTTACAATGTTGTAAGTACTTAAGTTCCAGGATTCATGGTATAGCCAACTATTATGGAAAATGATGATAATTTTAATTGTTTTCTCACAGAAACCGTGTGTAGGATAGGAGTTGGATTGGTAGAGTCATACTCAAAAAATCAATGCCGTAGTCAAGATTTGAACCACAGAAATCCTGGTCTCTAGACGGTTGCTCTACCACTGAGCTACCATGGCAACATGCCGGTATAGCGTTGAATTTCTCAACTGACGCGCATGTTTCCCAGTAAACCACAAAGGATCTCAAATTATTTTGAGATGACAACCCCAATAGCCACTTACTTTAAGTCCCAGAATTCATAGTATAGCCAACTATTATGCTCAATTAATATTGAGGACAAGAGTTGGATAGGTAGAGTCAGACTGAAACAGGTGAGTCGGATAAGAAATGTAATACTACGCCGGCATGTTGCCATGGTAGCTCAGTGGTAGATCAACCGGTTAGACACAGGGAGATCTGTGGTTCAAATCCCGGCATGGCGTTGAATTTTTCAGTCTGAACCTAATCTTGGCCATTCCTTTGGCATTTTAATAGTGGGGCTGAATTGCTAGTTAAATATTGCTTCCACAGGACAGGAATTGGAAAGTTAGACTACAAAGTTCAATGCATTTCCTGTATTTCAACTACAGATATGTTCTCTGTCCAGTTATACATACACTTGGTGAAATATTTTACATTTACTGTGTGCTATACGTTCAGTTTGGTTATGAACAATTTGTGGAATAGTTATATTATTGTGATTTCGAACTACGGCCGTAGTCACTGAACTGTATGAACGGCTTGCTTCGTAAGACATAGCTCATTGTCGGCATCCATTATTACACCTGAGCGGGTGGACATATGTGTTGTAAGGTTATTTGAAGCCAGTTATTGTTACACTTGAGTGAGTTTGTGACGCCTGCGGTGTTACTGGAAATTTCCTGGCACGTGATCGAAAGATATAAAAGTGGGAATGAGGCCATGTTCAGAGTTCATTTTCAACTGGGAGCGCCTAGCGAGCAGCAGTTGATTCAGTTTTAACGGGAAATGCATAACTAACAATAATATTCGTCGAAGCGAACGTCGAAAGAGGAGTACACGGCAGAACTGTTACGAAAACACTGAATAAAGACAGATATTTGTGAGCAGATTCAGTTTGTTTCAGAGATAAAGCGTTGCTTGCTGGAATAAAAACAGATTTTTATTTTCGCTACACATACTATTTAGGGGAAGTCCGTGCAATTTGGACCAGTTAACTTGAAATGCTAATATCTGGATAGAAAGCCTTCCTCAAAGTCCACAACTTACTTTTATGTGTTAATGAGATCAACTTCTACCACTATGAGAGTTTTCAAGGTTTAGTCCTAGCTACTTACTTTGCAAATTATAATTATATTTTTTACTTTCTCTAGCCCCATATGTACAATGTACATAGGGATAGAGAAGGTATTTTAATGCACCCAAAAATTCGATACCGAGATTTCAAAGGAAATATATGTTTTGGGGTCCCCTGAGTTCGAAAAAAGCATTTTTAAAAAAAGGTCCCTGTGTGTATGTGTGTGTCTGTGGACAGCGTAGCCCCAAAACAAAAAGACCGTTAAATACCAAACGTGGTATTTAGGTTTAGTATCTTCCAAGGATGCGACACGAAGATTTTCAAAAAAGAACTCCCCACCACAAACTACCCTTTACATGGAAAAAAATTCGAAAATTTTGATTTTCTTAAAAATGGCTCTAACGATTTTGATTAAAATCCCGTATATTAAAACTATTTATGTCCGAAATAAAATATCTATCTCGAATTTTTTTGCGAATAGCCTCTGAAGACCTTTTTATTCTGGATAAATTTTGCCGAATTTTGCTTGGCTGCTAAACTGTAAGAGATAGAAAAAACTCACTACACAAAAAATATAAATCTCGACAAAACACATAATTTATGTCCTTTACGTTTTTGTTGTGGAAGTAACCGTTTCCGAGATATTCCTTGTTATTGTCTTCAATTGTGAAGTACTTAACTTTTCTCAGACAGGAAGGTCCGCTTTGCTTTTCTTCTACTCCTGGCCAAGTAAAGAAGTAATTTGCAATGACATTCGCATAACGATTGCTTTTAAAACATTTGATAATCACTTTAGCATAGCGCATAACCTTATTTCCTTCTACTTATAAGGAACTAAGTAATAAGAACATTCTGCTAATGCTTATCTCGATTAGCATTGTGTACAAAGAAGAATAATCTTTTGTAGGAGTTGTGCAGAGCAGCTAGAGAAAGTCATGTGAGTGTAACGCATCAGATTTTTTTCTAAGGCATGTATTTTGGACCAGAGACGTGTAATTTTGTCTGAGAGGGTGTGTAAATTGGGCCACTATATAATACATTTATAATCGATTCGTATACTATTATATTCACCTTTAATGTTTGAAATTCACAATGGTATTTAGTTTAGAGCTGGAGTAATCATTACGTATGTCATTGTTTTTGTCTAAAATATACGAACGGGCAGATTAACTTTAACAACTTCCATTTCATCCAAATTTTGTGATTACTTAACGATTTAAAGATGTTGTTCCAAAATTAAAGGTGGATTTCATTGTTCACTCCACAATGCACCTGTAGCAATAGTAATAAACTGAATCACTGATATCAACAAGTTTTCATGAATCCATCCTTTGCACTGTATCCTCGTGAGATTTCCCACATACAACACAAAAAGTCTCTGCTGAATTTATATTTTCATCTTTATCAAAATTGATTTTCTTTTTACTTTCTCTATACTCACTATGTACATCGTGTATAGAGAATGTATTGCACTCCACCAAAAAATTCGATACCGAGATTTCACCGGAAATATATGTTTTAGGGTCCCCTGTATCCAAAAACAAAGATTTTCAGAAAAAGGTCCGTGTGTGTGTGTCCGTGTGTCTGTGAACACGAGAACTCAAAAACGAAAAGTCGGTAAAATACCAAACTTGGTATTTAAGTTTAGTATCTTCCAGGGACGCTACACGAAGATTTTGAGAAAAATCCCCCCACCCCAAACTACCCTTTACACGGAACATTTTTCTAAAATGTTGATTTTCTCAAAAATGGCTCTAACGATTTTGATTAAAATATCGTATATTAAAGTTATTTACCTGACAAATAAAATGTATAATTTGAATTTTCTGGGAATAGACTCTGAAGACTACTTTATACTGGATGATTTTTTTATAAGTACTAAACCGTAAGCGATGTACAAAAACTTAACCCACAAAAAATGTAGAGCACGTTAAAACACACAATTTATGTTATATACATTTTTTTCGTGGAGTTGATCGTTTTTGAGATATTCCTTTTTCTTGGTTTCAGCTTTGAAAAACATACTTTTCTCATACAGGAATTTGTCAACTCCTGTCCACACAAACAAAGGAACATCAGTCACATAGCAACCAGCTTTTGGCTTTCACTTTAATCTATGGTACTCCCTTATTTCCCTTCTACTTACATTAAAGCAAGAAATAAGACTATTTCTGCTTATTTTCGATTAGCAAGAAATAAATAAAAGATAAGCTTATTAACAATAATTTGTTACAGAGGCTTAGAGAAAGTCCTGTGAATGGAACACATAAGATTTTTATTCTTGAGTCTAGAAGTATTAGAGGCTGTCACTAAGATTTCTTTATGAGGAGTTCCTGTCAAGACATACCTGAAGCTAAAGTTCTTTGTCTTCTCTTTGAAGACTCTCCTGATGTATCATAGAAATATGCTGATTGTTCCTGTTTAAATATTCTTCTGATGTGGACGGAAGGAGACTTAGCTGGGATCAACAGATCAGATTTGGTCTGGACCAAATTAAACGACACAGCTCAAATTAATGATTATCGCATCTCTTATAATCCTAAGCTGAATTAATAAAATAAATCTCCATCACACTTACCTTGATATATTGAATGTTCCGTCGTTTTAGTTTGGTTTCCAAAGAAAGATCTTAGGTGGAAGAAAACACGATACCAAAAGCCGGACAAAATTACAGCCAAAACACTCTCAACAAAGATCACAACTTCCCTCCAAGGCTATTAACAACAAAATGCGGAAAATTGGAGGGAACGCTTACAACAAATGCTGCTCAAGATACCCCATTATTGGTGCTCCCAACTGTACCCATTTTCTTAAACTGATATCGATCCAAAATACATGCTGGTTCAAATTAAACGGCCTTCCCCTACATATTGTATAGAGAAGTATTTGTATTGCACCCAAAAATTCGATACCTACCGAGATTTCACCGGAAATACATGTTTTGATACCCCTTGAATACAAAAACAGCATTTTAAGCAAAATGTTCGTGTGTGCCTATCTGTGTGTGTGTGTGTGTGTATGTGAACATGAGGGCAGCATAACTCAAAAAGGAAAAGTCTGATAAAAACCAAATTTGGTATTTATATTTTCTATATTCCAAGGAAGAAACATCACACCCGCAACTAACCTTTACATGGAAAATTTTTCGAAAATTTAGATTTTCCCCAAAATATTAGAAATTAGAATTAGTCTATTAAATATATTTACATGAAAAATAAAATGTATATCTTGAATTTTCTGGAAATGGCTTCTGAAGGCCTGTTCATTCTGTTTGAATTTTGCATAACTGGTAAATTATAAGAAATAGATAAAAACTTACTACACAAAAAATGTAGATCTCGTTAAAGCAATTTGTGCCATATACATATTTTCGTTGAGCTTACCGTTTTCGAGATATTCCTTGTTATTAGTTTTAAAATACTTTTAGTTCTTCTCGACTCCTGGCCACGCAAAGAGACAGATATCAATCCCATAGCAACCTCATTTAAACCATTTGACCGTCGGTGTAGCCTAGTTTATTCCCTTATTTCCCTTCTACTTGTAAGGAACTAAGTAATATGACCGTTTCTGCTAATGTTCATCTTGAGTAGCGTGGAGTAAATAGAAAAATAGGCTTTTTAACAATAATTTGTTACAGAGATGTAGAGAAAATCGTGTGATTTTTTTGTTTGTTTTATTACTTACCACTAATGATTACAATAGTTTTGGTTTCAGTGGTCTTAAATTAAATTTTTTGCATTTAATAAAAAGAGTAATTTAATGTGAGTATGGTTTTTTCTTGTCATTCTGAATTGTGGTATGAGTTTGTAACTATAAGCATATATGCGGAATAAAGAATACTTTTCCGGGTTAATTATCGGCTTGAAATAGCAGCTAAAATCGGCGGTAATATTTAAACTGTTTGATACGATACAGAACGTAAGGAATTATACATTCAGTTCGTCATTTAATTATAGTGTATATAGCAGCTATATTCACTCTTAAAATAGACCCACAAGATTTGTATTTAAAAACCACACAGCGTAAATAATTAACACAAATTACTGTGCCTTATAATATTCAGATATGTGTGCACATTTGACAAAATAATAAAAAATATGGCAAGGTATATACATCTACAAATATACAACACACCTAAGGCGGACTATAATGATAATGTACCTAAGTCTCTAATGAATTATCTATAAATAAATGCGACACAAAAAAAGAAGGATAAGTAATAGGGCAGAACTACTGCATTGTATTACACCTCATAACCTAAATTAATCCACAAGCCCTTAAACGTCATAAATATTGATTTAGATTGTTGTTGTTGACAATATAATATAAATTTAATTATCTGTTCAATTAAAATAGCAGGAAAAAATGTGTGTAGTACATAAGCTCATAAAAATTCTTTCTATTATCACCTAAATGTAAATTCATGCACATTTTTACTTCCTCTAGCACATATGTACAATGTATATATTAGATAGGGAAGATATTGTGTATTTAAGTTGAGTATATTCCAAGGATTTGACAGGAACATTTTCAGGAAAATCTCCCCAACCCCAACTACCCTTTATATGGAACATTTTTAAAATGTGTATTTTTTCAGTACTTGCTTCAACGATTTTGATTATATTCCCATGTGACAAATGAAATGTAGAATCTGAATTCCTCTGAAGATCTCTGGATTACTTTTGCATAACCTTTGTATAACTGGTAAACCGCAAGAGAAGGACAAATCTTATCTACAACACAGAAAATGTAGATCATTTCCTATATATAAATATACAATACTTACTAAATGTGTATAGAAAGTATTGCATTCCATCCAAAAATTTTATACTGAGATTTCACCTGAAATACATGTTTTAGGGTCCTCTGAATCCAAAAAGCCTTTTTAGAAACAACGTCCATGTGTGTGTATGTGGACAGCATACTCAAAATTGAAACATCGGTCAAGTAACAAACTTTATATTTAAGTTAAGTTTTTTCTAAGGATGCGACACGAAGATTTTCAAAAAAATGCCTCCAACTACTCTTTGCATGGAACATTTTTCAAAAGTTTTGGGGTTATCAAATTATGGCTCTGACTATTTTGTATAACATTACATACTTTTAAGACATTTTTATTGCAAACGAAATTATAGGAACTATATAATAAAACCGCTTTTGATAGTGTTTATTTCGATTAGCTTGAAGTTGATAGAAGAATAAAGCTTCTTAACAATAACTTTTACAGACGTGTAGAGAAAGTCATGTGTCTAGTACACATCATTCTCTACACGTATATGTACACAGTGTATAGAGAAGATATTGTATTGCACCCAAAAATTCGATACCGAGATTTCACGGTAAATATATATTTTGAGATTCCCTGAATCCAAATAAAATAATTTTTCGAAAAGGTGTGTGTCTGTCTGTCTGTCTGTCTGTCTGTAAGCCTGTGGGCAGCATAGCTCATAAACGAAAAGGCTGTTAAATACCAAACTTACTATGTAGGTTTGGTATCATCCAAGGATGCCATACGAAGATTTTCAAGAAAACCCCCCTCGCAAACTACACATTACATGGAAAAAATTTCGAAAATTTTAATTTTCTGAAAAATGGCTCTAGCAATTTTGATTAAAATCCCGTATGTTAAAGATAAGAACATCCCAAAGAGAATGTATATCTTGAATTATCTGGGAATAGCCTTAGAAGACCTCTTTATTCTGAATGAATGTTGCCGAATTTTGGTTAACTGCTAAACCGTAAGAGCTAGACAGAAATTTACCACTCAAAAAATGTAGATCTCCTCAAAACACACAATTTATGTCCTTTACGTTTTTGTTTTGGAAGTAACTGTGTCCGAGATATTCCTAGTAATTAATTTCAATTGAAAAATACTTTTCTAAGACAGGAAGTGTTCGTTTTTCTTTTGAAATGACAGTCGCATAACGACAGCTTAAAATATTTGACTATCACTATAACATAACGCATTCCTTTAGTGACTATAAGGGACTAAGTAATAAGAACATTTTGCTAATGTTTATCTCGATTAGCATGCTGTAGAAAGTAGAAAATCTTTTGTAAGAAGTTTGTAGAATAGTTAGAGAAGGTCATGTTAGTGTAACATGTCAAATGTTTACTTTCTCTGCAGGTAGTATGTACATAGTGCTTAGAGAAGGTATTGTATTGGACCCAACAATTCGTTACAGAGATTTCACCGGAAATACACGTTTTAGGGTGCTCGTATCCAAAAGTTTTCTGTTAATGTTTGTCCAGAAGTGTATAGAATAAGCTTTTTAACAATAATTTATTACAAAGATGTAGAGAAAGTCTTGAGAATGGAATACATCAGACTTTCTTTTGTTTTACTCTGGCCAAACAAAGAAGCCAATTTCAATGACAATCGTATAACGATACCTTTTGAAACTTTTGACAATCGCTTTACAATAGCGCATTTGTATAGTTATTTTCTGCTAAGTAATAACAACATTCTGCTAATGTTTATCTCGATGCATGTTGTGTAGAGAAGAATTATTTTTGTAAAAAGTCTGTTTGTAGAATAGTTAAAGTCGTATGAGTGTAACATACATTTACACGTTTTCTACTCGTACTATGTAATGGTATTTAAGTTTGTTATCTTCTAAGGATGCGACACGGAGATTTTCAAGACCATCCTCCACTAGAATTATCCTTTATATGGAAAACATTTCATAAATTTTGATTTTCTCAAACATCGCTCTAATGATTTTGATTAAAATCTACTATGTTTAAGATATTTACATGACAAATAAAATGTATATCTTAAATTTTCTGGGAATAGCCTCTGATCACTTGTTTACTCTAGATGGTTTTTATTTAATTTTGCACAACTGCCAAACCGTAAGAGATAGACAAAAACTTACTACACAAAAAATGTAGATCTGGACAAAACAGACAATTTAGCTCATATACATTTTTTCGCTTAGATTACCGTTTTCGAGATAATCCTTGTTATAAGTGTCAGATTTAAAATACTTTTCTCATTTGAGAATTTATCAACTCCAATCCATTACAACAAAGGTACTTCAGTCACCAGCAACCAGCTTTTAAAATCTTTAACTGTTGATTTAGCATACGTCCCTTATTTCCCTTTTACTTACAAGGAAGCAAGTAATAAGACTATTTCTGCTTATTTCTTCTTGATTTGCATGAAGTAAATAGAAGCACAAACTTTTTAACAATAATTTGTTGCAGAGATGTAGAGAAAGTTTATGGGATTGGAAAATATCAGATTTTCACCTTCTCTAGCCCCGTATGTAAAAAGTACACAAGGCTAGAGAAGTATCGTATTCCACACAAAAATTCGATGCCCAAATTTCACCGGAACTACATGTTTTAGGATCCCCTGAATAAAAAAAAACAGGTCCGTGTGTGTGAGTGTATGTGTGTATGTCTTTGGACAGCATAGCTCAAAAACGAAAAAAAATCTGATGTGTTACACTCACATGACTTTCTCTAGCTGCTCCACAAACCTCCTACAAAAGATTATTCGTTTTTGTACACAATGCTAATCAAGATAAATGTTAGCAGAATGCTATTACTTAGTTCCTAATAAGTAGAAGGGAATAAGGGAATGCACTATGCTAAAGTGATTGTCAAATGTTTTAAAAACTATCGTTATGCGATTGTCATCGCAAATCACTTCTTTGCTTGGCCAGGAGTAGAACAAAAGAAAAGCGGACACTTCCTGTCTGAAAAAAGTTTAAGTACTTCAAAATTGAACCCACCTCCACAACAAAAACGTAAAGGACATAAATTGTGTGTTTTGTCGTGATGTACATTTTTTGTGAAGTGAGTTTTTTTCCATTTTTTTCCATTTTTTTACGGTTTAGCAGTTAAGCAAAATTCATTCTGAATAAAGAGGTCGTCAGAAGCTATTCCCCGCTAATTTGAGATATACATTTTATTTCGGACATAAATAGCTTTAATATACGGGATTTTAATCAAAATCGTTAGAGCCGTTTTTAAGAAAATCAAAATGTTCGAAATTTTGTCCATGTAAAGGGTAGGTTTTAGTAGGGGGATTTTTTTGAACATCTTCGTGTCGTATCCTTGGAAGATACTAAATCTAAATATCAAGTTTGGTATTTAACAGTATATTCGTTTTGGGGCTGTGCTGTCCACAGACACACATGCACGCACCTTTTTTTAAAAATGTTTTTTTCGGACTCAGGGGACCTCTAAACATATATTTCCGGTGAAATCTCGGTATCGAATTGTTGGGTGCATTACATACCTTCTCTATCCATATGTACATTGTACATATGGGGCTAGAGAAAGCAAAAGACGGTTAAATACTTAGTATTTAAGTTTGTTATCTTCCAAGGGTGCGACACGAAGATTTTCAAGAAAATCCCCCTACCCCTAGCTACGCTTTCCATGGAAAAATTTTCGAACATTTTGTGTTTCTTAAAAATGGCTCCAACGATTTTGATTAAAATATCACACATTAAAGCCCTTTCTATCACAAATAAAATGCACATCTTGAATTTTCTGGGAGTAGCATCTGAAGACCTCTTTATTCTGAATGAATTTTGTTTAATTTGGCATAACTGGTAAACCGTAAGAGATAGACAAAAACCTACTCTACAAAAAACGTAAGTATTGTTAAAACACACAATTACGTCATATATATTATTTTCGTGGAGCTTACCGTTTTCGAGGTATTCCTTGTTATTAGTTTTAGTTGTGCAGTGGTTATACTTTTCTCAGATGGGAGTGTCCGTTTTTTGTTGTTGTTATTTTTTGGGTAGTTTAACGTCCTTTAATCTGGTTAGGGCTTATCGGACGATGAAGGAAATTGATGATATGATGCTCAAATGATCATTTGTCTTCTCAGGATAAGGGAAAACACCGAAAAAAACTTATCCGGGTAACTGCCCCTAAGCGAGGTTCGAACTGACGACCTTTTAAACGTGAGGCAGACACGCTACCACCACACTACCCAGGCGGGCCTTCCGTTTTTTGTTTGTTCTATTCCTGAGCAAGAAAAGAATGACAATTACATAACGACAGCTTTTAAAACATTTGACTACCACTTTAGCCTAGTGCATTCCCTTAGTTCCAGTCTGCTTCTAAGGAACTAAGTATAAAATTCTGCTAATGTTTATCTGGATTAGCATGATGTTGAAAGAAAAATTATCTTTTATAAGAAGATTGTTAATAGAGTAACTAGAGGAAGTCCTGTGAGTGTAACACATCAGAATTTTTTTTTTTTTTTGTGAATAAATTCATAATAGTATTGAAGATATAGGAATACTCTATATTGAACAGGGAACATGATATACAAGTATCACATCAGAAACTTGTTTACGACATACACAGGATATCTTATCGTATATCTTAATACCAGTTCCCCATTGATATTTTATGAATGGTTTTAAATAGCGTTTCCAAAGCCCGTATGCATATAGCTAAGTCGCGCGGAAGGTTTTGCGTTCACGTTACACGATAGCTGTGCGGCAAGGCGGTAATCATCTTAGCGACGCAGCGCTACTGCAATGGAAACGCGGACCGAGATCCTGTCGTTCACGCCAGCTTGAACCCATTGTTGCGTTCATATTGACGATACCGAGCGAATCTTTCGCTAAAAATAGCGGTTTGAAACAAAGCTTGTTTTACATGTGGCATTCTGAAACGTCCTGCGTACGTCATCTGCCAATTCCACTTTTAGACAACCTTTTTATATTAGAGCACACGTCACTCAACCACGCAAGTAAAGCCACGTGTTCTGCATTATCGATTTGCACAGTTTTCGAAACGTTGAACGTGTCTACTGAAATTATAACTTGCGTTTCACGTGAAATGTAATGCGCAAACAAAACAAGTGCAATCCTACAGTAACAAACGAACGTAACTTAAAAGAAACTTCGGATTCACATTCTTATTTTATTACCTTTACTTTCTCTACACGTACTATGTACATGGTGTATAGAGAAGTTATTGCATTCCACCCAAAAATTCGATACCGAGATTGTGTGTCTGTGAACAGCATAGCTCAAAAACGAAAAGACCGTTGAATACCAAACTTGGTATTTAAGTTTGGTATCTTTCAAGGATGCGACACGAAGATTTTAAGGAAAATTCCCCCACCCCCAACTACACTTTACATGGAACTTTTTTCGAAAACTTCGATTTTATTAAAAAAACCCTCTAATGCTTTTGATTAAATATCGCATATTAAAGACAAATAAAATGTATATCTTGAATTTTCTGGGAATAGCCTCTGAAAACTACGCAAAGAAGTGGAGCACGTTAATACACACATTATATAATATACATTTTTTCGTGGAGTTAATAGTTTTTTATTTCGTTTTTGAGCTATGCTGTCCACAGACACACACCCACCAGACCTTTTTCAAAAAATGCTTTTTTTAGACATTTATTTCCAGTGAAATCTCGGTATCGAATTTTTGGGTGCAATACAATACCTTCTCTATACTCTATGTAGGGAAAGTAATAAAATAAAACCTGTGTATACGTCTTCCTGACATCTATTTCCCTATACCATAAGGTATATTACAAACTTTATAATTTATTTCACACTTTTAAATTCTTGTCATATATCATTATTTAAAAATATTAGTTTTGAACTAATAACTAAAAATTAACACAAATGAAACAAATTAACATAAAATTAAGCAAGTCAAGTATATTCCAATCACAAAACAATTTTCACTCACACTAAGTCACATTTGCTAGAATCCAGTAACATAATTAACTGGTAGCCAGTTATTTTCCCATAAAACTATGCTGTAAATTACTAACAAAACTAAACCTACACTATTAGTATCCAGCACTGGTAACCAGCACAATTTATTTAATTTATATTCTTCTAGTAATTATTTAACATTATAGTGAATATACTTAAATGCATCTGACTCCATTTATTTATTCTAATATCCCTTAATCCTTAATATATATATATATATATTCTTAAAGCCTTAATAAAATTTGTTCCTTCAATTACTTTGCACAGATATAATTAAAATAAAGTACTCATTTTGCCCTAAATTAGTTACTTGTATTATTATACTAGTATTACCTTAATACAACATCCGTGCAATATACATAATTCTCTATGCACTTTACACATACTCGCTTCACATATACCCTTACATATTAATTTTCCTATTTTAATGCCTTTTCACTTTCCCCTTATTGCCATTAGAATGCTTTTCACTTTCTTCGGCTAATATATTTGAATAATTATAACCTTTTATACACGTATTATAATACTATGCACACCCTATATTCCTTTTAACACTATTTAGCACTTCACTAATACTTCCTACTCCATTTTCTGGTTTCACTCTTCCTCTGCAGTCCACGATCACTTTACTCTACACCGGCACCTTCTTCTACCCGTCCCTCTATTCTGCTTAGCACCCCATCATCTTCTATTAATCTCCAATCTCCATTTAAAATCAGCTTACATTTTTATTCTCCTTTTTACTTTCTCCAAACGCACTATATGCATAGTGTATAGAGAAAGTATTGCACTCCACCAAAAATTCGATACCGAGATTTCACCGGAAATTAGGGCCCCCAATATCCAAAAAAAGCATTTTCACAAAAAGATCCGTGTGTGTGTGTCCCTGTGTCCGTGTGCCTGTGAACACGATAACTCAAAATCGAAAAGTCGGTAAAATACCAAACTTGGTATTTAAGTTTAGTATCTTCCAGGGATGCGACACGAAGATTTTGAGAAAAATCACCCCAACCTCAAATACCCTTCACATGGAACTTTTTTCGAAAATTTTGATTTTCTCAAAAATAGCTCTAACGATTTTGATTAAAATTTCGGATATTAAACACATTTACCTGACAAATGAAATGTATATCTTGAATTTTCTGGGAATAGCCTCTAAAAAGTAGTTTATTCTGGATGAATTTTACTAAATATTGAATGACTGCTAAACCGTAATAGATGGACAAAAACTTACTACACAAAAAATGTAGAGCACTTTAAAACACACAATTTATGTTATATACATTTTTTTCGTGGAGTTCGTCGTTTTTTTGACATTTCTTATTTTTGGTTTCTGCTATGAAAAAAGTATACTTTTCTCATACAGGAACTTTCAACTCCTATCCATATAAACAAAGGAACTTCACTGACATAGCAACCAGCTTTTGACTATCACTTTAACGTACGGTTGTCCCTTATTTCGCTTCTACTTACAAGGAAGCGAGTAATTAGACTATTTCTGCTAATTTTCTCTGATTAGCATAAAGTAAATAGAAGTATAAGCTTTTTAAGAATTATTTGTTGCAGGGATATGGAGAAAGTCTTGCGAATGGTGCACATCAGATTTTTTCAGTATTCTCCTTCTCTGTTCAATTTATAGTTATTTTTATGGTAGATTGCAATAGTAAAATACCCCGTATGTACAATAAACATAGTCGATAGAGAAGGAATTCAGCGATAGAGAGAAACTTACTAAAAAAAATCTGATGTATTCCATTCACATGACTTTCTCTACATCTCTGCAACAAATTATTCTTAAAAAGCTTATACTTCTATTTACTTCATGTTAATCAGAAAAAACTAGCAGAAATAGTCTTATTACTTGCTTCCTTGTAAGTAGAAGCCAAATAAGGAAGTAACATAGGTTAAAATGATAGTCAAAAGCTGGTTGCTATGTCAGTGAAGTTCCTTTGTTTATATGGATAGGAGTTGAAAGTTCCTGTATGAGAAAAGTATACTTTTTTCATAGCAGAAACCAAAAATAAGAAATGTCAAAAAAACGACGAACTCCACGAAAAAAATGTATATAACATAAATTGTGTGTTTTAAAGTGCTCTACATTTTTTGTGTAGTAAGTTTTTGTCCATCTATTACGGTTTAGCAGTCATTCAATATTTAGTAAAATTCATCCAGAATAAACTACTTTTTAGAGGCTATTCCCAGAAAATTCAAGATATACATTTCATTTGTCAGGTAAATGTGTTTAATATCCGAAATTTTAATCAAAATCGTTAGAGCTATTTTTGAGAAAATCAAAATTTTCGAAAAAAGTTCCATGTGAAGGGTATTTGAGGTTGGGGTGATTTTTCTCAAAATCTTCGTGTCGCATCCCTGGAAGATACTAAACTTAAATACCAAGTTTGGTATTTTACCGACTTTTCGGTTTTGAGTTACCGTGCTCACAGGAACACGGACACACTGACACACGGACACACACACGGACCTTTTTCTGAAAATGATATTTTTAGATACAGGGGACCCTAATAGATATATTTCCGGTGAAATCTCGCTATCGAATTTTGTAACACAATTTATGTCATACATTTTTTCGTGGAGTGGACAATTTCTGTGACATTCCTTGTTATTTTCTTCAGGTTTAAAATAATTAAATTCTTCACACAGGGAAAGTTTAAGCTCCTGGCTCTGCATAGAAATTTCAACCACATGGCAACCAGCTTTTAAAAGATTTGACTATCGTTTTAGCCTAGGTTATTCGCTTATTTTCCTTCTGCTTACAAGAAAAAGCAAGTAATTAGGACAATGTCTGCTAATGTTTATCTCGATTATCATAAAGTAGATAGAAGAATATGCTTTTTAACAGTCATTTGTTACAGCAATGTGGAGAAAGCCATGCGAATGCAATACATTAGATTTTTTCATATTTTGTTACATTTGATAATTATGGGAGTCAATTAACTAAAGAGGTTGCATGTGGAATAAACTATGCTATATTTGTTTAGATCAGTATAAAGTTCATGTGCAGATAATATTTCTAATTATTTTATCATTATGTGAGAATTAAAGAGAGTTAATATTTTAACACATATTGCTAATTATTTCCGAAGTTATTAGAGGGGCAGATTAAAAAGTTATTATCAAGTTACTTGTTAGTAGTATTCGAGAGTCTGAATATATGAGACTGCTAAATGACATGTATTAAAGATCAATGATGTTTCTGCTTCTATATGTTAACAATACATATATTTCCATAATCATTCAATATTTATTATCACTATAAATATAATCTGAGTAGGTTATATAATTTTATCATTAATAACAAATACATTAATAGATCGATATGTTATAGACGGTCAATATTTAGAAATCCTTTGAAAAATTTTAACCTCACCAGTTTTAATTTTTATTGCCTATTCAAAAGGAAGAAATGAAAAAAATCTGATGTGTTCCATTTACATGACTTTCCCTACATCTCTGCAACAAATTATTGTTAAAAAGCTTATGCTTCTATTTTCTTCATGCTAATCGAGGAAAAAAGAACTAGCAGAAATAGTCTTATTTCTTGCTTCCTTGTAAGTGGAAGCGAAATAAGGGAGTGCCATAGGTTAAAGTGATAGTCAAAAGTTGGTTGCTATACGACTAAAGTTCCTTTGATTGTATGGACAGGGGATGACAAATGCCTGTATGAGAAAAGTATAAGTTTTTCATAGCTGAAACCAAAAACAAGGAATATCTCAAAAACAAACAACTGCACGAAAAATATTTACATAACATAAATTGTGTGTTTTAAAGTGCTCTACATTTGTTGTGTGATAAGTTTTTGTCTATCTCTTACGGTTTAGCAGTAATGTAAAATTCCGTAAAATTGACCTAGAATAAAGTAGTCTTCAGAGGCTATTCCCAGAAAATTCAAAATATTCATTTTATTTGTCAGGCGAATATCTTTGATATACGACGTTTTAATCAAAATCGTTAGAGCCATTTTTGAGAAAATCAAAATTTTCGAAAAAAGTTCCATGTAAAGGGTAGTTTGGGGTGGGGGGATTTTTCTCCAAATCTTCGTGTCGCTTCCCTGGAAGATACTAAACTTAAATACCAAGTTTGGTATTTTACTGACTTTTCGATTTTGAGTTATCGTGTTCACAGACACACGGACACACTGAAAAACAGACACACGGACGCACACACACGGACCTTTTTCTGAAAATGCTTTTTTTTAGATACAAGGGACCCCAAAACATTTATATCCGATGAAATCTCGGTATCGAATTTTTTGATGGAGTGCAATATTTTCTGTATACACTATGTATATAGTGCGTGTAGAGAAAGTAAAAAATACCAAATAATTTAATTTTACGTAATGGAAAGTTATAGGACTTCTGATTTATTTAGCACTTACTTTAACGGTTAGGAGAAGTAACCCTATTTCACTAAAGGTTCGATGTTGTGATTTGCTGAGAAATACAATTTTACTTTCTCTACACGCACTGTGTCCTTAGTGTATAGAGAAGGTCCTACTCGTTCCTCCCAAAAACTCGATACTGCGTTTAACAACTTTAGCTAGTTATTTTATTTGTTATAGATTTTATAATAAATTATGTTTATTTATAGTTTAATATTATTAATTATGCCATATTTTACTTCTTGTAGACTAAACACGATTTCTTTTTGGAGGAGATTTTGAAGAGATTTCATCGAAAATACACGTTTTAGGGTCCCCTGTATCCCAAAAAGCATTTTTAATTTCTCTACACGTACTATGTACAGAGTATATAGCGAAGGTATTGTAACGCATTCGAAAATCCAATACCGAGATTTCACTGGAAATACACGTTTTAGGGTCCCCTGTATCCCAAAAAAACAACTGCAGTAAAAGGTCCTTATGTATCTATGTGTGTGTGTGTGTGTGTGTGTGTGTGTGTGTATGGGCAGCAAAAACGAAGAGACTGTTAAGTATCAAATTTGATACTTACGTTCAGTATCTTCCAGGGATGTGGCACAAAAATGTTCACGAAAATCTCCCCACCCCAACTAACCTTTACATGGAACCCATGTTGAAACTATTTGATTAAACCTCTCATATTTAAAATATTTATATGAAACAAATAAAATGTATTTATATCTTG
This sequence comes from Hymenopus coronatus, assembly GCA_030762935.1. Classification (NCBI taxonomy): domain Eukaryota; kingdom Metazoa; phylum Arthropoda; class Insecta; order Mantodea; family Hymenopodidae; genus Hymenopus; species Hymenopus coronatus. The sequence continues at coordinate 76,239,696 of CM060883.1, forward strand.
AATTTTCTGTAGATAACCTCTGAAGAGTTCTTTATTCTGGATGAACTTTTTTTGAATTTTGAATAACTAATAAACCATAAGAGATAGATTGGTTTCAGTTTTAAAATATTTAAATTTTTCTCTTACAGGAACTTGTCAACTCCTGTCTACGCAAAGAATCGGATTTCAATCCCATAGCAACCACATTTTAAAGAATTTGACTGTTAGTGTAACCTAGTGCATTTCCTTATTTCCCTCCTACTTATAAGGAACTAAGCAATAAGACATTAACTGCTAATATTTATATCGATTAGCATGAAATAGAACAATAAGTTTATTAACAATAATTTGTTAGTGAAAGTCATACTTGATATTTAAGTTTGGTATCTTCCAGGAATGCGACACGAAGATTTTAAGAAAAATCGTACCACCCCATACTACCCTTTACATGGAGCAAATTTCGAAAATATTTTCTCAAAAATGGCTCTAATGGTTTTGATTAAAATACCGTATATTAAAGATAATTAATTGCCAAATAAAATGTATATCTTGAATATTCTGGGAATGACCTCTAAAGTTCTCTTTATTCTGGATGAATTTTGCTGAATTTTGCTTTACTGGTAAACCACAAGGTATAGACAAAAGCTTACTACATAAAAATGCAGTAATGGTTAAAGCACACAATTGATGTCATATGCATTTTTTCCGCGGAATTTACCATTTCTGACATATTCTTTGTTATTTGTTTTAGATTTAAAATTCGTAATCCTTTCTCACACGTTAATTTGTAAACTTCTGTCCATGCATATAAACGGACTTAAAACATAGCAACTATTTGAATTAATGAATAACAACCATGTTTTAAAATTATTTACTATCATTTTAGCCTAATGTATTCTCTTATTTCCTTTCTGCTTTCAAGGAAGTAAGTAAGATAATTTCTGCTCATGATTATTTCGATTATTACAAAGTATACACCATTTAATAATGTGTTACGTCAATGTAGAGAAAGTCATGTGAATGGAACACATCAGATATTTATACTTGGTGGCCCAAAAGCGCCGCACTTCACGTGTGTAGATAGCCCTTGGTGCATTAAAAGAATGCGGAACCCAACGGAGCAAATCTAAGAAGATACAGGTCAGTATAACTAGCGCGTTACACTCCTCTTTGTTATCATTGGAGAGAGTGGTGGTATCGCGCTCTACGAGAGGTAATTCCCAGGCTTCCACTAGTGTGTATTTTCCGTAATGGTATCCAAAAACAGACAGTTGGGAATATAGCCAACTTTTTGAGTGACGAAATACAACAGATATACATTTCTTCTATCAGTATCTGCACAGAGACATTTTTGTAATTTTATTTAGCTGTTCTTATTTTACATTACTTTCGAAATGCTCTGAGGAGTTAAATAGAGAAACAAAGAGCCGTAACAAAAATTACGCAAGCACAAGAGCACGCAATATTTCACTGTATTATTATTATTATTATTGTTATTATCATTATTATTAGTAGTAGTGGTAGTGGTATCAACACCATTACGATCTATATACACACAGCCTATTTTTAAAACATGGTAGCCAAATTTCGTAGGGCTACACTGTAACCTGCTCGTAGTGTTTCACACATACGTGACGATTATTAAATAAGATAACTAAATATTGAATAGGTAGAGTCAGACTGAAAAACTTAATATCATAGCGATTTGAACCACGGATCTAGCCTGTTGCTCTACCACTGAGCTACCATTGCAACATGCCGGCATAGCATTGAATTTCTCAACTGACTCACATGTTTCCCGGTAAACCACAAGGTAATCTCAAATAATTTTGAGATGACAACCCCAATGGCGACTTACAATGTTGCAAGTACTTTAACTCCCTGAATTCGTACTTTAGCCAACTATTAGGTAAATTTTCATAAAAGCTTATTTTTACTTTCTCTACACGTACTATGTACATAGTGTATAGAGAAGGTATTGTATTGCACCCAAAAATATGATGGCAAGACTTCACCGGAAATACATGTTTTGGGTCCCCCTGAATAAAAAAAAAATTTTTGGAAAAAGGACCGCGTGTGTCTATCTGTCTATCTGATTGTGGCCAGCATAGCTCAAAAACGAAAAGACCTTTGAATACCACACTTGGTATTTAAGTTTGGTGTCTTCCAAGGATGCGACACGGAGATTTTCAAGAAAATCTCCCTACCCCTAACACCCTTTATATGGAACTTTTTTCAAATATTTTGATTTTCACAAAAATGGCTCTGACGATTTTGATTGAAATATCGTATATTAAAGATGTTTACCTGGCAAACAAAATGTATATCTTGAATTTCCTGGGAATAGTCACTGAAGACTACTTTATTCTGGATGAATTTTACGGAATTTTGCATAACTGCTAAACCGTAAGAGAAGGACATAAATTTACTACACAAAAAAGGTAGAGCACTTTAAAACACACAATTTATGTTATATGTGTTTTTTTCGTGGAGTTGATCGTTTTTTAAATATTCCTTGTTTTTAGTTTCTGCTTTGAAAACCTTGTTACACTCACATGACTTTCTCTAACTGTTCTACAATATTTATACATAAGATTATTTTTCCTTCGGCACCCTGCTAATTGAGATAAACATTAGCAGAATGTTCTTATTGCTTAGTTCCTTATAAGCAGAAAGAATATAAGGGAATACACTAGGCTAAACGATAGTCAAATGTTTTAAAAACTGTCGTTTTGCGATTGTCATTGCAAATCGCTTCTCTGCTTGGCCACGAGTAGAACAAAAGAAAAACGGACACTTACTGCCTTAGAAAAATATAAGACTTCACAACAGAAACCAATAATAATGAATATCTTGGAAACGGTAACTTCCACAACAAAATCACAAGGACATAAATTGTGTGTTTGACGAGATCTACATTTTCTGTACATGTTTGTCTATCTCTTAAGGTTTAGCAGTTTAGCAAAATTCGGCAAAATTCGTCCAAATTAAAGAGGTCTTCAGAGGCTCTTCCCAAAAATTTAAGATATACATTTTATTTGGGATGTAAATAACTTCAAAATACGGGATTTTAATCAAAATCGTTACAGCCATTTTTAAGAAAATTAAAATGTTCGAAAAGTTTTCCATGTTAAGGATATTTTGTGGTGGAGGAATTTTCTTGAAAATCTTCGTTTCGCATCCTTCGATGATACTAAATCTAAACAGCAAGTTCGGTATTTAACGGTCATTTCGTTTTTGGGCTGTTGCCACAGACGCACGGTATCGAATTTTTGGGTGGAGTACGATACTTGTACATTGTACATACGGGGCTAGAGAAAGTAAAAACATGATTAATGGCGATTCTTATTCGATAAATGATAAGTATTTTAAAATTGAAATCAATAAAAAGGAATATCTCGGAAATGGTTAACCTCAAAAAAAAAAAAAAAAAAAAAAAAAAAAAAAAAAAAAAAGGAAAGAAAAAAGAAAATGAACAACAATTCACTTGAAATGAATTGTGTGTTTCAACAAACCCTACATTTTTGTGAATTATTATTTCCCCTTTCACTTACGGCCTACCATTTATTAAAAGCCACTCAGATGTTTGTGTTATTCTCTGCAGTTCATCCAAGTGTTACGAAATTTCGATTGAATACCGTTTATTTGAAATCAGATCGTACGAAAGATGCTTATCTACATCTCTGCAACAAATTATTGTTAAAAAGCTTATGCTTTTATTTACTTCATGCTAATCGAGAAAAATTAGCAGAAATAGTCTTACTTGCTTCCTTGTAAGTAAGGGCGAAATAAGGGAGTAGTATAGGTTAAAGTGATAGTCAAAAGCTGGTTGCTATGTGACTGAAGTTCCTTTGTTTGTATGGACAGGAGTTGACAAATTCCTATACGAGAAAAGTATATGTTTTTCAAAGTTGACAACAAATACAAGGAATATCTAAAAAACGATCATCTCCACGAGAAAAGTGTATATAACATAAATTGTGTGTTTTAAAGTGCTCTACATGTTTTGTGTGGTAAGTTTTTGCCCATCTCTTATGGTTTAGCGGTTATGCAAATTTCCGTAAAGTTCATCCAGAATAAAGTGCTCTTCAGTGGCTATTCCCAGAAAATTCAAGATATACATTTTATTTATCAGGTAAATATCTTTAATGTACGATATTTTAATCAAAATCATTAGAGCCATTTTTTAAAAAATAAAAAATTTCGAAAAATGTTCCATGTAAAGCGTAGTTTGGAGGATGCTAAACTTAAATACCAAGTTTGATATTGAACGGTCTTTTCGTTTTTGAGCTATGCTGTCTAAAGTCACAAAGACCTTTTTCTAAAAATGCTTTATTTTTTTTTTATTCACATGGACCCAAAACATGTGTTTCCGGTAAAATCTCGGTATCGAGTTTATAGGTGGAATGCAATACCTTCTCTACACTATGAATATATTACGTGTGGAGAAAGTAATAAGTATAAGAAGATAATTGCAACTTCTGGAAAGGTTATCGGCATCTGAGTATATTATTCACGTATAAAAGGGGACTAAAGAAATATACTCTATTAGGGAAGTGCAGTATATTTCCGTAAGCAGTTGTTTGGTCCACGGGTCAGTGCACAAGCTGGTGCGGATCCTGATGAACTTGGATTACTGTTTGACAGGGACGAGGGTCCATGTACCGAACATCGGAAACTACAATAAGCCCTGGTGTATAGTGCGCATTATCCAATAAGCCTATTTGTTAGATGATTATGAAGCAAGAATGCTGTTTAGCACGGCGGGTGGAGGACCCAATTTTCTGACGGCGGCGAAGGGCCGCTCGGTAAATATGCAAAACCACGATACGTGATAAGTTGTGAGGGATCGACTAAGCCAGTTTCATCCCAGGATCGACATGTGGTTATGTTGTGGCAATTGTCCTCTTTGTGATGCAGTGCTTTTTCAAACTACCTCTTTTATTCCAGGGATATGATGTCAACTTTAGCTTTTATGATCAGCGTACTCCGAAATTGCGATTTAATGTTCTACCTTAATTTAAAATTGCATTTTGCGAACAACGTGAACAATTTATTGTTAGAACAGCTGAAGATCTAACACTATAGGAAGGATTTGATCACGGTTTCCCAATCTCTGAGCCGTTGCTGTAACCTTGGAGCTACCGTAAATACTCAGTAGCACTCTGATAACACCAACATAAATTTAATCTACTTTTGGGTAATTTTATTACACTATTATTTTATTTTTATTTTTTGGTAGTTCTTGTGTCCTCTAACCTGCTTGGTCATATCGGAAAGTGAATGAAATTGGTGAAATGATGCTCAAATAATTTTGAGGTCCATGGAGCTTAAAGTTACTAGACATTCGTCTTCTTAGGAAAAGGGAAAACCCTGAAAAAACCCTTATCAGTGTAACTTGCCCTAAGCGAGATTCGAACTCACGACCTTTTGAATGTGAAGTAGACACGCCACCACCACCACCACACTACCCAGGCGGGCTTACACTATTATTATTTATTTATTTATTTTGTTAATTATGAGAACCGACTGAAAAATTCGTTTAAAATTTACTTCGACTAAGGGACACATTTCAGATTTCTTTTTTCTCAAAAATCTTTAATTGGCATAGCTTTTTCAAAAAAAATAGCAATGTATATTCAAATACCCATAATACTCCATATCCTTCTAATTTAAGGAACTCTCCTGCTAAAATTATTGAACCTGAGACAGGAACCTCAACATGTGGTTTATGTAATCCTATAGGAACTAAATATATATTTATGATTTAGGTTTAGGAAAATCCAATTTACCCCTTATTTCGACCTAGTTAACACACATACCCATGCAAACACTGAACTTAGCCTAACCTCACAAAATTTCGAAATCAGTAGACCCGGCCATTCCCTGCTGCTCGCTACGGTCCAACAGCTTCCATTCGCCTCATACGCCTCAAAAACACTTAGAAAACACAAACTTCATACAGCTTCGTCTTCCCTTAGTATTTCCGAGAGAGAGAGAGAGAGAGAGAGAGAGAGAGAGAGAGAGAGAGAGAGAGAGAGAGAGAGAAACACCTACTGCTTTAAATAATTTACAGATTCTTTTCTTTGGATCATATTAACATTTGAACACAGGCTTTGTCAAAAATCCGTTTGTACAAATAGCTGAATAATACAACTCACTACACCGTAAACAAAATTAACCTCAAAAATTAAAAACATTGTGATCAAATCCTCTAATATCATTGGTTACAATATCGGATCACAACATTTGCCAGAAAATTTACCCAATATCATCGTACCATGTAAAACACTGGAAACCGTGGGTTCTAAGTCAGAGATATTAGTAAAAATCTGACGTGATACACTCACATGACTTTCTCTAACTGCTTTACAAACTTCCTAGATTATTCTTCTTTCTACACAGTGCTAATTGAAATAAACACTAGCAGAATGCTCTTATTGTTTCGTTCTTATAAGTAAAAGGGAACTAAGGTAATGCACTAGGCTAAATTGATAGTCAAATGTTTTAAAAGCTGTCGTTATGCGATTGCCATTGCAAATCACTTCTTTGCTTGGCCAGGAGTAGAACAAAAGAAAAACGGACACTTTCTGTCTGAGAAAAGTTTAAGTACTTCACAATTGAAACTAATAACAAAGAATATCTCGGAAATGGTTACCTCAACAACAAAAACGTAAAGGACATAAATTGTGTGTTTTAACGTGATATACATTACGGTTTAGCAGTTTAGTAAAATTTGGTAAAAGGTTAACCAGAATAAAGAGGTCTTCAGAGGCTATTCTCGGAAAATTCGAGATATACATTTTATGTCGTATATTAATAGCTTTAATATACGCGATTTTAATAAAAATTGTTAGAGCCGTTTTTAAGGAACCCAAAATTTTCGAAATTTTTTTGAAAATCTTCGTGTAGCATCCTTGGAAGATACTAAACCTAAATACCAAGTTTGGTATTTAACGGTCTTTTCGTTTTTGGGCTATGCCGTCCACAGACACACACACACGTACATTTTTATAAATGCTTTTTTCGGGCTCAGGGGGACCCCAAAACATGTATTCCCGGTGAAATTTCGACACCAAATTTTGGGTGCATTACAATACCTTCTCTATCCCTATATACATTGTACATATGGGGCTAGAGAAAGTAAAAACTTTAAATACTAATTACTCAAAAGCAAGTACTTCCAAAACATAATCTAAATAGAACTATGAAAACTAACGGTAGATACATCGTGTTCTTAAAACACTCTAAAATCATTTAATCTTAAAATCAATATCATTTACTAGTGACCAGATTATTTACTGCAACAGAAAATCAACTCTAAATGACAGCCCACTAACAGCAATGAATTATAATGTGTCCAACTCAAGTAATAATACTAAAGCTAGAATTGAAGGTGAGCAACCAGTCAGATCAAAAGTAATTATAAATATTAAACCAGTAGAGAAAATTTCTTATTTTAATTATCTTGGGTGAGATGCACCATATGATGCACGTGCAGTACGGTACACAGAAATTTGAGAATTTAATTCATATTCTATGAGTTGATGTATGATTCTGAAAATTGGGCATTAAATAAATCTCAAAGAAGGAAAATTGAAAAAATGAAACTATACTACTTTCTCCACACGTACTACTTACATAGCATATAGAGAAGATATTGCATTTCACCCAAAAATTATATACCGAGATTTCATCGGAAATACACGTTTTAGAGTCCCCTTTATCCAAATAATGCATTTTTAGAAAAATAGTCCATATGTGTGTCCGTGTGTCTTTGAACACCATAACTCAAAAACGAAACGTCTATAAAATACCAAACTTGGTATTTAAGTTTAGTGTCTTCCAGGAATGCGACAAAAAACTTTCGAGAAAAGTCCCCCCTCCCACCCCAAACTACTCTTTACATGGAAAAAATGACGAAAATTTCGATTTTCTCAAAGCTGACAACGATTTTGATTAAAATATCGTATAATAAAGATATTGATATGGCAAATAAAATATGTGCCTTTAATTTTCTGGGAATAGCCTCTGAAGACATGTTTATTCTGGATGAATTTTGCAAAACTGGTAAACTGGAAGAGGTAGATAAAAACGTACCACACAAAAATGTAGATCTCGTTAAGCACACAATCTAGGTTACATACATTTTTTCGTAGAGTTGACCGTTTTTTAGTTATTCGTTGTTATTAGTTTCAGCTTTAAAATACTTTGTTAGCTCCTTTCCTTACAAACAAAAGTAATTCAATCAGATAGCAATCAGCTTTTAAAATATTTGAATATTGATTTAACCTAGTCTAGTCCCTTATTTCCCTCCTACTTACCTTTCTGCTAATTTTTTCTCGATTAGTATTAAATAAATAAAAGAATAAGCTTTTTAACAATAATCTATTGTAGAGTCGTAGAGAAAGTCACGTGAACACATGTTTTTTTAAGGGAAATTGCAGTTCTTAATTTGCTTGATGAAGTAAGTAATAATGAAATTATAAATAAACTAGAGGGGATGTTGGACCCCCATTGAGAGCCTCCCTAGGTGGTGAATAGGGGAAATTTGGAAGATACATGTTGACGCCGTGGTTTGCCTCTGGTTCCCCGCGTGGTGTGATGGAATTTTTGAGGCTAAAAAATCCTTAGCATGGCTTAAGGGAAGAAAACTGTTGGCCCCATGTCGTAGATTTATGGCACATAATACAACCTCAAGCCTGATAAAGAGGCCGCTGAGCAAAATTAAGCAGTCTTATATGCCCTATTTAGAATGAGATGCTGAAAACCACAGTAACTAAAGCGCATCCATAAATAAAAGCTGAATTTTAATTTCCGGGCAAATATGCCAGATTCCAAAGAAATCAAATACCTGTGTTAAGCCAAACTAGCGAAGATTAGCGACTGAAAAGACTGAGCGGTCCCTCAAGAGCTATAGTGCCAGCAATAGTGCCATCGAATCAATCCCGCAGTCCTGGAAGCAGAAATATTGCAACCCTATTACCGGGATAGTTCTGCGTAGCGCTCGTAACGCATCCAGGGCGAAATTAAAACTAATGGTAAACTCCAAATACTAAGTGGACAGAGAAAAGGAGATCTGAAAGGTTCACCGTAAAGGTGGATACAGTTGTTATAAAATTCGAGGCGGAATTAACCAATAAGATTTAATCCCTGAAAGTAGGAGAAAAATGATAAACAAATTTGAATATATTTAAGTTGAATGGACGGTAATAGAATAAGTAAGATGCCTTAGATTACATATCAGAAGACTAAGGAGACATTGACCAATCTAGAACTAAATGGATAAATTCTCTCTGGGTCGGAACAGTCCTTAAAGCATATCATGCTGAAGAAGAATATGATGATTAAAAATAACAAGATAAAATATCTTAATTCATGATTGTTTGCTCTGAGTATTACGAAGGACGTTCAATAAAACCTTAGAAAAACACAGAAAAACAAATTATTATGGCAGATTCTTTTATCTTTGTTTTGTTTTCAACATAATCTCCTTTTAGCTCTATACACTTTTCCCAGCGTCTGTTTTAAGCCTTCCAAAAAGTAGGATTTCGGAAACTCTCAAAATAGGCATCCGTTTGGGAGATAACCTCTTCGTTAGACGTGAATCGTCTTCCGCCGAGCCAGCTTTTCAAATTTGTAAATAAAAAATAAGTCATTGGGGGCTAAATCTGGTGAATACGGCGAATGTTGTAATAGCTCGAACCTTAGTCCTACAATTTTTGCTGTCAAAACTGCGCAGGTCTGCACCCTTGCATTGTTTTGAGGGAAGATAATATTTTTCTTTGCCAGATGAGGTCTTTTTTCTTGATTTCTCCGTTAAAGAGGTGCAATAACTCTCCATTTATCGCTCTTCCTTTCTGCAAGTTATAAATGCATTTGATTCCGTGTGCATCCCAAAAAGCCGAGGCCATCACCTTGTCTGCAGATTTTACCTTCTTCTGACTCAGTTCGCCTTTAAAAACCCACCGTTTCCACTGTACTTTTGTCTCAAAATTGTAGTAGTCAATTCATGTTTCATACACAGTTATATATCGACATAGAAACTTGTCAGGATTGCGATGGAAAAACTACCAAACCAGCTTCCGAATCGATTACACGATTGCGTTTGTTCTCCATTGAGAGCAAACGTGGCACATATCTTGCCGAGACCTTCGTCAGACCTAATTTTTGGTGCAACATTGAAAACAGTGAAGCTTGTGGCATGCCAGAGGCGTCTAAAATTTTGCGAACTTTGTTTCGTTGATGACTGAAAACCATATCCTGGATTTTGTCAATCATTTCTGAGGAAGTCACTTCTACTGGACGTTGTTAAGCCTTTTAAATGTTTAATCACCGCACAAACTCGCTTGTCCCCCCCCCCGCCCTTCATCTTACTAAATAAGCACAACACAATTGATTTAATCGCCTATGGCAACGATAGATATAGATGAAACCTTTAACTGCCATTTAGTAAGAGATGACGGTTACTAAATATAAACTTTTTCATTTCTACGAGTAGTTTCTTGGATTTTCTAAGGACTTGTTACACGCCCCTCGTATTTAATTAATTCAATCAATTAATAAATCAATTATTAGAAAACCTCTACGTAAATTTTGTTCCACAGTTTTGTCAAACAAGTTTTATTTAGTGACTATGCCGTCTCTGAACTCTAAACGACCCACGTGATTAAGGGCAAAAAAAAAAAAAAAAAAAGGTAATTTAAAAACACTATAATTAATGCCGTTTTTCCTTTAACCCTTAAAATGACCATCTCCTTTCCATAAGTGTCACAAAGCGATTTGAATTGCCGTGAGCGTTAAGGTGAAAAGTAATGGAGTTGCCATTGCTTTAAAAAGCAATGTCGCGAGTTCAAATTCCAGAAACTATAGTCAAAAGCACCTACGGTAAAGGACGGGGAGGGCCCAAGTCAAATAATCGGTGTGGTGACAGCTTGAAGCATGATGGTGTTAAATTTGACAGCAATTGCATGGAATTTGCGTTTGTTCTAAAACAAATCTGATGTGTTCCATTCACATGACTTTCTCTATATCTCTGCAATAAATTATATTTAAAAAGCTTATGCCTATACTTACTTCCTGCTAATCGAGAAAAAATTAGCACAAATAGTCTTATTTCTTGCTTCCTTGTAAGTAGCAGCGGAATAAGGGAGTACCATCGGTTAAAGTGGTAGTCCTTTGTTTGTATGGACACGAGTTCACAAAGTCCTGTATGAGAAAAATATAAGTTTTTATAGCTTAAACCAAAAACAAGGAATATCTAAAAAAAACAATCACCTCCACAAAATGTATACAACATAAATTGTGTGTTTCAATGAGCTCTACATTTTTTGTGTTACGGTTTAGCACTTAGGCAAAATTCCGTAAAATTCACTCAGAATAAAGCAGTCTTCAGAGGCTATCCCCAGAAAATTCAAAATATACATTTTATTTTTCAGATAAATATCTTTAATATACGATATTTTAATCAAAATCGTTAGAGCCATTTTTAGAACATCAACATTTTCGAAAAAAGTTCCATGTAAAGAGTAGTTTGGGGAGGGGGATTTTTCTCAAAATCTGCGTGTCACATCCCTGGAAGATACTAAACTTAAATACTAAGTTTGGTATTTTACCAACTTTTCGTTTTTGAGTTTTCTGAAAATACTTTTTTTTTATACAGGGGATCCTAAAACATATATTTCTGGTGAAATCTCGGTATCGAAATTTTTGGTGGAGTGCAATACCTTCTCTATACACTATGTACATGGTGGGCATATAGAAAGTAAAAAGCACACTATTTTATTGAAAAAATTAATATTTTTATAAGGTAAAACGCCTATAAATATATTTTATCATTAGAACCGTGTACAAATCCGGACTGTGGGATTGAATTTTTCAGCTGTTATTATAATAATAAAATAATAATAATAATAATAATAATAATAATAATAATAATAATAATAATAATAATGATGATAATGATAATAATGATAATACTAAATAACGATAATACTACTAATAATAATGATAATAGCGAAATGCTAATAATGATAATAATAATAACAATGATAATAACAATAATTATAGCAGGTGTGGTTTAAAATATAGGAGTATTAAAACCCCAAATAATAATATAGCTTTATATTTGGTTGTAACCATATTAATTCACCCGGATACCAAATATTTGCGAATTTAAGTCGGCATTAAGTTTTTCTCTGATGGTTGGTTGACCGAATGAAGAAACACATGAATCAGTCGGAAGGTTGAATGTCATACTGGCATGTTGTCGCAGTAGCTCAATGGAGAGCCGGAGAACCGTGTTCAAATCCTGATTGTGACATTGGATTTTTCAGCTGGTTCCAATAAATAAAAATCTGTTGTGTTACACTCACATAACTTTCTCTAGCTGTTCTACATAAGATTCTTCTTCTTTCTGCACCTTGCTAATCGTGGTACTCACTAGCACAATGTTATTATTATTTAGTTCCGTATAAGTAGGAAGAAAATAAGGGAATACACTAGGCTAAACCAAGAGTCAAATGTTTTAAAAGCTGTCGTTACGCGATTGTCATTACAAATCGCTTTCTTTTCTTGACCAGGAGTAAAACAAAAGAAAAACAGACACTGCCGTCTGAGAAAAGTATAAGTACTTCACAACAGTAACTAATAACAATGAATACCTCGAAAACGGTAAGCTCCACGAGAAAAATGTATATGACATAACTTCTGTATTTTAACAAGACCTAAATTTTTTGTATAGTAGGTCTTTGTCTATCTCTTACGGTTTACTAGTTATGCCAAATTAAGCAAAATTCATCCAGAATAATCAGGTCTTCAGAAGCTATTCCCAGAAAATTCAAGATATACATTGTATTTGTTAGGTAAATATCTTTAATGTATGATATTTTAATCAAAATCGTTAGAGCCATTTTTAAGAAAATCAAAATTATCGAAAAAAGTTCCATGTAAAGCGTAGTTTGGGGTGGGGTAATTTTTCTCAAAATCTTTGTGTCGCATCCCTGGAAGATACTAAACTTAAATACCAAGTCTGGTATTTTAGCTATTTTTCGTTTTTGAGTTATCGTGTACACAGACACACGGACACACACACACGGACCTTTTTCCGAAAATGCTTTTTTTAGATAAACGGGACCCTAACACATATATTTCCGGTGAAATCTCGGTATCGAATTTTTGGGTGGAGTGCAATACCTTCTCTATACACTATGTACATAGTGCGTATAGAGAAAGTAAAAATCTGATGTGCACCATTCAGGTGACTTTTTCTACATCTCTGTAACAGATTGTCTATTATTAAAAAGTTTATTCTTCTATTTCATGCTAATCAAGTTAAACATTAACAGAAACGGTTTTAATTTTTACTTTCTCCATACTTACTATGTACATAGTGTATAGAGAAAGTATTGTACTCTACCCAAAAATTCGATACCGATATTTCACCGGAAATATATGTTTTAGGGTCCCCAATATCCAAAAAACTCATTTTCACAAAAAGGTCCGTGTGTGTGTGTGTGTGTGTGTGTGTGTGTGTGTGTGTGTGTGTGTGTGTGTGTGTGTGTCCGTGTGTCTGTGAACACGATAACTCAAAAACGAAAAGTCGGTAAAATACCAAACATGGTATTTAAGTTTATTATCTTCCAGGGATGCGACACGAAGATTTTGAGAAAAATTCCCCCACCCCCAACTACCCTTTACATGGAACTTTTTTCGAAAATTTTGATTTTCTCAAAAATGGCTGTAACGATTTTGATTAAAATTTCGGACATTAAACATATTTACCTGACAAATGAAATGTATATCTTGAATTTTCTGGGAATAGCCTTTGAAGAGTAGTTTATTCTGAATGAATTTTACTTAATTTTGAATAACTGCTAAACCGTAAGAGATGGACAAAAACTTACTACACAAAAAATGTATAGCACATTAAAACACACAATTTATGTTATATACATTTTTTTCGTGGAGTTCCTCGTTTCTATGACATTCCTTATTTTTGGTTTCTGCTAAGAAAAACGTATACTTTTCTTATACAGGAACTTGTCAACTCCTATCCATATAAACAAAGGAACTTCTCTGACACAGCAACCAGCTTTTGACTATCACTTTAACCTACGGTTGTCCCTTATTTCGCTTCTACTTACAAGGAAGCGAGTAATAAGACTATTTCTGCTAATTTTTTTCTGATTAGCATAAAGTAAACAGAAGTATAAGCTTTTTAAGAATTATTTGTTGCAGGGATATGGAGAAAGTCATGTGAATGGTACACATCAGATTTTTATTTCCTTTTAAGTAGAAGGGAAATAAGGAAATACACTAGAATAAACCGACAGTCAAATGTTTAAAATGTAGTTGCTATGGGATTAATATCCGTTTCTTTACGTGATCGGGAGTTGTCAAGTTTTCGTATGAGAAAATTTTAAGTATTTTAAAAGTGAAATAAATAACAGGGAATATCTCGGAAACCGTTACCTTGATAACGAAAACGTAAAGGACATGAATTGCGTGTTTTGACATCTACTTTTCTATGCTGTAAGTTTTTGTCTATCGGTTACGGTTTATCATTTATGCAAAATTCATCCAGGATAAAGAGGTCCCCACACAAACCTATCCTTTGCATGGAACAAATTTCGAAAATTTTATTTTCTTAAATAATGGCTTTAATGATTTTGACTAAAATACTATATATTAAAGATATTTACGTGGAAAATAAAATGCAATCTTGAATTTTTTGCGAATAGCCTCTAAAGACCTCTTTGTTGTAAATGAATTTAGAAAGTTACTACACAAAAATTGTAGAGAAGGTTAAAACAGAAAATGTATGTCCTTTACGTTTTTTTTTCATGGAGTTTACCATATTTGTTATTTATTTACTTAAATTTTCTCACACGCGAGCTTGTAAATTCCTGGCCACGCAAATAATCGATTTTAATCCTATAACAACCTCATTTTAGAACATTTGACTGTTGGTTCAGCTTAGTGTATTCCCTTAGTTCCATTCTACTTAGAAGGAATTAAGTAATAAGACCGTTCTGCTTAGTTTATCTCGATTAGCATGAAGTGGATAGAAGAGTAAGCTTATTAACAAGAATTTGTTATCTACCTCCGTAGTCAAGTGGTCAGAGAACTCACTTCTTACCCGAAGGTCCTGAGTTCGATTCAAAGCTGGGGCGGGACATTTTTCTTTCACCAGAAATATACCTTAGACTGGAAGTATGAATGTGTGTGTTTATTTGAGGAAAATAGTACGATTTAAACGAATATAACGAACCTTCAGACGAGTTGTTTCTAATACAAAACCCACATAACCTTACATATTAAATGAAACAATTAAAAAAATCTGAAGTGTTACTCTCACATCACTTTCTCTAGCTACTCTACAAACAGACTTCTTACAAAATATTATTTTTCTTTCTACACAATGCTAATCTAGCTAAACATTAGCAGAATGTTCTTGTTATTTAGTTCCTTATAAGTAGAAAGGAAGTAAAGGAATGCGCTAAGCTAAAGAAACAGTCAAATGTTTTAAAAGCTGTCGCTATGCGATTTCATTGCAGATTGCTTGGCCAGGACTATAAATAAAGAAAAACGGACACTCCCTGTTTGAGAAAAGTATAAGTACTATACAATTGAAACCAATAACAAAGAATATATCGGAAACGGCTCACTTCATAACAAAAACGTAATTGTGGCTTTTGACGAGATCTACATTTTTGTGCAGTAAATTTTTGTCTATCTCTGACGGTTTAGCAGTTAAGCAAACTTCGACAAAATTAATCTAGAATAAAGGGCTCTTCAGATGCTATTCCCAGAAAATTCAAGATATACATTTTATTTGGAGATTAAATGTCTTTAATATACCGGGTTTTATTCAAAACCGTTAGAGCCATTTTTGGTAATCAAAATTTTCTAAAAAAGTTCCACGCTTAAGGGTATTTGGAGGTGGGGAATTTTCTTGAAAATCTTCGTGCCGCATCCTTGAAAGCTACCAAATTTAAATACCAAGTTTGGTATTAAACGTCTTTTCGCTTTTGGGCAATGCTGTCCACAGGCACTCAGACAGACAAAAAGAAAAAAAAAATGTAAATGGCGTGTTATTGATGGTCGTTCTTTAACTGCTGTAGTTCTCAGCGTCCCATTCTATAATGGGTGAGAAAGATTGTTTTTAATTTTACCCAGAGGCCTCCCTATTAGTTTTGAGGTTCTTTTACGTGCCGTAAATCTACGACACGGGACCGCCGAGTTTGACCCGCGATCTTGGCCAAACAGACAGACACGGACATTTTTCTAAAAAGTTTTTTTTTTTATTCAGGGTGACCCAAAACATGTATTCCGGTGAAATTTCGGTATCCAATTTTTGGATGCATTAAAATACGTTCTCTGTGAGAAATTAAAAATCTGATGTGTTCCTTTCACATGACTTTCTCTACATCTCTGCAACATGTTATTGTTAAAAATCTTATGCTTCTATTTACTTTATACTAATCGAGAAACCCGGCGGAGGACGATGGATTTTTTTCGGGTGTAAAAATCCTTAGCATGGCTTCTTTCGGAAGGGAAGTAAAGCCGTTGGTTCCGTGTTATTTATGGACGCTCTTTAACTGCTGTAGTTTTCAGCGTCCCATTATATACTGGGCGGGAAAGACCGTTTTTAATTTTGCTCAGAGGCCTCTCTACCAAGCTTGAGGTTCTTTTACGTGCCGTAAATCTGCAACACGGGACCCACGGCTGTACTTCCCTTCCGTAGAAAGTCATGCTGAGGATTTTTACGTCCAAAAAAATCCATCGGCCTCCACCGGGTTTGAACACGTGACCTTCGACAGACAGACAGACAGACGTTTTCTAATTATTTTTTGGATTTAGAGAGTCCTAAAGCATGTATTTCCGGTGAAATCTCGGTATCGAATTTTTGGTTGCAATACAATACCTTCTCTATTAACTATATACATAGTACGTGTAGAAAAAGTAAAAATCTGCTGTGTACCATTCACATGACTTTCTCTATATCGCTGCAACAAATTATTCTTAAAAAGCTTATACTTATATTTATTTTATGCTAATCAGAAAAAATTAGCAGAAATAGTGTTATTACTTGCTTCCTTGTAAGTAGAAGCGAAATAAGGGACTACCATAGGTTAAAGTGATAGTCGAAAGCTGGTTGCTATGTCAATGAAGTTCCTTTGTTTATATGGATAGGAGTTGACAAGTTCCTGTATGAAAAAAGTATACGTTTTTCATAGCAGAAACCAAAAATAAGGTATGTCACAAAAATGACGAACTCCACGAAAAAAAATGTATATAACATAAATTGTGTGTTTTAATGTGTTCTACATTTTTTGTGTAGTAAGATTTTGTCCATCTCTTACGGTTCAGCAGTAATTCAAAATTCAGTAAATTCAATATATACATTTTATTTGTCAGTTAAATATCTTTAATATACGAAATTTTAATCAAAATCGTTAGAGCCATTTTTGAAAAAAATCAAAATTTTCAAAAAAAGTTCCATGTGAACGGTAGTTGGGGTGGGGGGATTTTTTTCTCAAAATCTTCGTGTCGCATCCCTGGAAGATTCTAAACTTAAATACCAAGTTTGGTATTTTACCGACTTTTCGTTTTTGAATTATCGTGTTTAGAGACACACGGACACACTGACACACAGACACACACTCACACACACGGACCTTTTTGTGAAAATGCTTTTTTTGGATATTGGGGACCCTAAAACATATATTTCCGGTGAAATCTCCATATCGAATTTTTGGGTGGAGTGCAATAACTTCTCTATTAACTATTTACATAGTACGTGTAGAGAAAGTAAAAATTGTTACAGAGATGTAGAGAAAGTGTGTGTATAGAGCACATCAGATTTACTCTAATACTGACTTTTCTTGTTTTTATCTCAGCGCTCTGGATGCCCTTATGTTCATATTGCATGCAGTTAATTTTGTTTGTAGGATCAACAGTAGGAAAATTTAGAGAAGCGGAATAACTCGGCTACCCTTTTGGCGTACACAAGGCTTCTGCGGCAGTTGTGTACTTTACATATGCAATATCAGTGATTACTCCGTCAGTATTAGTTTACCTTTTACGCTGGTCAAACTCTCTAACAGCGGATTAAAAAAAAAGAATTTGCCTCTTCCATAGTTCAGTCCTAAATATCCAATTTATGCAAACGCAACATAATTCGCTGAATCCCTGGACCGCGCCGCGCGACTTGCCACAATAATGAAGAAACCAACAGCTAGACGTGGCGATGAAAGCATACAGGTGCCGTTAATTATAATTGCTTTGTGTTAACACAACAATGCCCTGATAATAATGAGTTCGGTAAACAAAATTAACACTCACAGTGCAACCTCATTTGCTTCATACCTATTAGAAGAGCTCATTGGACGCTTTGGCTTCATGAACGTACATTTTATTTTATTAACTCGTCCATTATTCGCTTTAAAATGCGCTTGTATAATATGCCTTATAAAAACAGTCAAATCCTTCAACAGCTTCTGTTTAGATTTGTGTAATTCGTTTGGAGGCCGATTGCGTTATGGTTCAATGAAGGGTGAAATTTGCTCTCATATCTCGTAAACAGTCCAACATAATCTGATAGTGCTTCTAGCTTGCTTTATTAAATTGTCGAGCAAACCTTTCTCACACTGAATATAAACAAAATTATTTAAAATTAAAAAAAAAACTATGCCTTATACTCACATGACCTTCTCTAACTGCTGTAGTTAAATGTTTTAAAAGCTAGGTATAATGATTTCACAACTGAAGCTAATAACAAGAAATATCTCGAAAACAGTAAACTCCACGAAAAAATTTATTTTACATACATCGTGTATTTTAACGAGATCTACATTTTCTGTGTCGTAAGTTTTTGTCCATCTCTTACGGTTTAGAAGTTATGCAAAATTCCGTAAAATTGACCCAGAATAAAGTAGTCTTCAGAGGCTATTCTCAGAAAATTCAAAATATACATTTTGTTTGTCAGGTAAATATCTTTAATATACGATATTTTAATCAAAATTGTTAGAGCAATTTTTGAGAAAATCAAAATTTTCGAAAAAAGGTGCATGTAAAGGGTAGTTCGGGGTGGGGGGATTTTTCTCAAAATCTTCGTTTCGCATCCCTGGAAGATACTAAACTTAAATACCAAGTTTGGTACTTTACCGACTTTTCGTTTTTGAATTATCATGTTCACAGACACACGGACACACACACACACACACACACACACACACGGACCTTTTTCTGAAAATATTTTTTTTTGGATACAGGGGACCCTAAAACATATATTTCCGGTGAAATCTCGGTATCGAATTTTTTGGTGGAGTGCAATACCTTCTCTATACACTGTGTACATATTGCGTAGAGAGGAAGTAATACAATTCTATATAACTTAATAAAAACAAATATAAAAAGGTGCTACAAATACACTGAAATAAACAGAAAAAATCTGATGTGTTCCATTCACATAACTTTCTCAATCTTGCTGTAACAAATTGTTGTTAAAAAGTGTATTCTTCTATCTATTTTATGATAATCGAGATAAACATTAGTTTTTTTACTTAGTTCCTTATAAGTAGAAGGGAAATAGAATAAATTAAGCTAAACCGACACTCAAATATTTTAAAATGTGCTATCAATGAAATTGAAATCCGTTTCTGTATGAGAAAAGTTTTAAGTATTTTAAAACTGAAATAAATGACAAGGTATATCTCGAAAACGGCCCACTCCACAAAAAATATGTAAGAGATAAATTGTGTGTTTTATCACGTCTACGTTATTTGTTGAGTACGTCTTTGTCTATCTCTTACGGTTTATCAGTTCCGCAAAATTCAGCAAAACTAGTTCAGAATAGATAAAGAGGTCTTTAGAGGCTATTCCCACAAAAGTCAAAATATTTTTATTTGCCATATTAATATTTTTAATATACGCTATCTTAATCAAAATCGGCAGAGCCATTTTCCAAAAAATAAAAATGTTCGAAATTTTTGTTTGGGTTGGGGAATTTTTCTCAAATTGTTTGTGTCGCATCCCTGGAAGATACTATCTTTAAATACCAAGTTTGGTATTTTACCGACTTTTCGTTGTTGAGGTATTGTGTTCACAGACACACGGACACACTCAAACCTTTTTCTGGATTTGTTTTTAAAACAGGGGACCCTAAAACGTCTATTTCCAGTGAAATCTCGGTATCAAATTTTTGGTTGGAATGCAGTACCTTCTCTATACACTATGTAGATAGTACGTGTAGAGAAAGTCAAAAACTGTAAACAAAATGATTTTAAGTGGAATATTCATGTGGGTTGAAACACATATAAGTGATATTTACAATTGAAATGTATATTACTTGCAAGCATATAAGATATTAGTAACAATAAGTTAAAGTGATGTATTTATCACATTAATACATCAGCAGATTAGGTTTGATTACAAATGTACAAGAAGGAAAGAGTGTCTTGAGCAAGTTTCTCGATTATGAAAGATATTTAGATAGTTTGGAATGCGAGAATGAAGTGGATATAGAACTGATAAAGAATGCAATTTTCTTCTGTCCCTAAGCTGGTGCCATTTATAATATATGTTATACTATGTAGTAATGTTGTAATATACAAGGTACGTCCAGAAAGTAAGTTTCGTTTGGTAATAAAATTAAATTGTGTACAGATACAGAATAATTATTTATTGCACAAAATTCTACAACTCTTAAACTACTTTTCCACATAACTGCCGAAATTTTGCAGGCATTTGTCATAGTGGCAAAAGTTTTAGCATACATTCTTCATAGAAGTTTAACGCCTCTGTCTTCAAAAAGTTGGAAACATTTTCTTTCAGCTCTTCGTCATTGTTGAAGTGATGACCGCCAAGGAAAGATTTGAGATGTAAGAACAGATGAAAGTCGCTAGGAGCGAGTTCAGGGCTGTACGGAGGATGGTCAAGCACGTCCCAGGGAAATCCCTGTAGGAGGTTTTTCGTCACATTTGCAGTGTGTGATCGTGCGTTGTCGTGAAGAAAAACAACACCTTTTGACAGCAATCCTCGGCGTCTATTCTGTATTGCACGGCGCAATTTCCTAAGTGTCTCGCAATAAACATCTGCTTTGATTGTTTGACCACGCGGTAAGAAATCAATGAGTAAGATGCCTTTCCAGTCCCAGAACACTGTGCACATCATTTTTCGAGGTGTCAAGATTTGTTTCGGCTTAACCTTTGCTGGGGATGAAGTGTGCCTCCATTCCATTGATTGCCGCTTACTTCCAAGGGTGTCGTAAGAAACCCAAGTCTTATCTCCTGTGACTATCTGTGTCAGAAATTCTTCGCCGTCTTCATCATAACGGGTTAAAAACTGAAGTGCACTACCCATCCGTTTTGTTTTGTGTTGCTCAGTAAGAATCTTTGGTACCCAACGTGAACAAAGTTTACGAAATTTCAGTTTTTCGGTAACAATTTCATGAATTAGTGATCGTGAGCTTTGGGGGAATTCCAAAGCGAGAGCACTAATTGTAAACTTGCGGTTTTCCTGGATCTTGTCATCAATCGCGTGAACCAGTTCTTCTGTAACCAAAGATGGACACCCACTTCGTTCTTCATCGTGCACTTCACTACGTCCTTCATTGAACTGTCGGACCCATCTTCTCACCATTGAATCACTCGTCGCATTTTGTCCATAAACTTCGCAAATTTGCCGATACATTTCAATTGGCTTCACTTTCCCAGCATTAAGAAAACGAATCACAGATCTGATTTCACAAGCGGCGGGATTTTCAATCAACACCGACATTGTAAACAAACACAACAAAGCGTATGTGGCTGACAGCGATCTCACAATGGTGCACGTTTCTTCTCCTTGATACAGAGCGTCTACCGCGCATGTGCGGAACTGCGAACATAGCGCTGCAGCGGAGATAAATTGAAACAGAGCTTACTTTCTGGATGTACCTCGTATGTAGTATTAAACAGTATTGAATATACTTTATAGTGTATGAACAGATAGATGATGGTATAATATTTGTATTTTTTTATCGGTAAAATTCAAGAAAGAGCACAAATTGACCTTAAACGCCACAGGCAAATTTACAAAGAGTACAAAATGGTAGATGTGACAATGAGAAAAAGTTGTCACAGATATGTTTATGCTGGTATAAAAAAAAGAGGAAAAGTTTGTTCGTTTTCAAGGCTTAAGTTAACACAAGTATCATTTTTTTTAATTTTTGAATCTGTATAAGTAAATTTGTCATTACTGAGTTTTCATATATCATTACTTTGGTTAAATAAGAACCATTTTTGTTCCGAATTTTATAATTATTCACATGTCACGTACCTTAAGTAAATTGATTTGAATCTTCATTTGGAATTCCAGGTTTTAATAAAGCCAATCTGTTCCATTTTAGAAAACCAAAAGTTTTAACATCATATTTCCTGAATATTCTAATTAACTTTACATTTTCATTTTCCTTAACGTTCAATATATAAGTTTTATCAACTTTATAAAAATTTGGCCTGGTAGATGTGAATTAACATTGGATCAAACATTAGCATGGCCTTATTTGGCGCATTATCTTACATGTAACTATCAGTTGTATGATCAAACGGCTGCTGAAGACATGACCTCATGGTACTGTGTCCACTTCAATTACTCCGACAGTTAATAAGTCTATGGTAAGTTCAGTAGTATGGTGTATATCTATACTATAATATATACCATATGTCTATGGCATGCTTTACAATTTTAAAGTAGGTGTGTACCTTATACAGTATACTTCCGGTTATTCGTGTGTGGATTATCCGTGCATCCCCTCGCCACCCCAAATGTAGATCGCTCTTTTACTTTCTCTATACGCACTATGTACATAGTGTATAGAGAAGGTATTGCACTCCACCAAAAAGTTCGATACCGAGATTTCACTGGAAATATATGTTTTAGGGTCCCCCGTATCCAAAAAAAGTATTTCCAGCAAAAGGTCCGTGTGTGTGTGTGTGTGTGTGTGTGTGTGTGTGTTCGCGTGTCCGTGTGTCTGTGAACACGATAACTCAAAAACTAAAAGTCGGTAAAATACCAAACTTGGTATTTAAGTTTAGTATCTTCCAGGGATGCGACACGAAGATTTTGAGAAAAATCCCCCCACCCCAAACTACCCTTTATATGAAACTTTTTTCGAAAATTTTGATTTTATAAAAAATTTCTTTAACGATTTTGATTAAAATATCGTACATTAGATATTTACCTGACAAATAAAATGTATATTTTGAATTTTCTGGGAAAAGCCTCTGAGGATTACTTTATTCTGGGTCAAATTTACGGAATTTTGCATAACTGCTAAACCGTAAGAGATGGACAAAAACTTACCACACAACAAATGTAGAGCACCTTAAAACACACAATTTATGTTATATACATCTTTTTCGTGGAGTTGATCGTTTTTGAGCTATTCCTTGTTTTTTGGTTTCAGCTATAAAAAAAACATACTTTTCTCATACAAGACTTTGTAAACTCGTGTCCTAACAAAGGAACCATAACATAACATAACAACCAGCTTTTGACCATCACTTTAACCTATGCTACTCCCTTATTTCGCTTCTACTTACAAGGAAGCAAGTATTAAGACTATTTCTGATATTTTTTTTTCAATTAGCAGGAAGTAAATAGAAGCATAAGCTTTTGAACAATAATTTATTGCAGAGTTGTAGAGAAAGTCATGTGAATGGAACACTTCAGAATTTTCTTTAGAACCCTCCGCGTGACAATAAGTGCCATTTCCATTGTTTAAATGACCACAGTGTGTTAACAGAGTACCGTTTCCATTGTTATCAGCCTGCTTCTTCCGTGGACATTAATACAGTTTTTCTGGTGTTAATCTGCAAGAAAGTGTCAACCAAACAAGTTAAAAAGAAATTTCTAAAATATATGGAAGAGAAAGGAAAAAACTGTATGTTGCCATTAAAAAAACTCTGATGTGTTGCATTCACATGACTTTCTCTACATATCTGCAACAAATTAATATTAAAAAGCTTATGCTTTTATTTTCTTCATGCTAATCGAGAAAAATAGGCAAAAATAGTATCATTACTGTCTTACTTGTAAGTAGAAGCGAAATAAGGTAGGATCATAGGTTAAAGTGATAGTCAAAAGCTGGTTGCTATGTGACTGAAGTTCCTTTGTTTGTATGGACAGGAGTTGACAAATTCCTGTATGAGTAAAGTATAAGTTTTTCAAAGCTGAAACCCAAAAACTAGAATATCTCAAAACCAACCTGCTCTACGAAAAAAATGTAAATGACATAAATTGTGTGTTTTATCCTGATCTACATCTTTTGTGCAGTAAGTTTTTATCTACGTCTTACGGTTTACAAATTATACAGAATTCAATAAAAATCATCCGGAATAAAGAGTTCTTTAGAGGCTATTCCCAGAAAATTCAAGATATACATTTTATTTGGCAAGTAAATATCTTAAATATAAAGGATTTTAATCACAATTGTTAAAGCCATTTTTAAGGAAATAAAAAATTTCGAATTTTTTTTCTTATAAAGTGTAGTTTGGGGTGGGGGGATTTTCCTGAAAATCTTCGTGTCGCAACCATGGAAGTTTGGTTTTTAATGCTCTTTTCGTTTTCGAGCTATGCTGCCCCCCCACACACACACAGTCATTTTTCTAAAAATACTTTTTTTTTTTGATTCAGGGGGTCTCAAAACATGTATTTCCGGTGAAATATCGGTATCGAATTTTTGGGTGTAACACTTACAGTTTACACCTGAGAACATCGTCCCTGAGATCCATTTTCTGGACATCAACATTATTGACTTTGGGGTTAGAAGTAATAGCTGAACAGTAGCGTAATTGGTTAATACGCGTAGTTAGTATGAGTTCCAAGATGCTCGTTTCGGGTTCGAATTTTACCAAAACATTAACGTTTTCTTTCTTCCTGATTTTGACACAAAGCTAGATGGTCTATCGTAACATTTTTTAACTTGTTTATTTGTTTTCTTTTTGTTTTCTCTTTATTTGCGTTTATTCTAACTTTATCACTCCAGTTACAGGAAATATAAATGAAAATGAACATTCTTGCGCATACTCATTCAGTTTCCTCTAAATATTACAATGTTTTAAAACTAACATGGGTATTTAAGATAACACTGTAGAACCAGACCCATTTTCAGGGTATCTCTAAAACGAAAAATACCCAAAATACCTAGGCTGACAATATAAACTGTGCCAAACACCTAGATATTCACTAATACTTTCAGTTTAAAAGAAAATTAGGTTTAATCCCCATAAATTAAACTTCTCAATATCCATACCTAAATATTTACTTCAAGCATTAATGGGGCATGTCTATACCTAAAGTGCCTTCCAGAAGTATTCGCTAACCCACTGAGGATACCAAAACTTTGTAGAGAACATTTTCTAACTACGAAGAACAACCGATAACATGTTAGGTGTTCTAGTATTTTGAAATTGTTTTTATTAACTTTATACGTTTTGAAAATTTCCTTTATTATTTAAAGGCTTAGTGAGGTTTCTTTTTCAAAATAATGACAAAGAAAATTAAGGACCGAAGAACGCATAAAATAACTTCGTTTGTTCTTTATTCTTATACCTTTTTGTTTCCTCCTAAAATTATTAGTGACAAACGCTGAACTCCATGCACCTCGATAAAGAAGAAAAGAAGTACACGCAGACGTGGGACTCAAACCGCTGACACGCAGGAGGAGTAAAGCGAACCTGAAATTAACGAGTTGAGCTACAATCATTGAGCCCGCCTGATGTGTTAAAACTTGTAGGTATAGTGTCACACATGTATCCCTCTCCGCTTCTGATCTCTTTATAACTGTTGTGGACTCCTTTTTGTAGCTTAAACCGTTCGTTTAGCCTTCATGCATTATAATTTACGTTGTAGAATGCATGATAGGGATCCTATTGCTTTAACAGGTACCTACTGTAACAGCAGTTATTAAGCGCATGCTTTTGGAATGGATGTATGCTCCTAAGGTCTATTTTCCGATGAAGAGCATGGTAGATTTGCATGGTCACCAAACGGTAATTTCGACCTTATTGCTTTCAGAGTATGAAGTGTTGCCTATCTCCAAAAATAATAAAGAATATTTTTTTGGGTAGTGTTTAACTCACGCTTTAACTACTTATGGCACCGCAGACGGTGACACTGATGATACATGAATGCACTGGTGGAATGCGATGGCGGGGGAAACCGGAGAACCCTGAGAAAATCAGCCCCAGCTTGGGATCGAACCCGGGCCGTCTAGGGGAGAGGCGAATAGTCTGACCACTCGGCCACGGCGCGGTCTGAATAAGGAACAGATGAAACATCTTATATATATATATATATATATATATATATATATATGTATATGTTGCAGTGTTAAAACGGTATTTTAAATTAAATTATTCTCTCAGATAATTTTTGAAGGATAAAACTCTATGATTATTACTTTTATTATGTTAATTAGTCGGTCGTCTCCTTAGCGCGGTGGTAGCGTTGTTGCTTACCAAGTGATAGTCAAAATTAGTTGCTATGTGACTGAAGTTCCTTTGTTTGTATGGATAGGAGTTGACAAATTCCTGTATGAGAAAAATATGTTTTTCAAAGCTGAATCCAATAACAAGGAATATCTCAAAAACCATCAAATCCACAAATAAAAATACACATATATATATATAACATAAATTGTGTGTTTTAACGTGCTCTACATTCTGTGGTATGTTTTTGTCCATCTCTTACGGTTTAGCAGTTATGTAATATTCCTTAAAATTCATCCCAAATAAAGTAGTCTTCAGAGGCTATTCCCAGAAAGTTCAAGATATAAATTGTATTTATCTGGTAAATATGTTTAATATACGATATTTTAATCAAAATCGTTAGAGCCATTTTTGAGAAAATCAAAAATTTCGAAAACAGTTCCATGTAGAGGGTAGTTTGGGGTGTTTTGTTTTATGAAAATGTTCGTGTCGCAGCCCTGGAAGATGCTAACCAAGTTTCGTATTTTACCGACTTTTCGTTTTTGAGTTATCGTGTACACAGACACGGACACACAAACACATGGGCTTTTTGCTGAAAATACTTTTTGTGGATACAGGGGACCCTAAAAAGTATATTTCCGGTGAAATCTTGGTATTGGGTTTTTAGGTGGAGTGCATTACCTTCTCTATATGCACTGTGTACATAGTACGTATAGAGAAAGTAAAAAGAGTATTGTTGCATACAATTATCTATTTTTACTACCGTATAACAATATAAAATAATGAAAAGGTCAAACAATAAATTCTAATGTTAACAAAGTTAAGAAAATTATAAGTAATGATTGATTTTCTTTTGTTTGCTTTATTTATATAGCGATTTGTATTTTATTTTATTTGTTTCTTCTTCTCAGATAATCAAAGAAATACTTTATATCAGGGGATATGTTGAATTGAATTAAATGGAAATTTATTTGTAACATGCCATTAGTACACGACAGTATAATAAGAAAAACACATTAAAATATATAACTGATAACATTTTAAAACTGTGACTTAAAAACTCTTTCATTGAATAGAAACATGATTCATTAAAACTCGTTTTACATTTTACTTAAAGCTGTTGTAAGGTAATTTTTGTATATTCACTGGTAACCTATTAAAATATAACACCAGAATATGTAGGTGATTTTTCATATTTTGTGACTTTATGATTTTCAATGGATAACAAATGTACATTTTCTGTGTTGTAATTATGAAAATCTGTAGTTTTGTAAAATAATTTCTCATTTGATTTTAAAAGGAGTAAGCTCTTAAAAATATAAATGGAAGGAAACGTTAAAATTTTATATTGCATAAAATAAGGTTTACAGGAGTCCATATTCTTTAACTTAAAGAGGTTCGTAGAATTCTTTTTTTTTTTGTGCGATAAATGTCCCTAACTAAGGTGTGTCAAAACAAGAGAGTAATATATAAGAGATAGTGTTTTTGTGTCAAGCACACCTTTATGTTGCAATAATGCAAAATTTGCAGAACATAGTTTCTTGGCAATAAAGTCAGAATATTCATTCTAGGTTAAAAATTATCCATATATTAACATCCAATTAACTTTATATAGACAATAGAGAAACAGAGTTGAAAACAGTTGCAAGGCAGTTTGAAAACAAGTGCAGTCGAGACGAGAGTGCGACGGCAAAGCAGCAAGGCACGTTACAAAAGTTCGAGCGTTTCCCCAACAGATAGCTCTGTCGCCGCCGATTCGCTTCCCCTCGAGCAGAAGTGAAAAGATTAGTTAGGCTGCAGCTCGGGGGGGGGGGGGGGGGAGACACAACGTCGCGGCGCTAGGGAGATAAGTGGTTAAGTAGCCATGTTTAAGGATGTGTAATACTGTTCCTCTTCCTCACACTTGCAAGTGTAAGCTGCTTTCTACCACCGTTTGCTTATTCACTCGAAAAAAATCGCCTTCTTCACAGAAGAAAAAAAGAACTAAGAAAAACAAAAGCTGCACCAAGCGCATAAAGCCTGCTTCATATCGAAATATCCTGCAGAATGCATTCTCTTGCGAACACCGACATATCTAGCGTTTGTTTCATATTAGGTGGACCAATTGACCATATTTGGCGTGCAAATATTTGTGTCAGCGCTTGAGGATAATGTGGTGATCTTTTTTCGCTCTTTTCTAATACTAAGGTCGGCTGAAAAGTTCCGGGCCTCTCAAAGAAAACAGCGTTTAAAAATCTGATGTGTACCATTCACATTACTTTCTCTATATCCCTGCAACAAATTATTCTTAAAAAGCTTATACCTCCATTTACTTTATGCTAATCAGAAAAAAAATTAGCAGAAATAGTCTTATTATTTGCTTCCTTGTAAGTAGAAGCGAAATAATGGACTACCATAGGTTAAAGTCATAGCCAAAACCTGGTTGCTATGTCAATGAAGTTCCTTTGTCAATATGGATCTGAGTTGACAAGTTCCTGTAAGTTTTTTATAGCAGAAACCAAAAATAAGGAATGTCTCAAAAACTATGAACTCCACGAAAAAAAAGTATATTACATAAATTGTGTGTTTTAACGTGCTCTACATTTTTTGTGTAGTAAGTTTTTGTCCATCTCTTATGGTTTAGCAGTTATTAAAAAGTCCGTAAAATTCATCCAGTATAAACTATACTCTTCAGAGGCTATTCCTAGAAAATTCAAGATACATATTTTATTTGTCAGGTAAATATGTTTAATATATGAAATTTTAATCAAAATCGTTAGAGCCATTTTTGAGAAAATCAAAATTTTCGAAAAAAGTTCCATGTAAAGGGTAGTTGGGGTGGGGAGATTTTTCTCAAAATCTTCATGTCACATCCCTAGAAGATACTAAACTTAACTACCAAGTTTAGTATTTTACCGAATTTTCGTTTTTGGGTTATGGTGTTCACAGACACACGGACACACGGACACACTGACACACTGACACACGGACACACGGTCACACACACACACACACACGAACGTTTTTGTGAAAAAGCTTTTTTTGGATGTTGGGGACCCTAAAACATATATTTCCGGTGAAATCTCGGTATCGAATTTTTGGGTGGAGTGCAATACCTTCTCTATACACTATGTACATAGTGCGTATAGAGAAAGTAAAACTTATCTTTTTTTTGCTTTATTTCTCAAAATAATCTCCAGAGAGGCTAATACATTTGTCATATCGGTGTTCTAATTTAATTAAAGCATCTCTATAGTCAATACCTCCTAGATAGATCACGTGTGACGTCACGTACAAGAGGCGATCGCTTGCTTAGCATTGACATGAACTCCGTCAATCATAAATACTGGTTTGTGTGCGCAAAACAGATGAACAAATATTTAACTCTGTGTGTGTGTGTGTGTGTGTGTGTGTGTATGTATGTGTGTGTGTGTATGTATGTATGTATGTATGTATGTATGTATGTATGTATGTATGTATGTATGTATGTATGTATGTATGTATGTATGTATGTATGTATGTATGTATGTATGTATGTATGTATGTATGTATGTATGTATGTATGTATGTATGTATGTATGTATGTATGTATGTATGTATGTATGTATGTATGTATGTATGTATGTATGTATGTATGTATGTATGTATGTATGTATGTATGTATGTATGTATGTATGTATGTATGTATGTATGTATGTATGTATGTATGTATGTATGTATGTATGTATGTATGTATGTATGTATGTATGTATGTATGTATGTATGTATGTATGTATGTATGTATGTATGTATGTATGTATGTATGTATGTATGTATGTATGTATGTATGTATGTATGTATGTATGTATGTATGTATGTATGTATGTATGTATGTATGTATGTATGTATGTATGTATGTATGTATGTATGTATGTATGTATGTATGTATGTATGTATGTATGTATGTATGTATGTATGTATGTATGTATGTATGTATGTATGTATGTATGTATGTATGTATGTATGTATGTATGTATGTATGTATGTATGTATGTATGTATGTATGTATGTATGTATGTATGTATGTATGTATGTATGTATGTATGTATGTATGTATGTATGTATGTATGTATGTATGTATGTATGTATGTATGTATGTATGTATGTATGTATGTATGTATGTATGTATGTATGTATGTATGTATGTATGTATGTATGTATGTATGTATGTATGTATGTATGTATGTATGTATGTATGTATGTATGTATGTATGTATGTATGTATGTATGTATGTATGTATGTATGTATGTATGTATGTATGTATGTATGTATGTATGTATGTATGTATGTATGTATGTATGTATGTATGTATGTATGTATGTATGTATGTATGTATGTATGTATGTATGTATGTATGTATGTATGTATGTATGTATGTATGTATGTATGTATGTATGTATGTATGTATGTATGTATGTATGTATGTATGTATGTATGTATGTATGTATGTATGTATGTATGTATGTATGTATGTATGTATGTATGTATGTATGTATGTATGTATGTATGTATGTATGTATGTATGTATGTATGTATGTATGTATGTATGTATGTATGTATGTATGTATGTATGTATGTATGTATGTATGTATGTATGTATGTATGTATGTATGTATGTATGTATGTATGTATGTATGTATGTATGTATGTATGTATGTATGTATGTATGTATGTATGTATGTATGTATGTATGTATGTATGTATGTATGTATGTATGTATGTATGTATGTATGTATGTATGTATGTATGTATGTATGTATGTATGTATGTATGTATGTATGTATGTATGTATGTATGTATGTATGTATGTATGTATGTATGGTATTTGTAATAGAATTATACAATGTTCTGATTTCGACCAAACTTGGCACATATAATTTTTGACACAAGGCGAAAAATGCTGTCTAGCTTATAATTCATATTACGTTCTGTATTTCACACATATGACTTTCTGTGCACATTATCCAGCATTTTATGATAACACGGCTTTATTCTTCATGTTAATCCAGATATCCATTCACACAATTCGAACAGATTAACCCTTAGTTATTCCAGATTAAAACTCCACATTTCGTTTGATGTTACATTCACATAGCTTTCTCTACACATTTTCTAAGTATGATGATAAGGTTATTCTTCATATTAATTGAGATATCTATTTACTAAATTCCAAAACAGTTAAACCTTAGTTAGACATTCCGTTCGATATTACATTCAGAGGGCTTTCTCCACACCTTTTTCCAACACACTAAAGCAAGAACTCGTTCTTCACGTTAATCGAGGTATAAATTAATCTTGGTTACTGTCTAGCTTAGAATTAGATATTCGTTCGATGTTATGTTCACAGGGATTTCTCTACACATTCTCCAACCCAGTATGCTATTTTAATATAAATAGCGTATTTTATTGAACATTAGAGACCAAAATAGAGCTGCAAATTTCCTAAAGATTTGTGATCATAGATAGTTGTTCAATAATAGTATACCTATTTTTGGGCAAGTGCAACTTAAAACTATGCTGTAAGTACAAATCATCAAACCATGAACAGCGCCGGCGATTTTGGCTAATTAAATTAAATAAATAAAAAAGGAAAAGGAAAGTAACAGGAAAATCAGTTAAACAAAATCCCATGTAAGCTTATAATGGTTGCATTTATCTCTTACTTAAAATTACAATAAAATTTAATAAGTGAAAGCCTATACATAATGGCCTTTAAAAGCATTATCATGCCGTAAAAAGCGTATTTAAAATGAATCTATTTAATTTGATATTTCTTTTGTTTCGGATTATTTGTCATTAATCTATGTCCATAAAGCTTAATGCACGTTGACATGTCCTGCATACTTACAACTATGTATTTATACCAAATCCGTCATTCATATTCCTTAGAAAACATAAATCGCTATACCGACATAAAACTACCTCCTGTGAGGGAACGGACAGTAAAAAATGTTTGGAAAGAGGATTTGGGGGATTTTTAGTACAAATGTATGTATTCTTTTATGCTCAAAAATTCTAATCTAGTGAACAAAGAAACTTTCTTTAATGTAGATCCATGTGGAGAAACAAAGGAAAAAGAATGCTGCACTTAACAACAGTCAATATATTTTTGGCTAGGTACAGAAACAAATTTAGTGAAATATTAGCACACAAGAAAAAGATATGATTTTCAGTGACATGGACATGCCTTTGCTGGATTTTAAAAATAGCTGGGTAGATAAAATATTCTTTTTAACAACTTAAATGCAGCAAAACACATTAAAACTATACATTTTATAAGTTAGGAAACAATACAGAATTTATTTATATCAAAAACAAAAACTTCCAGACTTGATAATCTACTCAGTTCATTAAAGTAAAATAAAGTAAAATAAATTCCTTAACAGGTTAAGCTTTATCATCATCTACAGGGTTTTCTATGATTGTGAGGTAGCTGAATAACCTGAGTGATTTGCTAAATTCAACATATTGTCTTTTTCTTTTGCAAAATTAATTCCCTAATGGTTGCTTAATCTAATAGGCTAGGTTTTATCACCATCTACAGGTTTTCTAAGGTTATGGTAGCTTAATAGCCTTGGTGATATGCTAAATTCAACATGTTAATTATTTTGTAAAGTTATTTCCCTTATGGCTTGCTAAAACTAATAGATTAGGTTTTATCATCACCTACAGGTTTTTCTAAGGTTATAATAGCTTAATATCTTCAGCTATTGAATAAATTTAACATGTTAGTTTGTTTTTTTAAATTACTTCCCTAATGACTTACTAAATCTAACAGGTTAAATTTTATAATTTCCTACACTACAGTAAGATTAAGGTACAAATACTTTCCTTACGGCTTGCTAAATGTTTAAGGTTATGTAGGTGGAGCTAAGGTTATGGTAGCATTACCTCCCCAATGAACTCAATTGGTAAATCTGAATAGGTTAGGTATAATTACTGCTCGGTATTTTTTTTTTTTTTAACTCCTTTAACCTGATTTCCTCATATCGATGAATGAAATTGGTGAAATGATGCTCAAATGATCTCAGGGTCTATGGAGCTTAAAGTTACTCACCCTAAGCAAGATTCGAACTCATGACCTTTTGAACGTGAGGCAGACACGCTACCACCACCGGGCTTGGTCAGTATTGTTATAGTTTGCTTTTAATCTAGAATTCTTCAGTGATACTGAATATAAATTGCAACTGCATCTAAGACTTTTTAGCATTACACTACCAACGAACTATACATATACAGAAGAGGTTAGGTTAAACTACCTTCCGGTAATTGTATTGCTCTAAACATTGTAATTATTATTGTTATTATTAATATTATTAACAATAGTAACATTTTATAGATATTTATAACTGCAGACATGTGAATAGTAGTATTAATCTGCAATGATTTTCTAAAGGCAACAGGTTAGGTTATGGATTCGTATTCACTTATTACTATTTGCAAAAATTCTTGTATTTCTAAGAACTAATATGTTAAATAAGTTGTAATTAATCTTACCACAGAATAATTCATAACTTTATAGCTTTCCCTTGGAATGGCATGCAATCATTTCTGTCGCATAACCTATAGTTTCGGAAACTGGAACACATGAATCTATTGTCCAGATCATAACTTCCCTTGCAGTTCGGCACACAACACTTAAGCACCATTATAACACTAAATAATGTACACATACAATTAGCAAGAATGCTAAAACAGTACTCTTAACAATCCTTCAAACGAACTTCGCAAAGTGATAGTTCGCCTCCAGGTAATGACGTCACAGGAAACGGTAACGGCAGTTGTTAGGCCTTGCAGTAGAGAGGGTGTTGCTATAGTGCGATTTATCAAGGTCCTCAAAATAGCTGTTTACTGTATCAATGAATTGCTGTGAAATTTTTGTCCTCCAAGAAATTTTTTGAGGTTTGAGAACAGGTGGTAGTCACTGGGTGCTAGATCTGGCGAATAGGGTGGATGTTCAAGCAATTCCAACAGTTTTCCCATTGCAGTGACTGAACGATTCGCCGGAGCATTGTCGTGATGAAACAAGATATTTTTTGCTAAATGAGGTTCTTTTTCTTAAACGTTGCAGTAAGCTTACATAGTGGTCACCAGAGATACTTTTACCCTTTTCCAAGTAATCAATAAAAATAAGTTCCTGTGCATCCCAGAAAACACTCGCCATAGCCTTGTTAGCTGACAAAATTGACTCTGCTTTTGTTGGAGCTGGTTCACCTGGCGCATCCACTGTTTTGACTGATTTACTTTCTGGAGTGAAGTGATGTATACAAGTTTCATCCATAGTAATAAGCCGTCTCAAAAATTCACTGGGGTTCTTACGGTAGAGCTCCACATTCTTAACACAAACTTTTTTTCTTTGCAACCTTTGATCAGGCACCCATCTTGCACAGACCTTGTGAAACCCCAAAACATTAGTTCAAATATTATCTGCACGTTCTTTTGATAGGTTTACAGCCTCTGCTATCTCAAACAACTTTAATCTGAGGTCTTCCAGTACTAAACGATGACTTTTGTCAATGATCTCTGGAGTTGTCACTTTTACAGGGCGTCCAGAGCGAGGCTCATCACTAGTGCTCGTACATCCTATTTTAAACTCTGCAAACCACGTATTAATCATTGAATATGAAGGGGCAAAATTTTTCAATGCAATGTCCATTTCCTCTTTGATTTCTTTAGGCGTTAAGCCTTTCAAATGGAAGTATTTAATCATTGCTCGTTTTTCCAAATCCTTCATTTTTGTGAAAACTCTAAAGTTGTCTTGTTTAAAATGCTAACATTCGAAAATCAAACAAGCTGTTGATCTGTAACTATGGATACAAATAGTCTAGAG